>VZTA01025312.1:231828-279792 GCA_013398855.1 Mohoua ochrocephala | reverse complement strand
TCCCGCTCGCCGGCAGCGGGGCGGGGGACGGTGCGGGCGGCCTGGGAAGGGGCAGCAGTGAGGGGTCGAGCCCCGGTCCCAGGCATGGCGGAGACCCTGAGCCCCTGCTCCCCACGGGGCCAGTGCCAGCCCAGCATGGGCGCCAACACCTCGTCCGCCAACATGGACACCAACGCCTCCTCCTCGGTGGTGGGCGGCAGCGCGTGGAGGGGCCGGGAGCCCTTCTCCGTCTTCACCGTCCTCATCCTCACCCTGCTGGTGCTCCTGACCGTGGCCACCTTCCTCTGGAACCTGCTGGTGCTGGCGACCATCCTGCGAGTGAAGGCCTTCCACCGGGTGCCCCACAACCTGGTGGCCTCCACGGCGGTGTCGGACGTGCTGGTGGCGGCCCTGGTGATGCCGCTGAGCCTGGTGAAGGAGCTGTCGGCCGGGCGGCGCTGGCGGCTGGGCCGGGAGCTGTGCCTCGTGTGGGTGTGCTTCGACGTGCTATGCTGCACGGCCAGCATCTGGAACGTGACGGCCATCGCCCTGGACCGCTACTGGTCCATCACCCGGCAGCTGCAATACACGCTGCTTGCCCGCCGCCGCATCTCCAATGTCATGATCGCTCTCACCTGGCTGCTCTCCGCCGCCATCTCCCTCGCCCCGCTCCTGGGCTGGGGGGAGACCTACAGCCCCGAGCAGGAGCGCTGCCAGGTCAGCCAGGACCCGTCCTACACCATCGTCTCCACGGGCGGCGCGTTCTACCTGCCCCTCTGCGTGGTGCTCTTCGTCTACTGGAAGATCTACAAGGCGTCCAAGTTCCACATGGGGGGCCGCAGGAGGAACGCCGTGGGGCCCCTGCCGGAGGCTGCCCAGGTAAGGCTGGGCAAGGGGAGGGAGCCCCTGCTGCTCCCCCAGGCACTGCTGTCCTGCTTCTCGTCAAGCTCTCGGACCTCACCCCTGCGTTGGTGGGTTCGGCACAGAGAGAAGGCTGCGAGGTGCCCTGGGGTTGCCGTGTGAGTTTAACTTTGTCACTGACTGGACGTGAGCACTAATTAGGCAGTCAAAAAGCGCAACTCTTGGAGAAGAGCTTTATTCTCATTTTTTCCTTGTGTGTTATAAGAGTAAGGGACAGGTGCACTCACTGCCAGTCGGGAGAGACATTTGAAAATTGTCTCTTTGTTCTGAATTTGCCGTTCCTTGGGGGTTTTTTCCCTTCTTTTTGTTTTTTACAGCGTTGATGGGGTAAAAAACGACATACAGAGATCCCTAGGTCCTGTACCGAGTAAATGCATGCACATTTATCTACCAGCACAGACTTTGTGTGTCTGAATAGATTTTGATAAGCAAATTACACCCTATACACTATATCTAGATATACATTCTGATGTGCTTGGGCTATTTTACCTTGAGTACTGCTCACTGCATAGTGTTGAAGCAATGAGCAATTACTTGTTTCTGGTTTAAAATTACCTGCTGTCTTAAAAAATATGTTCTGTTTCTTATCCCAAAGATTGTCTGTAACCCTGCAGTGCCCTAGCCATTTGGGAGGTCTCATTCACTTTGGGGATACACCTTGCTGACAGGAAAGCTGTGTCCCTTCAGAAGGGTTGGGGTTGGCTCCTTGTGTCCCGTAAGTCAGGCTCTCTGCGTGATGCTGCTGTCACCCATTCCATGCCTCCATCGTACCTGGCAGTGAGTGCTCTCTGTAAACTCTCCTTGCTTGCTGTCACATACTCTCGCTCCTACCAGTCTCTGTTTTTGTGATTGCACGTTGAACTTCCTAAGCCCAGTCCCTTCCCAGCAGCCAAAGACGAGCTGTGTGGATGTTAGAGATACCTACAGAGAACATTTCTGTTCCATTGGGGCTAATCCTGCAGAGCCTCATTCCCCTGCTAAATCCTTCTCTCTTTGATTTGGAGTCAGGGAGGCACATTATTATGGTCGCAAGTAAGAGTCTGCAGGTTGTGTCCCCAGATTCTTGCAAGAGATAAAGCACTGGCAATTGTGATTAGGCTTGCAGATTTGGATCGTAGTGTGTTAAAGATCCTATTAATATATATTGTTTTATGAAGGTGTCTTCTATGCAAAAGCAAAAAATTTGCTAGAGAAGTTGAGAGTGTCTCCTCCAGTGGCATTTTTATTCCCCTACAATCTTCAGCCCTTAGTTTGCACCAATTTTCTTTCAAATTGTTTTAAGTATGATGAATGTATTGCTTGGAGTTAGTGTATAATCCTTCCAAGCACAAAAGCCAGCTGATTATTGGTAGTGGTTTTGCATGCTCTGCCTTTTACATACACACATACCCCTACAGGACTAGTTGTTTGGAATCTAAAATTCCGGGAAGCTAAATGAGCTGAGGCATTGCTGCTCAAGCCAGTGGAGAGACACATCATATGACAGTTTTAGCAAGAAAGAGTCTGGCTGCAAATTGTCATAGTTCTGTCTGCAGGAGCCCCTGCGTGGGCCCAGCATGGCTGGCAGGTGAGTGCTTTTTGCAGATGCAACGTCTGGGGGCTGGTTTAGGCTGCACTGACAAAAGGGCTCTGTCAGAGCGAGCTAGACACCCATTTTGGAGGGGTTATTGCAAAACCGGCAAATGCTCGAGCCAGTAGTTTTTCATCTGTCTCATATTGGTGTGATTGACATATTAACATCTCCTTTTAATAACAGGGATTCTTGAATCTGCAGTTGATGGGTAGTGGCAACTTCCCCCATTGTCCCAGCAGCTCCATTTGCTGACTTAAATTAAAAGACTTCTGTGATTCAGATGCAAACTTTACTCCTCACCTAAAGGACGAGCTGATGCTGCACACATGTACATTAAATGAACTCGTGGATCAAGCGAGCTGGCATTCAGGATGCATTTCTTGTTTTCTTTCTAAATTAAGATACTGAGATTTACTCACCAAGTGTTATCCTGATCCTTTTTAAGCGTGTTGTAGTAGAATCCTCACATCCCCAGGAAGAGTAGCAGTTCCCTGGTGAATTCTGGAGGGGAATCGTCACGCACATCACTACTGTTCTTTGGCAAAACCCTGGTGTTTGTTTTTTTTAACATGCAAACACAAAAGTAACATTGCCATGCTTTGCTTCTCCAAATGCAGGGGTGATCAGGCTGTCAGCATCAGCTCTGTCCTCTCTGATGGGGCAAATTCTGTTCTGCTTCTCGTGGTTTGCCCATAAAATCATTCTAATTTTCCCTTTCTTTCTCCCTTAGTGTCTCTCCTCCCTCTACTTTCTTACATCTCTTCTTCCTTCTCAGAGAATGTTCGCCTGTCATGCTCACCCTGGCAACACTTTCCTTCTGTCACTGTGACTCTGGATGTGAATTCCCCTCTGCATCTGTGTCACTTCTCACTCCGGGTGCCCTGCACCAGTTGATCTCAGGAATATTAGCAAGGTTTTTTTTGGCAGACGATGCCAAAGGCTGGCAGTGCTTCCCAGCCTGGAGGTGAGCAATAACAGCAGTGCTCCCTGCTGGGAGAGACGTCTGTGTTGCACTCAGGAATGAGCTGTCAGGTGGTGCTGGATTGGAACTGCACAGCAGAGGTACAATCAGCTGGTTAATTCTGGCAAGTCTAAGGACAAAAAAGGTCTGAGTTCATAGCACTCAGATGCCAGTAGGGATGCCTTGGAAAAAACAATGCACAAAGTGGAGCAGCAAGGGTGCTACTTTGATGTTTGTCAACCAGCAGAGTCAGGCACCAAAGTTCTTTGCAGGATGCCATTATATATATATATATATAAAATGTTTATTTTTTTTCACAGAGAGAGGACATTTCTTTGAAACTGGGAGTTTGCTACCTACCTTATATTCCTGCACTCTTACAGAGCTGCAGAATAGAATAGTTACAAAATAACTATTTTGAGTCATTCTTTGGTTAAAATTTTACTTGTGCTTTTGAAAAACGCTTTTCAAAACCTTTGAAAAAATTCGGGTGAGGGAGATGGACACGAAACATCTGAGATGCTTCAGGTTTTAATATGAGCTTGGTTTTTTGCTTTCCTTTGAAATAAAATAATTGCCAAATTGGGATCCTAAAGTAAGCTGGTGCTTTTATAATTTTTTTTTTTGCTAATTATGAAACTCCCTAAAAAGTGAATTATGCAGGCAACACTGACATGGGTGACCCTCATTAAAAACCCAGTGACACACCACCACTGACAGAGAGCTATGCTCTGTCACACCTTGTTGACAGCAGGCAATAATTCTCTCTCTAAACAGTCCAATTGAAATAAATGAGACTGCTCGAAAAACAGCTGATACTGCTGGATAGTGCCCTTTTAAATCAATGAAATCCCTTGTAGCATAGGGATAGCCCAGCAAAACCAAGGATGACGGGATCTGAATGTCTGGATTACCTACAAGTAGCAGTTGCAAAATCAGGCTTAAATTTTCATATGAGGAGATGAAAATCAAGTTCTGTTGATGACTGGGGTGGGTTGTTTGGGTTTTTTTTTTGGCAGTTTCTTTCTCCCCTCTCAAAGTACTTGCATAGTGTATAAAACATTAGGCATGATCCAAACCATAGAGTTTTGTGAGAGTCCTTCCCACTTTTGATAGTGTCAGGCCCCAGAGCTCCCGTGGTGCTGTGTTGTTCTGCACCTTGGCCCATTCAGCCTCTCCAACTCACTTAACCAGTCAGGACAATGTGGGAGAGAAAACAGATTCTCCTGCTCTGAAGGGGTCACAGGACTTCTATTTCTTATTTCTGCCTCTGACTGTACAAGTAGAAGAGATGGGCCAGAAAACAAAGTTCAGCTGTCCAGAAGAGTGGCAAAAAATATCCGGAAAGGAGTGAGGCAGGAAGCAAAATGGAGTGGGTGGTGATTTCCTGGGAGAAATACAGAGTTAGTCCTGCCAACAGCAGAAGAAAATCCTGTGAGAGAAAGTGGGTGTTCTTCTCCCTGTCAAATGAACTGTTTGTCATGTTGGTGGAGCATCCAAGAGAGTGTAGACATTTCTATGTTTTGAACCTTTGTGTTGTGCATTTAGTTTCTTGTGTTCTTGTTCAAAGAGCAAGAAGTGTGCCAGGGCTGCACTGAGGCTGTGATAGGCAAAGCTCTGAATTTGTGGTAGTAAGCCAGATTTGATTGATGTTTATCATCTTTACTGTTGTTTTGTTATTGCAGACCCTGCAGGTGCAGGACAAACACACACAGAGCACCTGCCACAGAGGACCAGTAATAACAATCATTAAAGCTGTAAGGAACATTTTAAATCGAGGGATTTTGTCAGAAGCTCCTTGGTGGCATGTTTTCTATGACATTCTAGGAACACAGGAATTGGGAACATACAGCTCTGGGAACATGTAGTCATTTCGTTGTAATTTACTGGGGACAGACAAACAAGAGAAGGGGCATTAAACTGTAAGTGCTGATCAACGTACAGGAGAATAAATTCTGGAACTAAACCCAAACTCCTTTGTGTCTGTAGAAGGATTTGTACTTGAGCTCATTTCCTTCATTTACCCTCTTTATTATTGTCACAGAAAAGCAGCCACCCCTGCACTTCTCAGAGCCCGTTGTCCTGGAAATAGCTGATTTCATGAATTCAGAACCAAATTCTGGCCTCAGAGTAGCAGTCCTTCCATACCAGCTGTTTCCGCAGTGCTCCTGACTCGCAGCTCCTGGAGCAGTGCCTGGGCAGATGGAAGGAAATCTGTGCCCGAGGCAGAGTGTGCTGCTAGACACCGAGTGAGAACAGTGTGCAGCGCTGCAGAGACGTCTCCAGCACAAGCCAAGGCATCTCCATGGGCTGCTCTAATTTGCAGGCTGTGAGCACCTCTTCTGCTGTCACAGGCTGCTTGCTGGTGCTCGTCAGGAAGCCCAAAATGGGAGTGAAGGTTCTATGCTTGTCCTTTGTTCTGCGTGGTACAGGGATGAAGGTCAGGTGTTGTGACTTACACTGGAAACTGGAGCCATGCAAAGCCTCTGGGGCTGGTGCTGGGAACTGCAGGTTTGGCACAGTTGGAGCCATGTTTAGTTCTAGCGAGTGACAACTGGCAAGGCTGGAAAGCAGCTACTTAATCTTTTTGGGCTGTGCTCTTGTCCAGACAATTCCAAGTGATGGTGGATTACCCCATGCCTGCATAAGGGAGGGAATCCTTCAGCTGGACGCTGAGGGCATGGAAAGCTGAGTTTCTACACCGCTCCCAAGGTTTAGATGCCTGTCTGCTGAAGGTGCGGACTAAAAGACCTGGCTGAGCAGGGGTACTTGTTACCTTTTCGAGAACATTTTGTATATCCTTTTCAAAGGATTTCATATGGAGGATTGAAGGAAAATATCTCCAGTCTGCCACAGATGTTTGCACATTTACTTAATTGAAGGTTCTATAAGAGATCCCGTTATTTTTCTTAAAGGACCAGACTGCTATTTTCACTGTTGTTAATATTTTTACTTTTATTACAACATGACTTAGAAATCCCAGGCAGAACTAGTCAAAAAATAAATGAAAAAAACAGCTGCGAGAACAGAGAAAGGAGAAATTACATAGGCAGGAAGACAACTGCTGTCCCATAATTTACAAAATGTACCTTGATCTATTTTCACTTGCTGTTTAGTGTTCAGAGGCCTGACCTAACAGCCAGTGAAGTTTGTAAAAACTCCTCTGACTTCAGTAGGAGCTTGACCACACTGTAAATGCAGGCTTCATTACGGAAAACACCTGAGGACTGTGGTATCTTCTAGCAAAAGAAATGAAATAATTTTGTCTTACGATATGTAATTAAGTGATAAAAGGGTCCCTGCCAGTAAATTCTGCAGTCAGAAGTAGTGAGAAGGCTCTGATTTGATGATGGCACACAGCAAGCTCCATCTTTTGAGCAAGAGTTGAAGGTTAAATACAGTACCAAACTGTGCCTGATGCTCGTGACAAAGTCCTTTGTATGGCTGTTCTCAAGAGGCACTTATGTAACTGTTCCTCAGGGCTAAGACATAATCTTTCAGGGCTGCTTGTCACAGATTTGTCCTCATGTCATGCATTCATCCCTTTTTGCAGAGTGTGATTAAGGATGGAGCAAGTCCTTCTGCAGACAAATGGTGTGATCCTTGCTACATGAGGGGTGTCCCATTTTAATTGTCAGAACAGATGTGATTTTCATTTTCCTCCATTATTTGCCCGTGCCCATAATCTGCTGCTCTTACATTCTGCAGCCCCGTCTCACGTCGGAGGGTGCAGGCAGGGATATCCATCCTGAAGAGTGATTGCTCAGCCCCTGCCAGTGCTTCCCTGGCTGAATTGCTGTGCTCATACTGAGTAGAGGCCCTCCATCTATTACAAAGGTGGCGCGTGCATGTGGAATATGTGGCTAATTTAACAATGAGCCATCTCTGGAGTGGTGTCAAAGTGTTGCAGTGCTGTGAATTATCACTCAGGCACATTTTACAGCCTTAAACTGTTGCTTTTATTGCACTCTCTTCATAACTGTAGTGCCTAGAAGAACTTTAACATCGCAGATACATCAATCTTCAGATTAAAATCACTGGGGAGTGTCTTCATCTGGTCAGACTCAAAGCACATGAATAAATTCTGCCCAGAAGCTGTTTGCCCCAGAGCACTGTGCTGTACTTGCTGCACAGATGAACGTCTTGCCCTTAGTGAGAGGAGACAAGAAGCACTGTCGACAGCCTGGAGTAGCTGAATTTTTTTCCTCTCTTGTATAACTTCTGCTGAAGCCTTCAGTTGAAGGCCAACTGAAATGGTGTTTTTCTGGCAGTAGAGTACTTTTTGAGAGAATACAGAATCACACAATGGTAGGGGTTGGAAGGGACCTCTGGAGATCATCTCATCCAAGCCCCCTGCTAAAGCAGTTCACCTAGAGCAGGTCTAAAGGCCATGTAGCAGCATGAGTCTGGTGCAGGGATAGGCAGCAGGCTCAGGCCTTTGTTAGCCTGCCTTAACAACCCCATTTCCCCCTAGGTATGAAGGCGTCCAGTAAAATAAACTGAAAAAGAATCCCACAACACACATGGCACCAGTTACTCTTTATTTAGCTCTGTTTGTCAGTTACACTTGGCAGCTTTTCCAGTGTAATGAGAAGCCTGGTAACTTTGGCACTCTGGGGCATTTTCTTTCTTTTAGCATGGAAGGAATGGAATTCAGGCCTTTCGTGGTAGGTGCACAGATGTTGTGCTGTCATTTAAAAGTAATGCTTCACTCAAACAAACTGTCTTGGTAAGAAACTGTGTTTGCTTTTGTTCGAGGTGAAGGAAGCTTCGCAGGAGCCACAGATGGTGTTTACAGCTCGTCGTGCAGCTATCACTTTCCAGACAGATGGAGAAACATGGAGAGAGCAGAAAGAGAAAAAGGCAGCTCTGATGGTTGGCATCCTAATTGGAGTTTTTGTACTGTGCTGGATCCCTTTCTTCATCACAGAATTAATAAGTCCCCTCTGTTCCTGCAATATCCCACCCGTCTGGAAAAGCATCTTTCTTTGGCTTGGCTACTCAAATTCTTTCTTTAATCCTCTCATTTATACAGCATTTAACAAAAATTACAACAATGCCTTCAAGAACCTTTTTGTAAAGCAGAGATAAAAGGGGACACAGAAGAGAAAGTGGTTCCTCTGTTGCATAATAGAGAGATTTCTTGAGGGAAATACGCCTATGATATGTACAGTTTTCATGCACGAGAGCTACTTGAGGGGATTTAGGAGCAGTGAAAAAGATGGAAGATGTCTGGATAGAAACCTACTGAGAGTTTACAGTTCCCCCTTAGAAATACATATGTGCTGCTCCAGGGTTTGGCACAGAAGATGGAAGCAGGGAATGCCTCTCGCCTGCTCTTCAAACCAACACACGCTGAGGTCTGCCAGCGCGGCCCTGTGTGTGTCCAGCGCTGTGGCTGTCACACCCCACACGGCTGATCCCGCCCAGCCAGCCCCGGGGCCGTGCTGGAGCTCTCCTCGTTAGCAAAGGCACCGGTGGGAGCTGCTAATTGAGCAATACTGACATGTTTGTGATATGGGCAGGATGCTGGCTTCGGTTCTGAGATTTATTTGGAAGGGAATAAACATGCTGCAGTCAATCAGTCCTTGAGTTGATGTGAAATTAAAGTGGATGACTAAGCAGCTCAGAAACACGCCAGGATTGAGGGGCTGTGTGCTCTGCAAGCTGCAGGGCTTGATGGGCAGGCTTGGTCAAACAGGGGTCGTTTGTGTCCCCTGGGGTTAAGTGAAACAAGAGGCAATTATAGAATTACTCAGAGCCCCTGAGAATGTGTTCTCACTGCTTGCACAGGAGGATCTAGCAAGGATTTTTCCCCTGTGTTGTCCTCTGTCACTCTGCCAGGCTCAGGCTCGCCCTGTTTAATGAAACCCAGGTGAGCTCAAGATAGACACCAACACCTCCAAGTGAACGGGGACTGTGTGCATGGTTATTTCATGCCACCATAAAACTGAGCAGGCATCTGTGTTAAAAACACCAAACGTGATGTTCAGTGTGTGCTGGCAGCAACCTGTGGCTGCTTGGCAGTGGTAGGTGAGTGCCTGCACCGTGTCTGGGGTCCTTGCACCATAAATGTGCTCATCACCCAACCCTAGTGAAGTCCACAATTTGTCAGCTGGCATCCACTTCCTTCTACAGTAACAAAGGTGTCGATGCCATCAGATCTAAGTGACTCCCCAAAACCCAAAGGGACACAAACCCAAGCCTTAAATTGTTTTCCGAAGATCTGACCCAACAAAACACCCCTGACCCAACAATAGATACATAAATAATGTATTTCCTGCGTGCTGCCAAGTCCATCTTGCTCCGTATTTGTTTCTCTGGTGGGTTTTACTTCCTCCCCTGCTCTGAGTGGGAGAGCTGACAGCATGTCTGAGTATTTCTAGCAAGGCAGCTTTTTACTGACACAAAGTCCCAGGAAGCTTAAGGAAGCTTGGCTGCATCTCAGGAGCACAGTATTTGGTGAGGTCGGGCAGTGCTGTACCTCACACCTGCACTGCTGTGACAGTCCAGTGTGACCCGCTGTGCCTGCAGCCACAGCCACCTGTGTGTCTTGCATTCCTGCTGAGGATGCTTCTCTCGATTTCAGTGGCAATTCAGAAGTTTTAATAACCTAGAATTTCAAAGAGTTGTTAGATAGTGACTCAGACTTAAATGCCATTTTAAATAACTTTCCCTTGTGATTCTCAACTTGCCTGCATATGGAATAGCTACCATTCAAACCAGTGTTTGGAGGCTTAATTAAACCAGAAGGGAGGCACATATGTAAGAGACTGAATGCTACTAAAATCTGCAGCCTCATTCAGAACCACTGACAGATTTCTCAAGTAAATTGAATTTTGTCATGTAAGAAAGTCACTGCTCTAAAACCTTTAAAATCCAAACACATGACATGGAAGGAGGAAATGAAAAGGTCATCTTGAGCTGGTGTTGAAAAGCATACAAATCTTCTCCATGGGGCACTCCTGAAGTTTCTAATAATCATGTTTTGGCCAAATTTCAGTGCCTGTAGTCCCTGTGCCTGGTAAGCCAAGCCATTAGGATCACACAAATCCAATGCCAGCCCTGGTGCACCAGGCCCTTCTCAGTCTGGCTGCAGGAGCAGCAGGGATACTCCAGCTGCACATTCCAGCTGACTGGAGCAGCACTCAGCTCCGGTTCCCTGAAGCGACACAGGCTGTGAAGGCTCCTTCTACCCTGGCTTGGCCTCTGGAACTCGGGAGAACAGCACAGAGCTGTCCCTGCAGCTGCACACGAGCAGGGCACTGCTGCAGACACTGACGGGCAGCAGGGTGCCTTCGGCAAGTGGGAGAGCTGCGGAAGGGCACTGACGAAGCTCTCCTCCTCCTCAAGGATGAATTTAGCTCCCTTAGGAGGCGAGGCTGGGCCTCTGGAATTTTGCTGTGACAAGATCTGACGATGAGCAGCCAGTGCTCTGCCCACCCAGGCATCTGTGCCAGCAGCGAGCGTTACAGTGACAGGCTGGCACAGCCCGGCTCCGCACGCACCCAGAGGCGACTGACGAGAAGCAAGCGGAGCTTTCATTTCATTACCGTGGCTTTAGAAAGCTCTTAACAAAACCAACTTCCCACACTGGCTCTAAATGCAGACTGCATTTAGAAGAGCGGCAGCACATATTCAGGATTTAAAATTCTGGTTTTTAATCACAGCTTACTGCAGGGCAAAGAAATTATGGTATCTGTGGTTGTTGCCTAACCTGGTGGATGGTCCCATAGGAACTAAGATAAATGAACTAAGAGAAATGACACAGTATCTTGAAAAAAAAAAAAAAAAAGCAGGTATTTCTGCTTTTGGCAGAGCTTAGACATTATGGTCATTTATTTCCCCAATTGAAGCTGCCAATTTGGAGTACACCAATCATCTCTGCTTGGACTACTAGTTTTAAACTTTATTTCCTGGCATGGAATTTGCTCCTAGAAAAACTTACTGGAGCCTATTGCTCAGCAGAAGGGCATTGCTGCATTCTGCAGCAAGGCTCTGGGAATCCTGCAGCAGCTGTATTGAAATTGAGGCCTGTTTGCTGTGCTGTTGGAGTCCAGACGGTGCAGAAATGAAAAGGCTTTGGAAGATGAATGTGAGCAGAAAATGCTAATAATCCTAATAAAGAAATTAGGTTTTGCTGCAAGTCCTGTAAATGTTATTTTACAAGCCTGGTAACACCAGATGAATTCAGGGCAAGAGCTTTCTCTTTCAACAAAGAAATCCAGCAATACTGAAGTAGAATTCTGAGAAAGTCTCAGTTCCTCCCTTGCAACCAGGTGAGAGAATTAAGGCAGATTCTCCTTGCTATAGGTTCCTCCCTGTGTATGAGGAGAAATGGCACCCAACACATGGAGCCTGTGCCAGAAAGCAGGAACAGCTGAGGGATCAGCTTTCACACCCTCACCAGCCTCCTTTCTTCTTTTCACACGGGTCTCACAGCAAAGGTAGTGCCCATCTGCCCTGGGCTCCATCTACAATAGACAGTTATTATCTGGACTCTGATTTATTCTTTGTGAGCAACAGCTGCATCTTCACAAAGCTCAGATTTATATCTTAGTAAAAAACACAAGCTCCTGCTCAGAGCAATGGATGTCACATTTTTATATTCCTTGTGGAAGTTTCCAGGTTACTGTGTTTGTAGCAGGTAAGCATCAATTTTAACATTATACTGAACAAATAACCACATCATTTACTCTACATGCAAGTTCATTACTTACCCTACCTAAGAAATTTTGCTTGATGCTAAAAAGCAATTGTGATTAAAATCCCAAATTGAAATGTCCATTGAAGTTATTTTTTCAGAGTTGCATGGTACACTAACACAGCACAGCTTGAATCCCCAAGCAGCTCTCCTTGGCGCCAAAGTTGAATCATTCAATTTACAAACTAGAAAGAGCCTTACAGTTTTTATAGAGGGCAAAGTCTGTAGACAGAAATAATGCCTCCTAATATCAAAGCTGCCTACAGAAAGTCTGCAAGTAGCACTCAGTGCAGGTTTCCTTCTTTGAAGGAATGCCGAATGTAAATTTTTCCTTCTTTGAAGGGACTTGGAATCTGGTTTTGCCTTCGTTATTTTGCTAGCCCTGGGCAGACTGACTTTTTGAACAGATGCAAGAGGAGCAGCCCAAATCTGTTCCCTCACTACCCAAGTGTGGGGGAGCAAGGTTCCATCTGGCTCAGGGGGAAGGTTTTCTTTCTGTTTGTGCTGAAGGAACAGGAACAGGACATCATAAAAACAGTGACTCATTTGACTATGGACACGATTCATCTTTTAATGCACTTGTAATTCAAGAGCCTGGGAAAGCTTCTAAGGCAAGTTGCACCTTAAAAACACGCTAGCAGAATGTCACTGGATTCCAAACATTCTTTATTTTATATTCGCTGCCATAGAAAGTAATCGAACAGCACTGTCATCAGTGTCAGTGGGAAAAAGGAACATGGATTTTCTTCTCCTGAAGATGTCGCGTACATTAAGAAGTCAGTCCAAAATTCTGGTGTTAAGTACAAAAAGCAACTGTTGGAATTATAAAATACTGTATATACAGATATAAAAATGTTTCAGAAAGTGTCCCACAAAGTTTCTGAACTTTCAAGAGCAAATCTTCAGCAGGGTAAGTAGGTTGTTGTCTTCAAAGGTGAGCATCAGTTCATTAGAGCAGAATGTCTCAGTCTTTATCTTCCTATATTACAGGTGACAGACTTGGATTTTCATCCCAGCCAGGGATAACGTGGTGGTCCTATAGTATTAACATGTTTTTTTCCTGGAGCTATTAATTTAACAAGCACACTCTCTATATATAAAAATGAAATTTCAAAGAAATTTATACAACAGCTAGACTTTATAAAAATATAGATCTATAATTTTACACCAGGAATTATCCAAGGTAAGTTTTCATTTTCTTAACCATTAGAAATTAATTGTTACCCTTTGGAATTCTATCTATGACTAGAGTGTAAATTAAAATAATGTGAAGTTATTAGCTGGTGAGGCGAGTTTGAAGAATCTCATTCTGTGGGGCTTTTTTGGGCCAAAATTAACAAACTACTGCATTCTGCAGTGCTCATCCTGTGGGGTGGTGGACATACTACACAGTACATGTAAACTTATTCCAGAATCTTCATCTAATTCAGTGTTAAAACCCAAATAAAAAAATATTCCCACTGTCCTTACTGTAGGAAAAAAAAAAACCCCAAACCCAAATAAATAAAATTAGAGAGTATTTCTGTTTTGCTGTACTGTGTTAACTCTTTAGTGTGTAGTGGAGGCAATAATGAATAATACAGCCATGTGATGAGGGAATGTAAACTGAACACATACTGGAAAAAACAGACTTTTACAGCTGTGTGTATATATATTTTTTATATATATCTATATATATACATCTACATTGCAGTTATAACTGTCACCTCACAAAAGAGATTCAATGGACTGAACAATCTTCTGTAAATTTCCCCAGCTGGAGTTCTTCAGGAAGAACTGGCTTTCAGCTTGGACAGCAGCATTTCGTTCTTGCGGCATTCCTGTCAACAGAGAGCAAACACGTAAGGAGGAATTGCTCTTAACTCTGCCACCTGTATCTCCACATCAGCAGAACCAAACCCTTTCATTTTGAAACATCTCCAAAATGCAAAGCAGCCTGGAGCAAGTGATGAGTTGAAGGTAATTCTGACTCATCCATAGTGTTATTCCAGTGGCAATGTTCATTAAACTATGACATACAAGCCAGAAGGAACACTGCCCATCTGAAGTTGTTACATGTGGCTAAAGCAAATCCAGCTTTTTACTTATGAACAGAATAAATATGAAATGGAGATTACTGTAGGTGATCTGGAACGTCACAGGACAGTTTGCAAAAGAGTCAGTGCTCAGGGAGCAACTCTAGGTCAGGAAATATATTTACATAAGTACACTTGTGTTCAGTACCACAACCACGACTTCTTTTATTTTTAAGGGTAGCAGGGTTGAATAGAAATTCCTTCCCATGGCAATGGAAGAAAAATGGGTAAAAAACCTAAAAATAAATCCACCTAAATTCTGCAAGTAGGATGTAAAACTCTGTATGTCAGACAAGTAGCTGAACAGCCCTTGTCATTCTGCCAGAGTACACTGTCTGAAACAGGAAGGAACTGTCTCAGAACAAAGCAGGAATAATTACACAAAGATGTTTTTTCTCGAACATATGAAGCCAAATGACAACTTTGCCTGCAGCATTCCTTTTCATTCATTCATTCTCATGGAGACAGCAATTAACAGAAGCACATGATGATTAAAAGCTTGGGAAAGGCTAAATCAATGAAGTGTTGTACAGTGCTTTCACAGTCATTAGGCAACAAGGCTGGTTCCTGAAGATTAACGACCAAGACCCTGCACTTCCTCCTTATTCACACACATTTCCACACCCCTCTTTGCTCCAATACCTAACTCACAGATCTTCAAGAGATTCCTCTTGAAAATCTAAATACACAGCTTGCTTGATAACCTCTCCCTGTAACATGGAGAGCTGCCAACCTAGCAGTGAAAGAAGAATTCCCAGAATCAAATCCAGACTCCAAGAGGCACATGGAGAAAATGACCATGATGAACATGGTGTGATAAGCATCATATCAGGAAATCTTGTGCAGATATTAATGCACGAGTCACGTCAAAATGGATCACTGAACACTGGACAATTCACATAGCAAAAGTGTTCTTACCTCTTTAAATTCTTTCACTGTTTTGAAGTAAAGCCTCTGTTTCTCTAGAAGCTCTAAGTATTCATCGTTCAACTGGTCTCTTCTCATTTTGTTTTCTTGCTTCTTCTTTTCCATCTGTTGGTATGCAGGAAGGGTAAGAGATGGAATACACACACACACACACACACACAGAGCATAAGTCGTCAGCTCTTGAAAATTAAAAGCCTAATGCTGAAGTCTCACTATAGTGGCACTACAGGAGCAGCTGGGACAAGGACACCTGATGGTTGGGACTCTGAGGTGCTGCTGACCCTCTTCAGCAGCAGAAAGCAGCTTCAGTCAGCTCCAACTGTCTGAAAAACCATGCCTGAGGTGCAAGTCTGACTGCACCCACGCAGTCCAAATGGAAGAGTTCTCACTGACTTCAGTGGCATTCAGCTGTCTCAAGCATTTAAATCACTACAGTGCTGGTAATGAAGGTAAGGGGTATGAGATTCCTGTCAGGACAAAGGTGTTATAACACCTCTGTCATGAATACTCTATTCATTGACATTTAGTGGTGAGAAGTTTCTGACGAATGTGAAAAGAATTAATACTTGTTAGTTGCTCGCCTAATTTGCACCTCATGGATCTTTCTATGCACAGTTATTATCCAAGAGGCTTTGCTGAGATAATTCCCAGGTTCTAGCAGAGAAAGTGAGAGGAGTATCAGACCTTCATTCGATTCTGTTTGATGCCTTCTACAATCTGCTCCATCTGCCGCAAAAACTGCTCCCGAGATCCGGACGATGCCATGGCTCTGGAAAGGAGAAAACGGAACACCTGACAGGGATGTGGGACACTGTGTCTCAGCTGCAGCTGTCTTGCACATCTACCCATGTCCGAGGTCCTCATTGCTCAGTGTTCTGTGTAGAACTCCATCCTTTTAATCCCTGGTACCAGTGACAGGGCAGCTCTTCAGCTGGTGTGAGCTACCAAAGAGATGGGCACAGAGGGAGCTCAGACTGGCAGCTCGTCACGAGTGTTCTCCCTGTCAGCTCAAGTCTGTTCCTTGCTCTCATCATGTGCTGTACAGAAATCAATTGCTAATAACTAAATAAAAGCATAATTTTTTAAGAAAAGCCTCGGTTGTGAATACTAAGAAGGTGAATAAAGATCTAGGAGAACAGCAAATATTGTAAAAAGTAATTTCATGCTGTAATAGGGAAAGCCTAGAAATCATTCTAGACCTCAAAATCATTAGAGAAAAATAAACACTGGCTGATTCACAGATTGATATTTGACCACAAACTTCCAAGGGAACCATGATTTTACCTAAAGGCTCCACACTGTATCAAAATCTTCAAACACAGAGGTAGTTTATAATAAACATGTCTGAAATGTGTCCCAGTCTAATGTTTTGTATATAATGTAATAACCATAACTCCACAAAAAAGAGGAGAAGATTTAAATTAATTCCAGGAAAATTATGACTGAATTTCCACATCTTACCAGTCAGATATTAAAAACATATGTTGGCTATAAAAGTTACGTAATTCCAAGTCTGTGATTCCCCAAACTGGCTTAAACAGAGTTAATAAACTATTCTATAAATCAGTTTATGACAATAAAATCTTCTAAGAAATTTTTAGTCTCTGTAACTGATGCCCGCTCCCATTTGTCAAAACAACTGTACCACTCTTTGCAACTATTGAGAGATAAAGAACCATAACTTACTGGTGGAAGTTGTCATGGATAGAATTCAGTAAGTTAACCTGTGAGTTAGGAAAAAAATGAAGAAAATATACATTTGTCTTTTCTGGTATGAATTTTCACATACAATAAGATGAACTTTAGTTGAAAAAAATTACTATACAGATAATGTCCTCAAAAGCAGACAGATGTACAAAAATCACGAGTTTTCACTGAGAAGAGAAACCACAATCCTTTTGATTTAGTAAAATCTATCCCACTGGTGGAATCACAGAAAGCAGAAGTAAGTGCTGGACCACAACTGAGATTTTTGATTTTACTGACACCTGATTATACTGATGCCTTAGGTTTTAGCTTTTATATTTTTCAAATCCTGCACTGCCTGGTGTGTAACTCTGAAGTTTCTTGTGGCCTGTGAGCTGCTGTTCTCTCATGCTGGTCAGACACAACAAACCTCTGCAGGCTTCCACTCCAAGGACACCAGGCCCAAAATGTGTCAACTAAAAGCCTCTAAAGGGGGGCAAATTTGGGGTAATTCCATCATGAACTGAGGTTATAATTGGAGAATTAACCCTGATATGCAAATGAACCAAACTTATCAAAGTGTGAAGAACCCGTGACCCAGGGCCCATCTTGGGTAGAGCCCCTTGGAGCCTCTGGACTGCTCAGGGTGTACCTTTGAAGGCCCTTCAAATAAATACCTTCTTCTATTCTCTTAATTCTTGTCTAGTCTCTGTGTTTTAGGTGGCCACTTAAGGCATCCATACCACTGAGAATTTTCCAGCATGATGCCTTCCCAAACTAAAGCAGGAAGGTAAAGTGGCCTGTACACGTGTTCAACACGTGTTGGAACTTGACATAAAAGCACCTTGCAGACGCTGGTCCAGTGTTGAACAGGGACTGTGCACAAGCATTTCACAAACAAACAGGAAAAAAAGCCACTCTTGCCTCTGAGACAGGAACCACTGAACATATTCTGAAGAACTATTTCCACACAAGCCTCTGAAGACTCTCCAAGCAGTGCAGGAGCAGCAGGTGAATTCCTGCACTGCTCTCATTGTGCAGATGAGGTTTACAGGTTTCCTACCAGCCATGCATCATTACTCACTTTGCCTATGTGTATTTTACTGGATGCTCAAAGGTGAACTCGTAAAAAGCACAGAATGGCATTTCAGAGGTGTGGCTTCTCTTACAAGACAGGAACATTGCAGCGAATGAAGACAAAAATAGACATTTTAACAGCATCCCAGGAATATTTTGCTGCTTGTATAAATTCCCCTAACTAATTCAACTATATGGAATACATCCTATGTAACTGCCTGTGATTTTTTTTTCTTGTTTTTTACATATTGCAGAGAGCATTAAAATTCAACAACTGGCAATTAATGTGATCCTTTATCTCAGCTTTGAATACATCCTGCAAGTCTCCTGTGGTTAAGCCTTCCAAGCAGCTTCTCCTTTTGATGAGTATTTGAAGAGTTCTGCACTAAGCAAACCCAAGGGTTGCAAGCAGAATCACCTGCCCCACTCCCACAGAAAGCTGAACTCATCTCTCCCAAATCTAAAATCTTCCACCTGAATGAGATGGTAATAACCAGGCATGGCAGAATCTGCAGGTGTTCCTCACCTTCCCTTGGAAAACTCAAACAAATTCTGAACAGACTCCCAAGCAGCCAAGATGCTTAAGAATTCCTGTTATTTACAGTAGTGAGATTATTGCATTACTCATCAATATTTGCCACGTCAACATCCCTACCTCAAGGTACTTCCACTAAGCCTGTGCTTGAGAACATAATTACAATTTATACCACAAAACATGCAAGCCAGGAAAAGCAACCCTGCACAGCAGTGCTGCACAACCACTGCATAGGAAGAGTTTGGATGTGTTAACACTACAGAGTATAGAGAGATTATTTTTGAAATGGAGAGATTATTTTTGCCCTCAAAAAAACCCAAACCAAAAATAAAACAAAAAACTCCAAACAAATAAATCTGTATTAAACTCTAATGTAGGGGGGAAGTTGAAGTAATATAAATCCTATGGCTTCTACTTAATGCAGTTTTTAAAATCTGGTATAGGACTTTTCTGAATGGAAAAAAATGAAAACTGCTTAAGGGAAATGGTTGCTCATGATCTCCAAAACAGGATGTGAAAGGACACTGAAACGGGTCTTTACATAGTCAGAAATTTGACCACTGCTTGTCTCACAAACTAAGCAAATATATGTAAGTAATGCAAAACTCACTAATCTGTTCCTATTTTATTAGAATAAACGGAGAAACCTGAGGTATCAAAGCATTTTATATTTTAAAAGTAAAGTCGTAATTTTTATCAACTCTTGTCTTCTCCTGTTTCTCCATCTTTACTGAAATCAGACATTTGTCATTGCAAAAAAAGAAAACTGAAATCACTCAGTTATGCCCAGGAAAGAGGTGAACTCTACATAAATGGGAGAGAGGAGGGGAAAAAACCAAATTGCTTTCATGAAAACTACTCCTCTGACCCAGTAAAATCACCAGCAAATTAAGTGTAGGCAGCTCAGACCCTGAGAACTAATTCTGATGTTGCTGACAGCGGCTGGAATTTGCTCTCTGAAGTTACTGACTTTGGTCTGGGTTCATAATAAAAGGTATTGACTAAAAAGAGAAAAAAGGGTAGTTTGGTGCTATGATATCAAGACAGAGATATTTGCTGATCGATGTTTTGAGAGCACAGCGAGTGGTCTAAACATGCTGTACTAACAGCAATTCTTTTACAACACAGACCATTTCCCCTCCTAATTAGAAATATTCTTATGAATCAGTTGTTCCATTTTTATTTACAAAGACCAGTAACTCTGCTCTGACAGGACTCAATATGCTGAAAGCCAAGTAAAAACTTTTTATTTCCTTCCCCACAGACTGAATACTTAGAAAACAGTAATAACCTTTTCTTACCTCCTTTTCCAAATATACTTTCTTATCGTCCAGTGTATTATAAAGAGTAAAAAACTGCTTCGTTTCTTTGTGAGTTGCTGAGACTGCAAACAAAAAAAAAGGGGTAGAATAATAAAAGAACTTGAGGTAAAATGGAATCTGTAAAAATACTTCATAGGCTTTACATAGCATACTTTCCACTATCAATAATGGAACACACTCATTAATGTCCATGCAGAGGGAACCTCCTTCCAGAGTGTCTCCCAGCAGGGTTTCCAGCTATCATCTCCTGCAAGAACTACACAGCTCAGTGTCTAAATTAAGCCCCAACTGCTGACAGCCCTTTATGCCAACACATGTTGGCACCATCAGCTGCCTGTTCACGCTTCCTTCCCCAGCTTTACCCTGACACCACACAGGCAGCTGTGCTGCTCATGGTGGCCTTGCCCGTGGTGTTGGAGGGGCACAGGCTCAGCAGGGACAGGGAAGAGCAGATAATCAGGTAGCACTGTGTGGAAAAAAGTGCATTAGACTGTGTATTTCAAGCTACACACGTGCAAGATGCCCAACAAAGCTTTTTCTGTTTTAAAGTCTTTTTATCTTCTTATAATCTATGTGTGGTGATAGAATTAAATTATACTTTCTGGTTTAGGTGGTTACAGCAGATATTGGTCAGAGCTCAGCTGGGAAGGTAAGGCTCAGACATGCCTTCCCTTTGGGCCTACAAGATGATACTCAAATCTGCTGAGTGTTCCTCTAGTCTTGGGTTTCCTTAGGCATTGAAGAACTAAAGATATTTGTGATTGCCAAGGAAAGAGTTCAACAGGCAGCAAAAGTCATTCTGGCTAGAAACCAGAATCTGGAAAAGATGTATGGGTCAAAAATGATAAACCTCGGTAAAATCATGCTCATTAGTCTGGGGTTTGCAGAACTGCTGCCAAATGAAAGAGGCCTTTCCCAAACCATTTCCTTCATGCAACTCTTTCTGTTCTTCCAACAGCTCTGGCAGTCACAACTCTTTCAGTGAGTTCCACATAACTCAGAAAACCTTTCAAGATTTCACCTGTGTTGGAAAGTTGTGCCAGCCTATGGACCCTTATGGGCATACACCAGAACCCATGCAGGGTAGGACAGACAACGGGAGAAGAGGAAGAAGGAACCAACTGGCTCATTGATTCTCTTGAATGTTTTCAATGGAAGAGGTTCAGTTAGGGCAAAAACAAAGCACTGAATATTGTAACTGAAAAGGATTCTGGCACAGAAATCACAGAATAACTAAGGTTTGAAGTTAATGCTGAAGACTGTCTTGTCTAACACTCCCTGAATTGAAGTTCAGAAAACCCACATTTTGGCAATTGAAGGTCACCTGAATCTGGCTAAATGAAAAGCCTCTAAATACCTCTAAAAAGACCACAATTCACAGAAAAACTGGCTAGAGATTTTCAGTTCATTTCTCTAGAAGCCTAACCAGTACAATGCAGGTTCCTAACCACGACTGAGCAGTGTGTTATCCTGAGATACTACTCACACTTTGTACTTTAGAAAACAAAATCCCATCAAATTCAAAGCATCTTAAATCTACACCCAAAGCTGCACAGGTCTCTTTGATCCTAGTCTCTCTGTACTTCAGACATAAACGAAGCTCCATCTTCCAAGCAGGTAGCTCTGACCAGAGACTTTGAATTAAACATGACAGAGAATCTGCAGAAAATTTAATGCAAAACAACAAAGTTCTTTATAGCTGGACTTGATTAAATAAACTGCATGGCACAGCAAAGAGGGGGGAAGAAGTACTGCATTTGTCCTCACATCTATTCCATGTACTGAGTTAGACAACACACGTGGAGGACAGCACAGGACTGTGCCACTGGAGATGCCCCACCAGGGCAAGGGATTTGGATCACACTCAAATAAACCAATTTGGAACTGCTCACCCTTCCAGAGCTTGGTTCACACACGTATTTAATAAATGCAGAATATCTCTGAATCATTAGCTAGGTTTTCTTAGGGTAATACACAAGCCAGTCGAATATACACCAGTAAGCAAACAGGTCTGTTATAAGTTTAATGGAACGACTTTGAAATTTTATTCCATTTGCATGTTTGCCAATATTGTAATTTCTGACAATTTGCATTCTGCTCCTACCAAGACACTGCAGGATTGTGTTAATAAAAAATGAAAAAAACCAATCCCCTCAAGAGACTGTTTGTAGTTCTTGACATAGTTTGGTTCAGAACCAGTCATGCCATGTCAGTGGAAACAATACAAGCAATCTAATGGTAAGGCAATTTAATTAAATACAACTCAAACTCGCAGCAACCTCATTTGTAAATGGTAAATTAAGGACTTTTAAAACATACTGGTCATTAACCTAAATGACAGAACCTGTTGCAGACAAAATTTAGTCCAGAGATCTTGTGCATTGAGTTTCACCCTTGGGAAAATTCTTAAAGCCCAGCTTATAAAACCTCAAAAATATGGTGTGTAACATGAATACCAAAGACCTTTAAAATACCACCAAATTAGGAAGTGCTGTTGTTACATGCCATATGCTTAAAATGCAACTGCCCTCCTTTTAGGGCTTTAGCCTTCAGCAGGATGGTCCTGCTTGATATACATACCCTGACTGTAAAGTTCAATAAATCTCTTCTGATACTGTGTGAGCTCAGCTCGGCTGGGTACTTCATCAATCTTGCGTTGTAAAATGGCTATTTCTCTGTTTCTTCGTGCCTGAATAGAAAGTTAGGAGGGGAGAAAACAAAAGCCTCTTCTTGTTCTCTTCTTAAAATGGATGAAGCCCCCCCAGCAACACTTTGTTATTAAATAATTGATCTTAAAAACAAAAGGCATTGGCTGAGGATCATTTTTTTTTTTTTGCAATTGATTTGTGACAGAAACACTTGTTAAAATTAGAACAACAAAATGAAGTATTAGAAATTACAAGATAAGACAAACATCAACTATTTTGTGCAAGTACCCAAAGAGTTACTCACCAGTAGCAGGCGGATCTTTTGAAGTTTCTCTTTCTCAGCTTTGTACTGCTGTTCTATAACCTTATTTGGCTCCTGGAAGTTGAGAACCCAAAACAATTGTGTATTACAGTAGCATACGAGAGCTGCAGTGCAAAAATGGGCAGATTGGGTTTGTTTTCTGGTTTTGTCTATCTTTGGCTCCCACAATAACATCATCATTTCTTGTTTAGGGTTTTTTTAGTAATAACTCATGATCTGTACTAAAAGCCTGACATCATTTACTGTAAACAAGTGCATTTAGATAGCTTTTAACTTTTGATATTTTAGTTTTTAAGAGTTATCAATAGTTTTTGCACTGCTTTACAACAATCACACTTTAAATGAAGATACAGATCCAAAGATTGTCAGTACCTTGTTTGTGTTTATACTTTGATTCAGTGGTGGGGTCAAGAATAAACAAGGCACCTGAACAGAACATAAACCCCCTGACATGTATTCTAGATTTCCTGCAGTGTGGACTTCAAGATAACTTTTTCTTGCTAAAAAATTTAAGATTTCGATTTACATTTTAATTTTTTCATGCTGCGTTGAGGAGGACGGCAGCATCATGGAAGTTGTAATCTGCCTTGTTCCAGAGGCATGAATGCATCAAATGTTTACCCACTGAAAATAAAGTCATTGAAGCTTTTCCTTTTCTGTTCATTCATTATTCATTGCCATCAGTCTGGATGCACTTGTGTTAAAGCCTAACTTCTGACAGCTGCTCACTGCATGCAGTGCACTGAGCCACTGAAAGCTCGTGCTTTCATCCTTCAGATAGCCCCACTTCTAAGAAAAAAAACCAATCAAAGCAGACATCCTTTCTGAGGAAGACCTGTTTCTGTCAGAGATATACACAGCTCTTAACACAACACCCAGAGATTCTTCTCTGGCACTACAAAAAAAGAAGTAAAAGGCACAAAAGCATCTATGAGTAGAGCCCCATGGATTCTGCAAGAATAACAGAGAAAGCTGCAGCTCTTTTCCTGTATTTCTAGGATCGTTAGCCTGAACTGTGGTTTTACAGAGCTTTTCAGATATTCCAGCAGATACTCGACTGCTTATAAGAATATCTCAAAAGTCAGAAGGCCCTAAACCAACATTTCAAAACACAAATTGAAAATGAAAACTTAGACATTTGCTATTACCTGTTCCTCCCCATTTTCCGCTGCTTCAGCTTTCAAATTCTCAATATTTTGCTGTAGTCTCTCCATTTCTTCCTTTAAAACAAACAAAAGTTGATGTTGCTTTTAACTGAGAACTATTCTCTTAACAGGAGAGAGAAGGATGACAACACACATTTCTACCAAAATTTCAGAGCTGACCACACATTCTATTTAAATTTGGAAGATTAAACAGCATTCCCTGCTTAAGGGTAAGGCATCCATTAATATTCATTACATTAAACCGTCTGCTTTTATCAAACACAGGAGCAGATTTATTTCTTACTTGCAAATACACCAGAGCCAGCTAAGACACCTCATGAGTGACATGGAAAACGAAACTGAAGAAGCAAAGCAACATTACAACAGTGTGACATGGGACTGCAATGTATGGCATTTGGGGAAATGAATGAACCTAAAGTTCCCTGCGAGGAAGTTTCCATTGCAAATTCCTCAGAGCTTTCCAAAGGAGTATCTATGAGAAAACAAGGTTCCCACACTCAGTCTAGGCCCTAGAACACTATTTACTTCTTTTCATTCTATTAAATTCTATCCACTATTGTTTGAACAGAAGGAAATGAAAACACTTCTCTCTGATCAAATCTCTGGGCAGTCCATAAACACAGCAGTAGCAGGACACCAAACACAGCAATTAATCAGTAAAACTCAAACATGCTCTGAAAACTCCAATAGCTCCATCTTTGTTCTTGTCTCTTTTTTTGGCTTGCTCCAAAGGTAGGGGCCTTGCTGACCCCTCCTCTTTGGCACCTCTCAGGGCACTGTGGGCTGCATTATCCAGGGAGAAATGATCCATGTGAGGCTGTGACAGCACAGCTGGGTGTCCAGTACAGACCAGCCCCACACCTACAGTTTAGCAGAATGGGAATGGGAGGGAGAGGAGCCACCAGAGGCACAGCTCTGACCAGCGTAAGGTGGGTGTGGTGTCTGGGAACTGTCCTGTATTGAGGAAGGCCACACTGACTCAGATGCCTTCCTCACTCCTCCCTGCTCCAGGAGTGCTAATATTCAATATAAACTTGGAGTTACCAGTACCTGCAGGCTGGGGGTGTGGGACAGATGACAGACAGGGACATACAGCACAACGACAAATCAGTAAAGTGCTTCTTTACCAAGTTTTCAATGAATCCTTTCAGGAGACACTGGAACTTACCCTACAATGTGCTTTGAACTCCTGCTCCTGGCTTTTTAGGTTTTCATTCATGGCCACCAGTGCTCGCAGACTCTGCAATATGCTAAATTTGAAGATCCAGTAAACCACATTAGATTTTTAGTTTCTAATTTAAACAGATGGAGAATTAACATACATTAGAGCAAGCTTAGTTTTACAATAAAAACTGGGCAAATTAAAACCCCAAATATCACCAGTGATATACCAAGGTCAAAATAAAGTTGCAGTATTACACTGAGTATTCTGATGGCTTTGCTATGTTTTAACCTCATTACTGTGGGAGTTCTGAGAGATTCCTATTTAATTTATGTGAGATGAAGGCTTCAAATATGAATAAAATAAATCAAGAAGACCTCATCCACTTGTCAAATGTGTCTTGGGTTCTTCTGCTTTAAACACCTACAATTATTTTGAACTACAGACTGACACTTTTCATTGTGACTGAATCCTATTGTAGTATTTCCCTGTATGTGGAAAGCTGGAGAATTATTTAATTTTTAAACTTCAGTTATTTGTTTAGGTTGACAAAGCAAGAAGCATTGAATGATTCATTTAAAAACTATTATTTTTCAGAATTTCAAAGGTAACAAAGGAAGAAACTTACCTAGAATCTGCCTGGGATTCTATTGTTTCTAAGGCTGCCAATTCCTTGTCCAGCTTTTCACTGTAACTCTTAACCTAAGGGTTACAATTAATAATAAATTGATTAATAATAAATTGACTTTCCCACACCATGAGATCAATCAGTTAAGCTGGCAAACACCTTCACTATCTAATACATCCCTTCACACACAGAATTTCTCAAAGAAGTTTCAGCTACAATCAGCACACAGAAAAACAAACCAAGATTACCTCTGTTAATGTCTTTTTTGCTTCGGTACATTTTGCCTGCAGATCAGCACATTTAGCTTGCAACTGTTATGAAAGAGAAAAAAAAGAGTTTGATTCTATATTCACACTAATTACACCTGTAATGGAGAACAGAGAATATTTGAGCTGTTCATAATGGCTGTCTGTCAAACAGCAGGCCAAGCATAACAAACACTGTCTTTTCTTGTCAGCTACTCTGGCATCTGATTGCAAGAATTCTGATTGAATATTTAATTACTAACAGCAAACATTTGCCATCTTTTAGATGTATTAAGTCCTGGAATAAACAACAGCTTTTACAAAATAGAGGCCAACAGAATGGTGACTTACTGGACAGAATCTCTGCTAAATTGCTCAAACTTTTTTAGCCTGGTTGTACTGGCCTAGTTTCACACCAGGCTAAGAATGGGTCCCATTTTATACTTCTCCAAATAAGTCAGGGCAATTCAAGACTTGCACAGAAGCACCACGGCACCAAACCCAAGACATTCCCACATCAAATAACCAAGCTGCTCTATGGTTTTCTTTTGTGTAGCTATGGAAAGTCTAATAAGAAGGCAGTTAGCAAAATATATATTATAATCAAATATTAAGCATTTCCCTTGTCAGTTAAATTACAGAGGCTAACTTTAGAAGAACATCCTTCCTTAAACTCCTTATGATTTAAGGTAACATTGCAAATAGGAACAACAAAAATGGGATGTGGTTTACAAAAGCGGAGCAAAAGTGAGCAAACAGAAAAAGGCACATGCAGCTCAGATCCACTTCCTTTCATGCTGCTTTAGTTTGCCATTCACAACACAGAGCTGTGACTTATTGCTCCACTCTCCCCTTTCCACAGCCCAATTTAGAAAAAGAAAGCTTTTTCATTGTTTTTCATAATTTTTCACCAATAATTCACCAACAGACTGAATTATAACTAGCTGAAAAGAAATTAGGCGTGCAGTCCACATCTCATGAAAACCAACATGAACTGTTAGTTTTGAGAAATCTTGCCAAAATTTACTGCAGTATTGAAGCCAGAACTCCATAAACATTTCTTAAAAGGCGGGGTCTTGACTGTCACTGATTTCAAAAGCTGCTTTTGGCAAGTGGTAAATAAAATTCAGCCAGGAAATTTTTACTTTACTGAAGTGATAAAAGGATTATATTTGGCTTACAGATGTCAGTACATTTTTTCCCCATATAAAAACAGCAGTGAGATTGTTATGTACTGAAAACAAGCAGCACAGAATTAAAGGGCCCTCAACTGTTAAAATGGCGAATAGCATGGCCCTCCCCAAAATTAAAGCTGAGCTAACTGCCCCCAAGAACACAACCTGTTCTCACAACCCAAGGCCAATGCAAGCAAGACATTCAGAGAAATCAGTGTTCAGCATGACAAATTGCTGGTGCAGAAGATAGCTTGCAGATCTTTTCTGGATGGCAAAAACTTTGTGATCAACCACTTTTATCAATGTTTTCTTCTTTATTACACACACAATACTTACCTCTTCGAGGAGTTTGGTTTTTTGCAAAATCTGCTTGTTCAGAGATGCCACCTTCCTTCTGTGCTGCTGGGCAGCTCCAAGCCTTTCTGGTCGCTCCTCAGCAGAAAGCTCAGATTGCTAAAAAAAACCAATAACAGCAGCCTTTTGGACCTCCCAGCATTGCTTTCTGCTTCTTCAGAAGCTCAGGAAATACCAAAGTGAGACACACCTATGATATTCCTTATCAAAAACTGTGTCCCACTATCCCACAGAATGAATTACTGATTTATCTCACATCAAAATAAGGAAGCAGCTAAACAACTGAATTATATTCCAAAATTTACACATAAAGTAAGCTGAAAAAGTCAGGTGCCCTGGGACAGGTGGAAAATGCTACAGTGTACTAGAAGACACAATTTTTTTGCATCAGCATTATGGTTAAACCTGGTAGAGTTCTTAAATGTTAAAAATACAAGCATACTAAAAAAACACGTTAAGCCGTGATATTCGCTGAACTTGTTGAATCAGAGATGTTCCACACCCCAGTAAGGAGCTCCAGAATTTCCAGAAGCCTTGAACAATAGTGTATTTAGCTTCTGAAACAGAGGCTTGGATGCATCTTTATGCTGCATGACAATGACATAGTCAGTGTGGTAGATGCATTTACCACTGGGGTTTTTTGTGTGTGCAGGTGTACTACTGACACCAGCCTTGGAGAACTACTCAGTCCAGCAGGCACTGCCAAGAGTGTCTCAAATACTTAAGGAAGACAGAAATCTGGATCCAGTCTCCCCTTCTCTCTGAATTGTGAAAGCAAAGCTGTCAGAAACATTATCAGAAATAACATTTATAATAGAAATTGTGTATTTGAAATAGACAAAAGAATCGTTAAAAACCAGCGATATCTTGATGTCTAAGGGATTATTTGCCTAAAAATTATTTGTACCCTTTGCAAGTCCTCACTTTAATACTTAAATCCATCTGTTTTGGTAATTTGTTTCATGCACTCAGACTTCTTCTTCTCACTTAATCCATTTTCCAATATTTCATTAGAAAACCAGTTAATTTTCAAGTACCTCAAGTGCTAATTTATAGCCTGTCAAAGACTTCAATACTAAGTGCTTTTTGAATAATTACCAAATGCTGACAACTGCTACAATGCATAATCAGCTAAAATGCTACAAGAAGTGTGATATACTCTTCACTCATACTTGCTCCTGGTTCCACTCTAGACAGATGGGTAAGCAGCTCAATTTTAAATGAAAATAAAAGGCAAAACATGTGTTCCTCCTCTTCATTTTCTGTGTTATTCATATTGAAGAGCAGCTTAATGATTTGTTATGTTTTTACATCCACAGCAAGAAAAGACCAACCCTGACATCTTAACCCAGCAATTCCCAGGCTTTCTTTCCCTTTGTTAGGAAAGGAAGAAGTGCCTCTAAGCAACACCTGTAACCCTGAACTACTCAACAAGTACACACTCAAGTCTTACTCACTCCTCTCATTATTTAGTCAAATCACATTCCTTCATCGTGTTATGCATTCCAAAACCTCATCCTTCTCACCACACATTTAGCCTCTTACATGCATCAGATACAAATGGAGAAAAATGGAAATGCAAGAGAAAGAAACATGAGCTAAACCAGTCTGAGACTGATGCTTGCAAAAATAGTAAAAATCCATACACTACAGCTTTGGCTTTAAATAAAAAAGGATCATATTTCAAGAAGTGAACTTTACAGCTTGCTTTTTGAAAATGGGAAAGAACCATCACCCTAATACAGAGGTTTCTGCAGAGAAATTCTGCTCTGCAAATGAAAAAGACAGAGGTGAGCATCACACAGTCACTGTGGGCTAAGGATCCAATTTGCAACCACACTGTAGCTTTAAAGTTATAGAGGATCTGGGTTCCAATTTGTGGAGAAAAACCCATCTTTCAGCATAGAAGAAAGAAAGCACAAATTATAGAAACCACTTTGCTTTTGACCTTTTTGTTACCTGATCTCTTACTACACTGAAACAGCAGTTGCCTCATGAACATAGTTTAAGAAGCTGTATTTGAGCACTAATGTCTCTGGCTGTTTAAAGATGATCAATTTGCTACTCATTAATAATTTTCCGCCAGTATTTTTAGAAGGTGAGGAACAACATTAAAATCCTTCCTCCAGTTCACTCAGCAAGTTAACATGGCAGCAGAATGGAGGGGCAAATGCAGGAAACCATACACACTGATCTGCAAAAATGCCTCTTGTAAGGAAGGTCCTGGCACGTGGCAAGATCAGACCTGGAATTTGGGTTGTCAGCTATCTTCACGGGGCTTGTGCATTCTATTAAGACTCTGGCAGGCAAATAAGCACTACAGTCTATGTATAGTTACCAGGGGCTAAGATTACTAGAATTATATCCAAACATTGCTGATGCTTCAATAAACTCTTTGATAACACCTTTAATTCTTTTCCTGGTGCATGCATACGTGCACAGAAATTTTATTTTTTTTTTAATCGCATCCAATAGATTTGAAAAGTGATCTATTTTTGGTTTGACTTGAATCAGTTCTTACTTTCCAGAGTATTAATCATTGTTCTACTATAATAGTCAAGGTCCTGCTGCCTTCTCTCAGAACAGAAGAAATGTAACATTGAAATATGACCCTTGAGCTTCTGTTCTTCCAATCTTTTATAATAAAGAAAGGCCAAGAATTTGCTGTTGAGCTATAGGGTTTATCTCCAAAATGGGAAAGCTCCATACCTCAAATGTGTCAACAAAAAAGGAAGAAATATGAGAAGACTATTGGACAAGTAAGAGCGACCTATAACTCATATCTGGCAGTGATGTATTGTATGCATTAATTGCTTGAAGAGCCAGATTTTCTTTTCACATTACTGCAAAAAACAATCACAGTTGAACACAATAACTGCAGCAAACACACACATTTAATTGCTTTGACTTCTCAAAGCAACAAAGGTTTGGATTTGATGAGATGAGATTCAAAACTCAAGATCCAGGGCATGAGTGAGAACTGGAGCCCAGTGCAAGCATCTGGAACTCTGAGTGGAGGAGGCCTAGACTTTTCTCTGAGCAGGCCCACAGAACTGTATTTCTGTGCTTAACACTGGACATTTTAAAACAGATCAAGAATTCAGACCTCTAGTTTGAATAGATACAACTCAGGCCCTTCTTCATTCACGAAAGCATTTAGGCAGATGCTGAAACCCAAATTAGTCACAAATGCAATTCAGGGATATGTACTATCACACCAAAAGCCTGTGTATGTTTAAGTCTCTTTAAAATACTTTCCCGAATTCTGGCTGTGCTGCTGCCCACAGCATATATTAAAAAGTGTGTTTCAAGAGAATCAAGGCAATGAAGTTGGCAGCTTAAAGCCTAAATTAACAAGTGATGAAACACCACATGGTTAAACCCACTCAGGTAACACACTTACCTTCTCAGCATATTCAGACACGATTTGCTTGATCTCATCTGACTGGAGTCCAACAATCTGGCCCACTGTGCTTGCTGTCAGTTTGCCCTGCAATTGTATCAAGAAAATGCCTGGTGTTTTGGAACTGCCTGTACTTTTACATGACAATTTCCAATAAGTTCTAATTTTAAATAGAAATTTGCACAATGGATAAAAATCTCTAATCATAAGAAAAATTCAGGAAACATTTCACCCCCACCCAAACATAATTTTGCTGATACAAATTTCTCACTTAAATCCTTTTAGCAAATTTTTATTCCTATTTCAGAAACTTAATTTTTATTCTTTATACTGAATTTTGCATTAGCAGTAATAAAACTCCAAGCATGCAGGCATGGGCAAGAATTCACCTTTAAACTGCATGCATGTATAAAACCAGTTTTCAAACAGAACTGAATTCTACAACGGATTTCAGTAGAAAGCACGTCAATCAACTCTGAGACTGGACTAATTATTACCTTTTCTTTCATGTCTCCAGCATAAACAGAAATAACGTTTAACAACTGAATTTATTCCCAGTCCTCTCACCCAGAAATCAAAGAACAGACTACAAGTTCCATTATATCATTAAATATAACAAATTAAGAAAAGAAGATACATATCCAGTATTTGCAGTGTCCTAGACTAATGTTGTTTATAAATATTTATCAGTGCTTTGAAAAGCACCATGAAAAGCATAAAATTTTCCTGCACTCTCCCCAGTAAAACAATTATTCCTCAGAATAACTTCACAAGATAAATAAAGCAAGATAGTGCATCTTGGGTAGCTGCAGAGTGATGTCTTTCCCCTGAAATCCTTGTAGAAACCATTTGAAAGAGGCACTTATTTATATTGTTGTTATCATTTCAAGGCAAATGATGAACTAATTAGCCTTATAAAATTTACTGTCTTCCTAATTTAACCATCTTTTATGCACTCTCCTTACGAAAATTTAAACACAGTCATGTCCAAGACTTCAGACCTGAATCAGCAGTCTGATTTTAGGAATAATTACCACAATCAACCGTAATTTAAACAAAGCTGTATCAGTTTTAAATGCTACTGACCTCTTCTGTTGCCATTGCAGCCATTCCAGTCATCAGAGTTTTAATGCGAAGCTAGAGCAAAACATGAAGAATCACACATAACAATTTAACTTCTAGTATTTAGCTTTTTTCTGCCAGGGACACATACATATAATTAGTATATATTACATGTATTTCAAAATATGTAATGGAGCACTAAGTCTGTGAAAGTTAAAGAAGAGGTGGCTAAAGTTACCAAATTTAAGGCAAATTTCTTATAATGCTAAACATTCACTCGGATTATTCAGCTCCTACTGTCAACCAAAAAACAACCTTTTAAAAAAAATGCTCAGATTCAAAAAAAAAAAAAGGAAATAGTTTTTGGGTATTAAACATAAAGAAACATTAATTTTGTGCATCAGTTTCTGGCTCTGTATTCTCCTGTGGGAATCAACTGTCACTTCGACTAACCATGGAAATTTTCCTTCTTTTGGCGAACAACTGGGCAGTGAGAATTGCCACTCTCCCCCCAAGTTAGTAACTGCCATGCCTACTGTGTCTGGGGCTCACCTCTTCAGCAGCCTGAAGGTCATCTTCATCACAAGGCTCAGCTTTCCCTGCTGCTGCAAGCCCTGGAGGTAGCACTGCTTTTTTATCTTCAGCCTTTTAAAGAAAAATGAAGACATTATTGTACCTAATTCCAATATTCTAAAGTGTTAAGAAAGACCTTGAGGAGAAAACTGGAATGTAGCTGTTCTGTTTATATGAATACATTCCAGCTACTGGAACATCCTCACACTCCAAATTATGCCAAATGTAAGCCTCCCTGATTTCTCACAAGTATTCCAACTGTTCCTCTGGCTTCCTATGGACACATCAGGTCCAAAGATTCCTTATTCCACAGCCTTCTGAGAGCTACCAGTCTCAGGAGACAACCCAGAATATGATGCCTACTACGTAGGACAAGACTGAATTTTTTTTCTACATAAATCATTTTTCCAACTTAATATTGGGATGACAAACATACAACATAAAAAGTGCAAACCTGCCTGGTTCAGTTAGAAGACTTTGTACCACTGAATAAAGAGAACTGGGGACAGCCAGACTCAATTTCTAGGTCACTCTACTGCACCACTAACCTATTTCACTGTCCACTTCTGCCTTACTGGAGACTTAGCTTCCACAACAATCATGATGAACATCTAATAAACAATATCCCAAAGGCAACAGAATTTTTGGAGAAACAGAGTGAAATCTATAAACGTGACTAGTGATTATTGTAGGGAGCGAAAAAAATCTGAGGGGAAAAAAGGCATGCTTAGGTTGGAATATATCTCCATTTATAAAAAATTAAATGAGAACTTTGTATGTGGAATATTGAAGTAATGAAGAAGAGCAACTTTAATCTACTCAGTGTATTGTTGGGTCCATGACATGCTTAATGCTTTATCTTCATTATCTTTGTGTGTAATAAAAACTTGTAGCCAAATTAATATCTGCACTGAAATAATAAAACTGCAGGTAGCCTGCATTCCAAGGACATTTTAAGATTCCATAATCATCAAAAGCACAGCAAGGATGCTACTTTTCAACAAGCACAATGACTTATTTATGGCATGGTATCAGGTTTCCCTATCACTTTAAACAAACTGTTTTGTAATAAATGTCTACAATATTTCTTAACAAGCGGAATGGTTCTTTAAAAAGAAAAACCCTTTAATGATCACATTATGGAACACTCACTTAAAAGATACTCACTAAACAGACAAGATATGTCATTACCTAACAGTAAAAATCAAACCAAAACAAACACAACGCCCAAAGCCTCTTTCTTCTAAGCAAAAAAAAAAAAAAAAAAAAATAAAAAAANGAACTTTTGTTATCGTTTTCAGAGGAACATTTGGCAGGATAGGCCCATGAATTACAAAAAAAAAAAAAAAAAAAAAAAAAAAAAAAAGTTTGCAAAAGACTCTGTGAGCAGAGTAACCAATTCCCTCTTCCATGGCATGCAGATTTTTAGTTCCAGTTAGCCATTTTAAAGATCTGTTAATAACATAAGTTATAGCTGTTTATTCTGCTGTACTCTTTTAAGATTTGACAGTAACCAACACTTCAACAATGCAGTTCTTCCCACAATTTGAGTATTTTAAATTAGTATATTTTTTACCTGTTCTGTTTTTCCTGCTTGTCTGCTAAATCCATATCTCCTAAAAGAACAATAGCAACATGAAGGAAAAATACTGCTGTTTATGACTTTCACAAATACATTCAGTTTCTATCAATTTTCAACACAAGATATGCACCAAGAGCCAGGATTAAATTAGTTTTGAAATGTTTCAAGGAAACTAAATAAGCAGGTACTGGAGCATATTTACAGAATGATTTCAGATCCATCTACTCCTTCCATCATGATTTGCAAATCTTGACTTTCCATAAAATACTGTCACGTAAAGCTCAGGAAAGGAAAAAGCAATGCTCTCTTCCCATTTGAAAGTTAATCCTGAGCTATTACACTACAGCCCATGTTACTGTTAAAAGGAAAGTACTCAAAACAGTGAGACAAAAAAAAATCTAAAAATCTATGGCTTTGGGGGAAAAGAAGCCCCAGAAGATACAAAATGGAATTCAAATGTCATCCACACTTGATAAGTATTAAGAGCTCAGAGAGCAGACAAGCTGTCCTTACCACTAAACTGTGAAAAGAAAACTGGAAATAGAAACTAGAAATAGAAGCAACTTCATTTTCATGTGTTCGGAGAGCTCTCAGGAAACCAGAGGGACTTTCAGAGATAATGGAAAAGTGAAAGCCTTGGTAACTTTGTCTCTGAATGAAAGTTTGCAGGAAAGTAAGAAGACAAAACATTAAACCATGATTCAGCCTCCTGATGCAGCAACCACACGAGAACGAGAAAAAGAATCAACAGCAACTGCAGCTCCTTTTTCACCAAATTTTCAGCGGATTGCTTGCAAAACACCGATATTGACTGACACACACTACCTGGAAGGATCAAGAATTTAAGCCCTTTTTATAAAGAACAAGTATGTTAAAAAAACACACCCTAGTAGGAGCATAAAACTTGAACTTGGTCTCCCACTGTACAAAATATGGTTCACACATATGAGGACTGTCCAGTCCCCAGAGAATTTACAGGGTAATTAAACAAAATTGGAAACCAAATAGGAGTAAATCTGAAATAGCTCAATTCTAAAGTAGTAGGAAAAACCCTCCCACAACCCAAATTTTATCTGCAATGTTTGTAATACACACTATAGAATCCACAGAGAGCTAAATGAAGCCTTTCACCTGCCATATTCCAGAAGTGTAGCGTGAACCTTTGATTCTTCATCCAGCAGTTCCTCAGCTCCTGTCTGACGTTTGTATTTTCTCTGGGGTTTGTAAACCTCCTGCAAGACAGTGAATGAATTCAGAGCTTGTAAAAGGGTTTTCTAAAATAAATGAGGAATTGTTATCGAGAGTGATATACACACTGTTTGCTTTCCAACTCAATTTACTTACCCAAATAAACATCCTTCACTTTCTCTTTTTGGAATTACATTATAAAATCTTACTTAATTGATTTCTAAGCAATTCGCTATAGAAACTGTCTAGGTTTAAAAAAAAAAAATTATAAATGACTATTTAACATGGAACAATGTCTCAGCCATCTCCTCTGTCACATTTGAAAGAAGAATAAAAAGTAACACACTCAACATCTATTAAAATGATTTGGTTAATGCCAGTGTCTAGAAATGTTACCTCCTTTGTGAGTTAATTCTATTTTTAAACTCTGATTAGATAATTACATGCAATTATTATTTACTTAATGATCACAGGTTACAATGGAATTAAAGCAGATTTTATTATAATTTAAGGAACAAAAATGTCTCAAGAAGTTTGGTAGTAAAATGACTTTAATCTCCTGCTATCCCGGTGTAATCCAATAGCTGGACAACAGTCCATCAAATAAAACAAGAACTCACAACTACTATTTTGTACTGATAGAGCTGCTTCCAAGTGAAAAACAAAAGGAAGAATATTTCTTGCTTGATCTGACTTTCTGCACACAAACTATTATTTTCAACAAACAATTCCTGCACCATAACACTGCTGAAATGGCTTTCCATCTTTTTCAAAGATGTAATCCCAAAGTGGAGATTTCAAACAAGTGAAAATTGACACTATTCCTTGGCAAACTTCTCCTGAATTTGTCTGTTACCCTTTACAATTTTTACTTCATTTCTAATCTTAATTTCTGTCATCTTTGCTGCAGCTATTCAATCTTGCTGCAGCTATTCAATCTTGCTACATTTTTGACTGTCACATGGAAAAGCTTTTTATGACCAAGGATCTCCCACTAAATGTACTTTCACATCTACAGAAAGACAATGTAAGTCGTAAAAATAATTACAGCTTTTATGGTGGCATTCTATTTTATACCTGTGCTATCTGAAGTGTAGGCATCACACCATAAACATTAGTCTTGGCATCAGGTAATTGAGAAGTTGAACAAAACCACTGCAAGACAACCTCAATTCACCAGCCAGTCACCTTTCAGTAGCAGCAGTCCTTATTGCAATGACCATCACTGATAGTTAACATTCCCTTTCCCAACCTCTAGGCCTGATCATGACCATGAATCTTTGTGTGCTGTCCCCTTGAGAAAAAAGGGTAGGTCCTTAGATCAGTTACAATAATGGATTCAGACAACAGATTGATCTTTCACACTTGCTGATCCACTTTTAGGAGAGTGGATTTCTCTTCCAATTCCAATGCACAATGATTTAAAGGTGACCTGCAAAAGAACCTTCATCTAACAGCCACCTTCTCCTCCTTCCAGTTCCTATGGATAGATGGGAGAGCTTGTGCACATTCTGCCTTGAAAATTCATTCTGTGTGTTTTTCTGGACTGCACTCATGCCTTAATGCCTTAAGAGATCTCATGAATTAATCTTTCATTAAGAAGATCAGCTGCCAGCTGTAGAAGACATGATCCTGACAGAGCTCATATATTTAGGGAAAAGGTGTTTGGCTAATGATGGCCCTGAGCAATGATGAACAAATGTAAAAACTTTATGCACTTATAAACCAGAGATCTGTGAGACAGAGTAGAAGACAGAATACAAATTAATAGAACATGAACGCTAAGCCCTGAAAACTTCTGATTCTCAAGTAACCAAAGGGAACTCTTCATCGCTGTTAATCAAGTGTCTTCCTTATTTTTTTAAATTACACTGAAAATTTTAGGTACCGGTGTCCCATAACAGCATTGTCATTATTTTGTTTCTGTCTCTTGAGTGACAAGGTCAAGATCAGCCACTTGGATAGAGAATCTTTAGTGCTATTTAAAGACAGTGCAGGTAAAGGGCACACTTGAAAAATTAGGACAATTATTCTGAAAACTGAAAATTAGCAGAAGCCCAATGAGTTTCAAGTGCTAGTTGATAGAACACACATTTGGAATTTGCTTTCTCACACAGATTTGCATTGTCTCTCAGTTTAAAGGGCTACAGAGGTGCATAAATGATGCTATGATACCTATGTAGAGGGTGAGCTAACTTGTAAAACAGAAAACATGTCTCACTGGAAAGGCAAGTGTTTCTAGTTGGAGTGAAAGACTCGTTGTAAGTCTGCTAATAATTAAAAAATCCAATCAAATCATGGGGAACAAGACTTTAGAGACTGTAATTGCAATTTCCAAAGCAAGGGCAATTATTCAAACAGATTAACAAAGGAGTTACACTGGTCATCACCTGGAGATTTGCATTGCAATATTATTCTATAAACACATGCTGTAATTCAACCACATATATTAGGCTCAGCAGCACTCAGGTCATTTGCACAGAAGAACAACTCCCTCCCTCCAAAACCTGAGAAAGAGTGAGGTGACTTGACTGGTCCATTACACACCCTTTCATAGGGCTCCTTACACCAGCACTGAGCACCTCCATCTGTGCACGAAGAGCTCACAGTGCCTGGCTAGAGCTGTCTGAAAATGCACTGATTTTCTCAGGAGAGCAGGGTTTCGCCATCTATTGAAGAGCCTTGGAAATGTCCCATTCAAAGCAAACCCAGGTTTCTCATCTCTTATCAAATGCTAGCCTGGAATTTATCAAGATGGTCCGAAGAAAAACCCCAAAACCAGTGGTGAACTACTGAGAGTCAGAAATGGTGAACTGATGGTCCCAAGCAAAGAGGGAAATTAGAAAGCAAGGACAGAAACTCCAGTGACCAGCCAGCTGAATTCAGGTATGAGACTGAGAGAGCCCAGGTATTTTTTGTGCCACTCTCTGTAGCATCCATGAACAAGCTTTCAAAAATATATACCAACAGTTTATCCAAGAGTTAGAAGATTTGCATGTGAAGAGGGAGAGCACAGCTGAGACCACCTTTCCCAACCAACATTTGCTACTTGAAGGAAACATTTCTGAAGTAGGGTGTCTACTTTCACTGCTAATTACAAGAAGTTAAAAAGTCAGGTTCTGAAATGCAGACCGTTGACATCATCATCATATTAACTAATTTCAAGACAAACAGCACAACTGCTGGTAGCTTCAAACACATTTAAGTGTGCTAAGTGTTTAATAGTCTGTAAGCTACCTTGTGACTTTTGTTTGATAGTGTGGAATTCCACACGCTCTGTGCAGGCAGTTGATATGGTTTATCTACTCATACAATGCACACCTAAAAGGTTCTCAATCTAATATATTGTCATTCAATACCTGTTCTAAGAATAAAGCTCAACATGTAACTTAATTGGGATCTTCTCATGAGAAAACACAGGACTGGCTGCACAAAACAGAACTAACCACCTCCATTTCATTCCTAAAACAACTGGCTGCTTCGTCATAAAGAAAGACATCTAACATACTTACAAAGATATCAGTAACCGTTTTGATCGCCTTCTCTTTTCTTTGCATGAATTCCTCATCCTGAAAGACATTAGTGGAGGTAATTAAAAATACCAGGAATGGAGATTAAATCTCAAACATTCTAATGATTCTGTGAAACAAAGCTGTTTCTGAGTTGCCCAATTATTTGGTGAAATGTTAGTGATTTGCTGTAACACAGAAAAGTACTTGTTTCTGCCTTCAGATGGGAGACAGGTCATTAAAGCTGCATCCAGATCAGCAGTCCTGCAGCTCTCTGCTTAGGCAGTACCTGACACAAATGCAACCTCAGCCCACTACTGAGATCTCCAATCTTTACTACACTATCAAGAAAAGAAGCTGAGATAGACTTGATATGGAAAAGAGAAGTTTCCTCTACTGTTATTTTAGTTTCTAAGCATTAACAATAGTAATTTTTAAAAAATCAAAATCAAACCCACGCCAAGTTAATAAAATCTATCTATCCAAATACTAGGGACATCTACCTTTAATCCTGTTACTAAGAGACAAAACTTGGGTTTGAGGTGTTAAACATAGAATTGCCTTGTGATTCCTCCTCCTCTACCAAGGAAACTTCATCTCATTGCTGAAGAACAGTTCAGTTTTTGAATGAACTTTTTTACAAATCTAGTTTTCAAGAACAAGTTTTGGGGTTTGGATACAGAGAGACAAGAGCTGCCTTTCAGCACTCTGAAAGCAACCCCAAATTATAGAGCATAAACAGTATATTAGCTACGTCAGCTTTTCCACAGCATGCTGGGTGTTTCTGAACACCTAGAATGACAAAAAAGTACCAAATACTGCAGAAAAACTAAGGCAATCATTAAGCAAAAGTCAACCAGAATCCACAAAATTTCTGTCACAATAATGCTTCAATTTTTTCCCAGATGAATTTGAAGGGGATTCCTTTAGGACTGACTCACAAAATGATTGCAAAAGCAACTCTGGTAAAGTGTGCCGATTTCAGAGCTGTGAAGCTGGTATTGCAACTGAACATCTGACATATCATAACAGAAACAAGAACTGTCTTGATCTCACCTCTGGCAGTCTGTGAGTTTTTTGAAACTGAGATATAGAGTAAGAACGGACATAATCTCCCATTTCTTCCCTCGTTTCTATTGCACGTTTCACCAGCCACTGAAAAAAAAGTAATTGTATCAGCTGAAAAAGGAAGAATAATAGCAGCAAACACCAAACTACTGCATCATTTTTTAATACAAGGTAAAAACTAAAAGCACATTTTAAGCACAGAAACAAGAACATGTGATTTATTTGTAAACGTGGCGACTCTTTGGCCTAATCCTAACAAAATGTGTCCGCATTTGCTACTTTATAAACTTCACATTTCTTCTTCTTCTGTGCATATGTTTCTGCTATGAAATGCTCCTACTATAGATCACTCACTGATTTAAAAAACTACAGCTCCACCATGAAAAGACTTATCTTCAAGCCTATGAAGTGCTCATGAAGAACCACACGCCTGTGCAAGAAAAAAGACTTCTTCTGACATTTATAAGACCACACAAAAAGCCACAAAATACTGAAGTACATTTTAAACAATGTCGGAGAAGATAAATCTTTCAGGCTGTTGACAGCCTGTGCAGGAGGTCACAGAAGAGATGAGATCAATCGTGGGATCCGAGTTTGAACCAGCAACTGTTTCCTGTGCTATAACCATGAACCCCTGGAAAGTGAGGGGAACATGATGACAACAAGAGATGAAAATGCAGACTATTAATTACCAAGCACATCTCAACACAAGACTGTGTACATGCTTTTGCCTGTGATCATAAGCAGAATTTATTAGGAAGAACAACGACATTTCTGCCCAATGGAATATTTGTTAGACTTTTTTTTTAATTTTTTTTTTTAAAGTTCTGCTACAGTCAATGGCAGTGAGCCAACTCAGCCTAATTTCTTCCTGTAGGGAAGGATCCATCTAAACTCTTGCACAGTGCAAGAGCTAATGGGACACAATGCCAGGCTTAAGAGCAAGTTTTTGTATTATTTGGAAACTGATTTGAGATTTACAGATAGCAAGTGGAATCTTGAGTTTAACAGGGCATTGAATAAAGTGCCATTATCAGATACATAATTCCTACACGGTGTAGTCAGCATTTTATATTTCGCATGGTCTTTTTCAGAACGCAGTATACTGGCAACACCAACAAGTTTTCTTGAAAGTCTAATGAGGAACCTGCAGTATGTGGAGCAGGCAGAACTTCCCAGGAACCTGACAGAAAGCCACAATTTTTAAAGAAAGATCCTCTACATACCAAAAACTAAGCCCATCAAAAAAGAATGTCATCGCCAAGTACGGGTCAGCTCTACCACCTACTGGCCAGCTACAAATACCGAGACTCGCTGCTCTCGGAGAAACCCAAAAGCACATTTCCTCCCTGTTTAGAATTAGCATTTCTCCTTTCCAGAGGTAATATCCCAAATCAGGATTTGGGATAAAGCAGGTGAGAGAAAAGAATGCCTAGTGCTATAGTTTTTACAGCAGGAGTAATATATTTCCTGTGAAAGAAGCCTTGAGTTTGATAAATGTAACCATTCACTGCCATCAAATGACCAGGGCAAGAAACTCACCTGGGTTAAATTTTACTTATTTTTTCTGTGTAGGAAATAAGAATTCAGAAGCAAAAACTCACATTAGCAAGATACAAACTTTCCACCTTAGGCAGCATCATCACAGCTTGAAAGCTGTGTAAGAGCTTTCCCACCACAGAACGTTTTATGGGGGGTGCAGTTAAGTGTGGTTTTCTCAGGAGCCTCCTACTAGAAGATAACAGGAAAGAGCACCAGGAAGCTTTCCCCACTTCTTACAAACTGAAATTTAGATTCAATTCTTACTTGCTAAATTCCTTCACAGGCATGTGGTAAGGAGATATTTAAGGGAAAAGAAGCTTGCTTAACAGTCTTCATTTTCCCTATCTGTCACAGATACATTTCTGTGTGCAGATGAAAGGAAAATCAAAAAATGATAACAACATGCCAAGGATTCTCAAAATACCACACGTAACTGGAACACAGCAAGTGTTAGCTTAAATCTCAATAAACTTGAGAACGATGCACATGGTAAGTTAGTGGTGCTCAACACACACACAGTAAGAGGATCACTTGTCAGAGCCCAGTTTTTAAGTGACACAAAATAAGGATGAACTATGCCTAAAGAAATGACCCCAGTGGCTTTTGCCTTATTCGTATCCTTCTGATTCAAGGTCTATCTGCATAACTTACTCCATAAGCTTGAACACAGACTGTAAGGTATTTGTTCTATTTCCTAGTCTGGCAAAGAGGACTATCAGAGTCCACAACAAGATTAAACTTTGGTTTCTTTAAGCAGCCATTCCACAGTAGGCACAATCTGACTCCACGGCAAAGAATTTAGAGAGTTTGTTTTGTTTACTTTCTAAATGAGGATCAAACAATGCTTAAAAATTCTATCATCCATAAAGTCACTTCGTTCTTTAAAAACATTAATTCAAACTACTCCTCTGTGATTATTTATTCCAAAGTTAAATAAAGAGTCAAACAATAATTCAAAGCTTTGTTATATTTTTTAATGCAAGTTTTATGGCCTTTTTCAGCAAAGTATCAATACACCATGAAATTATTACCTGTACAACTGGAAATATATGAATGAAATCCAGTCCCTGGATCTGATGGGGTTCCAAACGATGTGGACACTTCATTTTTGGTAACACTGACACGATTTTTTCAGTTAAGGCACTATTATAAAACAACAAAAAGACAGATGTATATATGCTACAATTTTCTTTTGTAAATTACAAATTATTTTTGCAAACACAGTAGTTCCAAGATTCCCTCTAGTGGCTTCCACTATATATACTGAAAAGCAATCCAACTCATTTACAAAACAGCTTTTACAGGTACTATTTATATCATCAGTCTGTGAAGAGGTGATTAAGCCCCACTTACAGGCTCCTACCTTGGAAATTCATTTAACTGTTACAGAAAATTTCAGGATCTGCATGTCTGGACAGATGAAATATCCGTGTCAGATACACCTACCAACACCTTTGTATGTTATAGTGTACACCCTACATGAAGAGACAGTAGCTTTAAGAACAGTTACATTAAGTAAGAGATGTGCACTCCCAGGAAGTCCAGAATCAAATGTAAGGACTTGAAACTTTATTTAGTAAAACTCACAAAATATATCTTGGTGTTACTCCTGAAATTTTATGAATTTAAATACACACTGCACTTAAAAGCTAAATACACAGTACACTTCACATACTTTTCAAGTGACTAAAGCTGAATTTGCTGGCAGCAATCTCATTCTAGAGCTCAGTAAGAGCTGGTTAAGTGAAAGGATTACCCTGCCACAAGAGATCCATTTGCAAGAAATTCATCCTGCTTCCACTGAATACCTAATTTTAGGGCAAGAATTTTTTTTTGCTGTCAGTGTTGTCAAGTACGGTTTTAAAGCAGGTGTCACCACTGAGGATGAAAACTTTCCTTCATGGGGAAATAGCTTTGGTTTTCCTAGTAAAAAAAATTAACTGCTCCAGTACTGATCTCAGTGATAAGTGATATTTAGTACTGTCCAAATGGACAATTAAGATCCTGGAAGAACAAAAGGGGATCAAGAGATATGAGACAGTGACCAAAATCTGGGAATAGAGCCTGAAACATTTTACTTCCTAAGGGGAAGTGAAGCACAGTCAAAGCAAATGCAATTAAAACAAAAGCTATTTATCCAAGAGATGCAAGATCCTCTCCTAATGTATGTTTCCATGTTTATTTCAGCCCAGCAATCAAATAACAGGACACCATCACAATACCTTTGGAATAATACTGAGAAAACAGTTTAACTTTTCCTTATCTTGAGAACACCACAGAAGCCCTGAGCCTCTACCAACACAAACATTACATGGACATCAAAACAGCCTATGCTCGTGTGATTCTGAACACTTTAGATTAACAAATAAATCATTGTTGCTGTTTTGGGAGAGGAGCCTGGTTTTTGTTTTGCCAGTTTTGCATCCAGTCAGCTGGAAAAATAACAGAACATTTTGAGAACAACTTAACTATTTTCTACCCTGTTGTTCTTAAGGATAACAAAGATAAAAAACTACCACCACCATCTTCATTCCTAGTCTCTACTTAATTCTTTGCACTCAGCAATGCTTTATGTAGTTAGTTATCTATGATGATTTGAGTGCCTCCAAATGCAATTGCAATACCCACAAATACTTATTTTGAAAAGCCTTGCCAATGCTCCATGACTTTCAAGAAATCAACACAGAAAGATGTTCTTTTTAACTACACCGAGTAAACAAGTCTCTTCATGCCACTGTAACATGTCAGGCTAATCTCATTTCCTGCAAATTTTAATTATGGCTCTTTTATCACAGATGCACATAAAGAAATAATGGAGTTTAGAATGTGTTCCCTTTCCTAGCATAAACAATGTCCATAACCTCTCTGGTACAGGAATTCCATGCATAAGAAATGAATCAAAACAAAATGTTCTCATTGGGTCACACTGAGGAAGGAAATCCTCCTCCTCAGTATGGGGCAGGTAACTATTTTGGCAACAGTGACATGCTTTAAATTCTGTTTGCTGATGCCTACAATTCCAACCCAGAACCATAAAAGGGAGTCAGAGGTTATTTACACAGCAGAACTGCAGACACAGGGAACTCGGGGAAGGTCTTCTAATGTTGCACTCCAGCTTCCAGCAGCGTGGTCTCCCTCTGCCCTTTGCTTTGGCCTCTGCATCGTCCCCTTGTGCCAGCACAAGCATCTGTGCAGCTGCACAGAGAACTGGATCCAGGAATTCATTCATGTTAAAACTATTTTCTTTTTTTTTTTTCCTTTTGGGGTTTTTTGGGTTTTGGGTTTTTTGGTTTGGTTTTTTTTCTTTTCTTTTTTGGGTAGGTTTTAACCTGGATCAGTTCCCAATTAAGTTCAGTGCAGAGCCACACAAATGCTTTCAGTGCTTAGTAGGGATATAAGAACATGGCAGCCCAGTGGGAATAGCCCTGCCTTTTTTGAAATAAGCTTCTTTCTGGTTTTAGAATTTGTGGAACTACAGTCTGAGAAGCCCAGAAACCCATGCAACATTTTGTAAACAGGTAGTCCTCAAAAGCAGGAAATTTGAAATAAAACTCTTTCTTAGAAACAGAAAAATAGCAGGTAACTTCCCCCTCCCCACCCACTTTTTATTTTCTAAGAAAAAGAAGAAAAATCCCCCACGTGCCATTTAATCGACTTACATTTTTTGACCAATAGTAGAGTTTTCCTGAAATAATAAATCCACGTCGATATCAAAGCTGCAGGTAGTGATACACCACGTCATGCCTCCCACCACCTGGCAAAGGAGCAACAGCATGGTCAGGGCCATTTTAAACCAAAGAGGAAAACCCAAATACATCTTCAAGGCTTTATTTATTTTAGAAACTACATCTCAGCAATCTCTCCATCCTCAGTACCCTCTCTGCGCTGAGAGAGACTGAAATGCATAGATAGCATAACCATATCAACTTCATACAATGCTACCCACAATACACATGTACAAGAAGACAGAAACCAACCCAGCAGTTATTGACAATCTAAATTCCTTTTTTACCTTTATACATTAGTTTTGAAACAGCTCTCAGATTGAAAAAAGAAAACCAAACAGAAACACCAATGGATACAAAGCAACAGTATGTTAAATGTCATGACCTCTAAAAAGTGACCATATCAAAATTTTATCAAGGATCATAATTACTGCATCCATCTATTTACCTTTTTATATACATCTTCGCTACTATTATTTCTTGCTTGCTGACACATGCAACACAAAGTGCTAGACACAGAATCAGCACAGCAACGGAAATCCCCAGCTCTGCAGAAATCTCTATTTCAGGCCCTATTCTGACATAGGCATATTTAAACTCCCGAGCCATTTCATCAACTTCACATAAATATTTAAAGACAACCTTTCATAAACATGCGCAAGATAACCTAAATGTATGCAAAGGCAAAGAACAGAGAAAGGGATTAAAATGTGGAGTAACTTGCCAACATCATGCAGCAAATTAGGAACCTTGGTTTCTAACAAGGTTTCTGACATTTCCCCTCTCGCACTCCCCTCTGGAACTGATAACCTACATGTCTCTTTTGCATTAGCAGTGTGATCATTTTCAGTAGCAATGCTCATTTCAGTGAGGGTGGGCACCTCATGAAATGGTAATGAAATGGTAACTTTGCAATTGTATTTAAGTAAGTATAAGTGATTGCTACACATAAATGCAACAATGTTACATCCTAAGGCAGTCTCCCTGAAACTACTCTGTGTGCACAGACTCCTGAGCAGCTACTGTTAGCAATACCAAGGAGTTTGAATAAAATAAAATTGTATTGCAAAGTGAGGCTGTGCTATGATCAAAGAGCGAGCAGAAGACAGAAGAGTCCATTTCAAAGCTGCTGTAGTTCTGTGTTTTCAAACCTTGGTTCAGGGATTTCTCACAGAGTCAGCACTAAAGCAATTCAGAAATCTCTCTTCAACCTGAACTTTGCTCACTGTCAGTATCACACACTTCCTGTCCAGGACAATGAAAGGTTAACAAATATGACATTCTAAAGATATGTAAAGAACAGCCCCAAAATAATCTCGCCAGGCTAACTGTTCCATTCTTACACAGACACTTCCTCATTTCTCATCAGTGTTGTTTTTAAAATTACCATGCTATCTCCACATATCCAGTCCTTCCAGCTATTCTAACTGCTGTTGAGAGAGGGAGGAAAATTCCCTGTACGCAACTCTAACACAGGCTGTAACACCCACAAAAAAAGCAGAGAGCAGTTGGTTTGCATCCAATTGTCTCCTCTAAAACAGGCCTTGCTGCACAAAATTGTCTTTCAAGACTGAGGAGGTCCTGTCTGTCTGAAACTAGGTCATTTGCAGAATTATTCACACAGGGAGGCCTCATAGGTTGCAAATGTCTCTTATAAAGTCACCTAGAATTGCTAAGCAAACTGGCAAAACATATAAGCCTCTTACACTTTGAAAAGGGGGTTAAAAATATTGTACTGGCCTCACCTTGTCAAAGGGTGATAACCCCTTGATTCTTGCTCGAAAATATCCAGCAGCCACCAACAGTTCCAAAATTTCAGTCAACTTGATGTTTTGTTCCTCATCTTCTCTTGTTTCAACCTGACAAACAACACAACACTAATTCAGCTTTTCTCATTCATTTGAAGAAAGAACATTTTCTGAACCTAACCTTGGCACAGACCACATATCGGGGAAAACGTGCCTTCCGTTAGCAACTTGGTTTAATGCTAAAACCGTTAATTTGAAAGATATTAAATAGAAACAGGTAACACATTTCTACTTGGATTTAACATCACATATTTTCACCCAGTTAAATATTTTAATCTGCTTTTGCTGTTCGAACTCCTGGTCCACTGCTTGCCTCGAGCTAGTGAGATTGTCCTATTGCCATAAGCTATTTAATTTATTCTCCATTTCGCACATTTCTTTCAATTTCAGGGTTCATAAAATCACACGCCTCAATTTAACCTCTATCCCAGCCGAAACCAGGACACGCTTCTATAATCCTTCTACAAAACCAGGAGGAGACATTCATATGGAATTCCACTTTTTGGGCAATGCAATTTCAAAGCATAGCAGTAACAAAAGTAAACTGCGACGGGCAGCCCGGACAGCCTCAGTGCTCCGAAGCCTCACCAGCACAGCCAGCCCGTCCCAGTGCTTTTGACCCCCCTTAAAGGATGAAACCCCACAGCTCCGGGGATACACATGATTTCCTAGAGGCACAGAGCTCCCAAACACCTCGGCCGAAGGCCGGAGAGACGGTAACACGGCTCCAGGTCTCCCCGAGGGGTCGCAGGGACCCACCTGCACACCCTTCCCACCTCCAATCCTTTGGGCACCCTCCTCCTCTCCGCTCCCTCCCACGGGAACCGGCGAGCCCGGCTTGCAGAGGGGACACGGGAAGGCGATGGTGCACCGAAGGTGACCCGCACAGCGCTGCCGGCAGCCCCACAGGCCTCCCTGCGCCCCCCGCGCCCAGCCTGCTGCGCGGCACCGACCCCCGCGCTCCCGGCGAGGGCCGGGAACGAGGGGAAGGAGCGGGCGGGGATCCCGGGGACGCCGGTGCAGCGGGGCCGGAGGAACAGCGGC
>VZTA01025312.1:194745-231480 GCA_013398855.1 Mohoua ochrocephala | reverse complement strand
CCGGGCGCCCATGAGTCCCGGGCGCTTCCCCTGCGCGGCGCTGCCCTTCTCCCGCCGCTGCTTTCTTCCTTTTTTTCCTTTTGCAAGGGGTCCTGAGGCCTCCCGCCAGCATGGAGGACAAGTTACCGAGTGCTCTGTGACTGCGAGGCGCCTCACGGCCGCTCATGCTCCACAGGGCGCTGACACTTCTCATTGCCAGCCGTGTTCCCTTTGATGACCTAAAAGCTGAAGTGGGGTTTAATTCTGTTTTTTCTTCCCTGCACACAGGTCCCAGAATTACTCAGGTTGGAATCACAGAATCAATTAGGTTGGAAAATACCTCTGAGATCATCAGGTCCAACACAGAACACCACTATGTCAACTGGACCATGGTACCAAGGGCCATTTCCAGGCTTTCCTTAAACCCTTCCAGGGACGATGACTCTACCACTTCCCTGAGCAGTTCATTCCACTATGTAATCATGCTTTCTGTGAAGAAATTTTTGCTAGTACCCAACCTAAACCGCCCCTGTACTCCCATCCTGTCGCTGGCTGCCTGGGAGAAGAGCCCGATCCCCACTTGGCTGCACCCTCCTGCCAGGGGGTGGTAGAGATTCAAAAGGTCACCCCTTGTCTCCTCCAGGCTAAACACCCCCCACTCCCTCAGCTGCTGCTCATCAGACTTGTGCTCCAGTCCCACGCCAAGGAACCCCCGCAAGCTGTGCTGGCTGTGCCTCCCAACAGTGGGCACATCATGGGGCCATCTCTGAGCATAGCCTGGTGGGAGGGTGGGCACCTGGATGTGCTGGAGCCTGGCCTCCTGTCCCGGGCTTGGCAGCACCAGGCAGACCCTGCAGAGTGATGGGTGTGCTGGGGTCTGGATGCTGTGCCCAGGCTGGTTGCCAACACACCTTGGATTCATGAATAAAATCACACCAATGCACAGGAATTTCATGGGCTGAACAGCCTGGTAGCAAACCATGGCAGCATTTCATGGGTAGCATTCTTGTTGGCGATGGCTTCGGAAATACCTGACAAGGGTCTCTTTTCAAGTCTGTCACAGGTGTTCTGTTTCCAGACTCTGCCACACACAGAGTATTAAAAAAAATAACCTTCCACTCAGCCGTGGCTGGAAGCATCTCAAGGAGGCGAAAGAGTGGGAGAAGTCACAGGAAAGAGGTGTTTGCATCCTTTGGAGGGCAGCAGAGCATACATGAGCCAGTCCATACAGACTGCTGCCCTGACAGAGTGATCGAAACAATAATAATAATAATAAAAGCAAAAACAGGCCAGACCAGCTCAGGCCATGTACTGGTGTAACCACAGGCCACATCTTAATTAGAGCTGCAGAACACCGTTCCGCAGCCCCAGGGGCCACAGCAATATGGGCTTTCTGTGTTTTGTCTGCCTTCTGCTCAGAGAACTGTGTGGCTCTAATTTGATTGCCATGCAGAAGAAGACTGAAGCCAACAAAAAGCAGGGACAAAGAGAAGGATTGAAACAGGACAGTGTTAGGAAGGGATGTAGACAACCTTCAGATGCAGCAGCAAATGCAGGTCATAAGGTAACAGCTGAGAAGAAACATGAACTTAAAAAAAAATCTTTCTGAGCCATGATATGGTCATAAAATTCCTTTTCAAAGAAACAAATTAAAGAAAAATGAAAAATAAAAAGCCAAAAATAGTATGAACCAGGGGATTAAGTTTAGTAACTGAGTATCAGACAAAGGAGAGAACTAACCTACCCTGGGAAATGGAACTGTTTCTCTGGCCTTTTAAAGCATAAGGAAGGAGACAGGGCTAATTAACTCCTATGAACTTTAAAACTCATGCAACTGGCCCCCAAAATCACAAAGTTGGCCTGAAATGATGCATTTACAGAAATGTAATAGGTTGTTTTAACTTGCTCTATGTCTATGAGACCACAAGGACTGGAAACATTTTTCTCCTTTATAGGCTGGAATTTTCCTTCTTTTGGTATGTAGTTAGGAAAGAAAAAAGAAAGGCACAAAAATACAAATATCTATGGTCATTACAACTCATCTTGGATCACCTGAACCTCAATAAAATACTTCTCAAAAGCACTGCTTCCCAACACCTAATTGTGATGCAAATTCACTCAGTCACCCAGACAGAGCTGTTGTCCCCTATGACATTTGGATAATCAATCTTCTAAATACCAATTAGATTTAAAAAGAGTCTCAAGAGGGTTACCATCTAAAAAACAAAACCCTCCCTTCCTTCAGGTTTTTAGATTTCAGGCTTGCAAATCTCTAGCAGATTCAACTTAGGCTTTGTTTTCCCTTTCCCTACTTTATTTTGATCCCTTAAGGTAAATGGGCTCTGGCTCCTGGTGCAGCTGCTTTCAACAATCTTGTCTTGATTTTTCTGTTTCATTAATCTTGATCCCATGAAGCTGAGCTGAAGAGCTTCCTCCTTTTTTCGTATAGCCACGTGATTCCTTTCGCTGTTCAGTCTGGACTTGTGACAACACCAAACTCAGTCACCACTGAAAATGTAGCTACAGGTCTCACTGTATCTTTTAGCACATATTTGTTTCTTCTTGTAATAAGAATAAAAATGTGAGATGGAGTTGTAACAGCAACAGCAAGGGCTCCACTCTTTGTAGAGCAGACACAGTGAGATAAACAAAGTAACTTAAGTAACTTTCCAACGTTCTCTATGCCAAGAAGGCCTAAAAGAGAATTATTTCCATTCTGCATGATAGATAAAATAAAGATAAAGTAAGTATAACTTCCTGTGCAATGGTCCTTTGTACAGCATCTTCTAGTTAGGGAACAACGTTCTCTTACGGATACCATAAAACAAAGTATCATGGAGAGATCTCGGAGTAAATGGAAAGAACCTCCGTGGTCACACTGGGCTATGGACCTCGGTACTGCCATGACTCCATCTTCCCAGTTGGATTCCTGCTCACAGGAGAAGCTGAAGCCAACTGTAGGGAACTAAACCCAAGCCTTCCAAACTCAGTATCAGATTTTGCATTGTTTTCTGTGGCTCATCTCTTGGGTGAGCTCTGTTTTCAACCCACTTTGTTGCCTGGTAGCCTCAGCACAGAGATCACTTCCATCCTGATCCCTAATGAAATGATTCCCGTCACGAAGGTTTTCATCCAGGTTTCTGGAATCAGCAATATTGTTGGCCACAGCACTAGTATCTTCCTCTGCATGCATTTACTCTTTTAATTTGTTGTCTTGGTTGTATCCCATCTCCTTACAGTTACTCAGTTCCCCTTCATCTGTTTCCTGAGATGTAGTAGGCAAAGAGAACCATTCAGTGGGCAATTGCAAATTCCCAATTATCGTCAGTGGAAGTGAGACTGTGCACTGTGAAATGAAAAAGTCACAGACCTGTTACAGTAGCCACTGTGTTAGGGGCTGCAGCAGACCATTGCATCCCATCAAACCAGCTGATATTCTATGCAAGGTATTGTGCCCTTTCAGCACTCACATAGAACAGCAAATAGTGATGTTTTAAACATGCTCACTATCGTACCCACGGGTGACATTTAGAAGGTCCAGTCCAGCCAAGGTCCTGTTCAGTCTCTCCTCTGAACAATTCCTATTTTCAGCACTTATTAATTTAAAACATACAGGCAGACAAGAAGACTTTTTTTCTTGAAAAATATGTTTGTGTCATTTTTAATATTGTTTAATATTGTTAAGATTTGCAATATGAACATGAACATTTTTAGCTGACTTACCAAGCTGTTAGCTCATCTCAACCAAACCCAGGCAAATACAGGCAAAACAAGTGAGAGTAATGGCTACGGAAACAGAAGAAACTCCTGTTCGTGGTCATCTTGGTGATGTAGTTAGAAAAGGGCCACAGAGTAGTTCCTTTCTTAAGCAGGAGCAAGAGGAAAGACTTTATGGCCTGTGGAATTTGGAGAAGAAAATAGTGAATAGTGAATAGTCTTATAGTGAAAATAATGAGGTTCTGGCAAGAAAAAAATCACAGCTCCCTCATGGTCTACATGACAGAAGTTGACAGAACTGGTGGCTGGTCCTCTCTACAATTTCATCTGTGCCCGGTCTAAAGTCTGCCTGGAGAGCAATGAGAATATTATAACTCAGTATCTGACAAATACTAAAGGTTTTACCAGACTTCTCTTTCTGCACCGTCATGATTTTGATCACATGACTCAAAGACTGTGGTCAGGATATGCAAGCAGCCATTCTGGGTATTTCAATTTTTGAGAGGCTTGATTTTCAGAGAGTGCTACTGTGCCCCCTTTGAACATCAGGCTGCTGAGGATTTTCTCAGTTTCCAAGTGGGCACACGTTGCAAAGTCCAGGCAAGGACAGGCACAGCACGCCTTGACACAGAACAGTCACCCCCCAGAGAGGTTTGTTTGGGACAATGCCTTTACACATATTCTCTTCTGAAAGTCTCAGGTCATCTGTAGCTGTTATGCTCAAAAGAAATTAATCTCCGGGACAATGAAGTGGGTCTTTCTAACTCACAAATCCATGGAACAATTAATTAAGTCTGATTCACCGAGCCTCGACCCGAGAAGGAACAAACAAAATGAGAACCTTTGCACTGTAAGTGCATCACAGACTCCTTAATTTGGGCCAGGATATTAAATTTCAGATCACAGCTCTGTCTGTGATGCTCGCACAGTGAAGAAATATTTTGCTTCATTTTTATATGTAGACTGAGCAAATCTAATATGGAATTGTTGGACAACAAAAAGCCCGGGAATTTATAAATATATTTGTGAAAGGTAAAACTTCTCCAAACAGAATCACCAGTAAGATTTATCTGATGTTCAAAGAATAAGAGACTACAGGTCATTGGATTACTAATTTACAAATCTTTATAAAGGGGCAGAGAGGTGTATATTTTCACTGTGGCATTTTTAGGCAAAATATATGGATTTAGACTTTACCTTCTACATGCCATAATACTATGACACATCCTTCACTTAAAATAGTTGTAAAAATGAACAGTTAATTTCCCCATGGAGTGAGATAGTCTGAAACAGTTAACAGACTTCTCACAGGTACACCTCACTCCCAAGAGAATGATGATCTAAGATGGAGGAGATTTTTGGCTTTTCTTCTTCCATGTTGATTTTTTGAAAGAGAATTGAAAAGGCAGACAAGTAGTAAGAGAAGCAAGATAAAATATCAGTGATGTAGAGGTAAAAAAGACAGAACTGTAGAGATTCAAGGTGAGCATGAGAAGTGTAACCTTGGACAGAGCTAAGCAAAAAGGAAAATAGCCTGAAGAGAAATAAAAAAAGGCTGTTTTCTGTCTCAGTGTCTCAGCAGACATCCAGTTTAACTTGAGTAATTTATACACGTGTGCACTTTGAAATGAAACACTCCCACCGAGCAATGTTATTTAGGAATATTAGCCTGACTGCAACTTAACCCTAAATGAAAAGCAAACTTTGCTACCATTCCCTACTACTCCCTCCATCTTCAGACTGCTTCTAAACAGGGGATCCTGGCGTAATCCAAAACTGCCAGTAGAACTACGTGTCTTCTTAAGAATCAAATCTTGCTTACGCTCAGGCAGACACTTTGACAGATGGTGGAAGAGCACCCTCTGGTGACACCAGGCACATCGCTGCATTCTGCTGCCAGTAGGAAATACACTCCTGGAGTACCGGCTGGGCTCTGGCATAGCCGCCTCGAGGTGGGTTAATATGCTTTAATTCATTATTCAGCTACACATAAGGAGTACAAGAGTGAGCATCCTGAAAACAAATCAGGGCCGACAGTGACCTTACTTCCTGTCCCTTAAATCACCGAGTTCTTGTAATTTGAATCAAACATTTTCTGAATTGTTCTGAGACATTTTTTAGGAGGCTTTGGAGCAGGTTTTATGGGCACCATGAAATGCAGTCCCAAGTTTTATTGCACTGGACAGTTCAAGGCTTTTCAGAGTGTGATCCAAGTATTTTCTTATAGTGTTCAAGAAACTTGGCTGAGCTGTCTTTTCAAAGATTTTATTTTTCCACAGAAGCAATTATTAAGAAAAATGAATTACCTTTTGCCATTCCAGTTATTCAGAGGTAAGGAAAAAGGATGGATCTTAACCTAACTATGCAAAATCATAGCTAATTTCAACACAAATTGAACCCAAATATGCTAACAAATAAAATACATGATTTTTCTGAATAGTTTCTTCTTCACAATGATGATGGCACATATTTCATTAAAATTCAAGGGCAAACTAATGTGAGTTTCTTTAGGAGTTAATAAAAGCAGTTAGTAGCTATAATAAGTTTAGAAAACACTTTATGGAATTTTAGTCTGCAAAGAATTGGTTTTCTAAGGCTGAGGTTTGTGCAGACTGATTCTCTCACCCTTCAAAAGCTGTGCAAAGCCCCTAAACACCACGGAACCTTGCCAAAAACTAGGTAAAGGTCAAGAATGTTGAAACCATGGAAGTTCTTAACTGTACTTAACTCAAGTATGTAATTCATGAAAAAATGGTCATGTAATTAGCAAATTATTTTTTAATTTATCATATAAATCCGGTCCACATAATATTGATTTAATCCTTTATTTAATACGATAATTCAGCATTACATTTCCAAAGTGTAAAGATAATCATCAGAATGTCACCTAGCATAAAACTGAGCAGCATGTCTGAATAAGTCAGCACAGAGCATCTCATGATTACCATGAAAGAAAAGTGCTACGTTGTGCTTCCTCCCAGCATCTCACAGCAGTGGGCCGATAAATCTTCATTCAGCCTGTGATGCCAGCTAGAAATGTTGAGTTTGTTTCCATGTTGAATGTGCTGTAGCAGGAACACCCAACTGGTAATTCTAGTGCTTTGTGCAGCGAGGAATATTCAGGAAGTTTGCAATGGCTGATGAGTTGGAGCAAAATCACTCATACTAAATGGTAACTTAGAAAACAGGTCCGTTATTGCCCAAGAGAATGAGGGAGGATAAAGTTACATCTCCAAAAGCTTCAGCTTTCAATCAGCATGATTTCTAAGGCTTCTTAAAGCACAAGAAGTTAAAAAACAAAACAAAACAAGACTCAGGTTCCAGCTCAGCTGTTAAGATGCCACCTGTTAGGGTTACATGCACAGTGAATGTTTGACAAATTCAGGCACTCCACAACTTGGAAGAAGCCGCCTTGTGCAGAAACAAAAATCAGCCTGTCCTGAAATCATGGAAGCTTTCTGTCCTTTCCAACAGCAAGACCAGGTGCCCACTGCGACCAGAAAGGTTTGTATAGAGTCACCTTTGGTGGGGTTCTTGCTTTTAGATTCATGTATCTGCATCCACTCCTGCCAAAGATCTAATGCCACTTACCAGAAAGGGAAAATTCCAACATCAGCTATCAGTGTTACCTCCTTTTTGTTCCTTCACAAGTGCTATCAGAAAGGAATCTGAGCTTGACCTGGGCTTGGGTCTCCCTGAAGCTGTTTTGTTGCTAAGAAAAGCATGGGTCATTTAAAAAAGAAACCTTCACTTGGGTTTATCATCCTTAGTGTTATTAAACAATCAAAATTTAAAATTCAGTCTCCACAAATAATGTAATCAACCTAAATCAGGTGATTTAATATATCTAAATCATATATCAATAAGAAGGGTTTTCTATCTGATTTTGGGAGGCTTTGCACCCCCAGAGATTTTTTTTTTCCAGCAACCACAAAATGAAGAAAACCTTTGTTTCTTAATTAAAACAGAGACTTTCACCTAATCCCTTGATTCTGGGAGCTGGGCTATAAACAAACATCAAATATTGCAAGGCTCATAATAAAAGTAAGAATTGTCAATGTCTTATTATGCAACTTCACATCCTTTATGCAGGGCCACTCAGGAGAAAGATTTACCTCTAAGATTGTCAGCACTTTTCTTATCAGTCACCTCAAAAGCAGCAGTATGGCTGACTCCTGTGACTGTGCTGGATTTTTTTACAGTTCAAGGCTAATGAAGTCTTTTGTTGTAGAATTCTCCTAGCAATTTCTCCACTGTCTCCAGTAGTTCATATCCTTGTGATTTTGAAAGGCTGGAAGTAATATGTCTGGAGTTACACTGCTTATCCCCAAAGCAAGCCCTCTTATCAGGAAATATGCCTTCTTGAAAAAAAAAAAAAAGGTGTAAAAGGATGCCTTGTAACCTCCATGATCTTAAAATTAGGAGGAAAGTTCCTACAGGGACACAAACACCTGGGATATGCCACATGCTGTCCAGTGTAGTTTGTTTGGAATGGCTATTGAAGTCACAGCTCATTCACAAAGCAAGTGTTAAAACTCCAGCAAGCTCTGCTGCCCGCTGCTGCCGCCTTCTTTCTTGGGATCCATGTTAGTTTTACTTAGTGTGAAAAATAGATGTGCAGCTACATCCTGTCTCCAAAAAAACCAAAAAGCCATGCTGTGAAACTCTTCATTTCCTACAGATGGACTCAGCAGAAATTACTTCCTTCCACTTTGGGAAGCCTGGGGCTTGTGGGAAGCTGAGCAGTGAGAATGGAGCAATGCCATAACTGGAGCCATGGGGAGCAGAAATGACTGAATCCAGGAACTGCTTCAAGGGAGGAGATGCAGTTGCTCCCATTAATTCAGGGACTGTAACTTTCACCAAAGGAATAATTAACCTTTTACCTTGCCTACTGTTCTACTGAGTTTAAAGCCACTTCTCTGTCTTCATCTCTTCTGGTGAAACTGTCTCCCAGTTCCCTTTCTGCTGCAGATTTAAAGGAAAATCTGACAGTGCATTTTCTTTTTTGTCAGTCTTTGCTTCCCTAACTGGCCGTCGTCTAGTCAATCCATCTACTATACTCTTCCCTTTGTATAGCCAAAAAAATCCTGCAATTTTTTGATTTAGAAAGTAGGATGAATTGAGTGCATACGCTCTATCAGAACATCACATCAGGATTCACCTGCCTTTATTTCTGGAAGTGTGTATGAAGTGAAGCAGCATGTTTCACAGCGGCTCAGAGAAAACAGGTCTGTGCTGGTCTGTGAGAGACAGAAAAGCCCAGCCTGCTTCCAGGAAGACAAAGTGAACTGGGAGTTCCAAAGTGAGAAGGAAAGCATGGCTCTTGTGCCATGCAGTAAGTCAGAACTACCAGGTACCAGTAATATTCCATGAACTTTCCAACAGGCAGGAGTTCAAATGTTGAGCCAGTTCTGAAGAGACTTTAGTTTATGAAGTCTGCCTCCACATATGCTGGGTGGTTGTGCAGAAGAGTGGATGTTCTCAGGAGAGCATCCACTTGTTTCATTGGAGAGGCTAAGGAAATGAAATGCACGGCAAAAGGGTTAGAGTCAGAGCAAGTATTTTAAACATTTTATGGAGAGATAAAACAAAAAAAAAAAAAAGCAACATCTCTGGCCTTTGACCATGGTCAACTCCAGCCCAACCTTTTTCCAAAGTGTTTTATGTAACTCTTTCATTTTCAGAGTTTTTTGTTCCACGTCTCATACTGAGGTTTTTCAGGAGATCTGGACATGAGTTTGACTGTTACTACGTTCTGCCCACCAGAACACACTGCTGTGCTAACGGGTTACCAAATGCTGGACAAGACTTTTTCACCTACATCTTGTTGCCCTGAGGGATGTTGTTCTACTAAGGAACCGGCACACTGGTGTTCCATTCTGATGCTTCTTCACCAAAATCCATATCAAATTCACTCCATTTATAAGGCAGAATAAGATTTTTCTAACTGCCAGGTCTGCATTTAGCACAGTATCTGAAAATTGAGCTCCATTTTTTCAGCCATATAGTTCATAACTTAGCTTTGATAGCGACAGATATTCTCAGCTCAGGACCGAAATGCAATTTTATTGTTTGGACTTAAGAGGAGATACAGACTGTATCTTGCTTTTTCTACAGCTGTACTGATTATCAGCCCTTTTAGTAATTAAAAAAAAAAAAACAGAAAAGCAAGGAGATTGGAAGTAATGCTATGAGGAAAGAGTTAATACCAAAGCAGTAAATTGCCACTGACAAGAGCCTATTCTTGACACTGCAGAGTAAAAATATACTATTTGTAATAAATGTATATAACTGTAGTATCATTTACCTTTCAAGGCCATCAGATTAACTATCTAAACACCATATTTATGTTAATCTTCAAAGATCACTTTCTCTTCCACAGTAATTCTGCTGGCAGTCTCAGCCAAAGCCTGCTGTGGTTGAAGGAAAGTTTTTTGTTGTTTTATATTGAATCAGGCCAAAGAATTCAGTCACTGAGTCAAAGCTGGAAACAGGTACATAGGAAGTAATAGGAAATGTCATGCTTTTACAGACTTCCTATCTCTAACTGCACCCACCAGTAGCAGAATACATCCCACTTTTAACATCTTTTCCATAAGTAAACTATTTTTCAATTCATTGCCTATATATATGTATTTCAGGGGGGATGTTTTGAGGGGGTGCTGTTCAGTTGATTGATTGTCTTTTTTTTTTTCCTGGATGCAACCCATTATCCACACTGTTATTTGTTAGATGCAGTGAAAATGCCAGCATCAGGTAACTAGACCAGAAGGAACTTCCTGACATATCGAATGACAAGAGCTGAGGATCCATCTGCTCTGGAACTCTCTGCCTGATAAACTGATGGTGCTTCCACTGCACAAAATGAGAGATGTTATAATTACTGATTATTTTTCAAGCCATTATTCTCTGTACTTTTAAGCTAGGTGAAAAAGATGGGATTTTCCAGGATCTGTTTGAAGGAACATAGGGCAATAGTGCTGTCAAAAAGAACAGGAGCAAAAGTGGGAGGAAGATGCAGAAGGAAAACGTGCCCAAAGAATGGTGGCATTACTTAGGTTGGTGTTGTTGGAGCCTTCATAAGGTGTGACAGGGATTAAACACTCCCTTGGGTGAGGTAAAGGATGCACAGGACACAAACCTTATGAACAACTATTTCCTTCCTGTCCTTTACTACACATTAAAATTGTGTAAGAGTTGGAAGTGCTTTGGCAAGCCATACCTGGGCACATCACTGCTACTTCCCAGCCTGCAGGCCAGGTTCCCTTCCTTAACAGCAGATGGCGGTGAAGTTAAACAAATGACTGGAAACAAGTCGAGAAAACGTGTTTTGCCTGGTGGCTGGCGTTGCTGCAGACAGCTCAGAGAGCTCCGTGCATATTCAGACAGTGCAAGGTTCATTTCCAATGCAGAGATCTTCTGCATCATTCAGGAGGCAGAAAATATTAATTCATCCATAGCTGTTTGTAGTCCAAGTCATGTTTATTTCGTTTGTGATGTCTTTGGTGACAGAAACAGTAGAACAGATAGAATCTGTTATCATTTCTTTCTTACATCCCTCTTTCATACATTTAAAATCTAAGCATAGCTGAACAGATGAGGATGAAGCTCAGTTTCAAGTGAGTAAACTTTTACTCTTTATTGTGTGTCTTGTGCTTCCTCTGAGACAATGAAGATACATCACCATGGGTTGCTTTAAAACTTTCATACTGCCAATTATTTTTTGCTGCAAAAAATTGTGCGAAAGGGTTATTAAGGCCACGAGAACAGAGACTGAAAGTAAACTTTTACAGTCTTGCCCTACACTTTAAATTAATCTCACTTCTGGTGGCAGGATGGGAGAGGGGGCTGTTCGTTTTCCCATTTCTGTCAGGCAAATGATGGAGCTGTCAGTAAAGATATTTGATTGCAACTTCTAAGTTCCTCGCCTAAAGTGAAAAAGGGATGAATATGCCTCGAATATGTACCTTGAAGGCCCAGACTTTCATTTCAAAACCCATTCAAGACAAAGCAAGCTCTGGGTGAAGCCTCAGCTGTTATCAGTGCTGACCTGAGTGTCACTACTTCGACAGCAGGAGAAGAGGAACCAGAGGAACCTTTCTTGCCCTGCTCTTTTGGACCATTAACGCTCTGCAGCAGACTCGGACTCTGCAGTCCTGTTCTTAAGAGAGGTGCCAGGCCAGTGGGACTGCTCAGAGAAGAGAGGGCTGCTCCCAGGAGTTTGATTGCCCTTATTGTGGCATCCGTAACATATATTCTCTTTTCAAGCTCATATTTACACATCTTATAGTCTAAATATGCTTTTAATCTTCCTGTTGTATTAAAACTTTTAGTTAAAAAATTCACATGACACCCCAGCAGACATATTTATAACAAGCAAGGGCACAGGTCTCAATCACTTGTGAAGAAGCAGCCCTTCTTAATCTGTCAGTCAATCCATGCACAAAACGCACAGAGCATCAATTTCTTTTTAGGTTATTCACTGTGACTTATGTATCTGCCAATAAATCTAAAATACAGGTCAAAGAATATGCAGCTCAAGTAAATCTATAAATGTAGCAGAAAAGCTTCACTAACTACCTCAGATTGCCAAAGCTGAGGTCATTTCCTTGTTGTGAAAAAATACTGAGTCCATAAATTATTTTTATCACCTCTGGGGCAATGCAAACAGTTTCCCACAGATGCTGAAAGTATGATATGTTTTTTATTTGATATCAGAACACCACTTTTACACAGCTCTTAAAACACAAGGTCCAAGATTCTGCTTGTGCTTTAAGGCCTCAGTTCAGCAACATATTAAAACACATGCTTCAGGTCTTGACATTAAACACGTGCCAAAGTGCTTTGTTGCACAGTCACAAATTGCTAAATTGGAGCCTAAAGACTTAAATCTTTTTCCCACGAAACTCTGGGAATATTACAATATTCCATTTTCCTTCAAGGAAAACAAGGCGTTTATTCAAACATAATATACACAAACATTCAAAAACATTCAAAAAGGCTTAGTCTTCCAGAGATCACTGGGTAAGCCACAGCTCTGGAAGTAAACCTTGGACAAAAATCGATGTACCATTTTTTTTACAACAGTTTAACTGGTGTTTACTTAAGATTTAGTTAATGTTTATTTCCACAAAGAAAATAAAAATACTTTGACCATGTGAAGACATAAGCATGAATGGTGAACATCCTACAGAGAACTTTGGAGAAAACACCACTGAATTAACTTACAGTACATTTGTTAAACATGAGCAGCTCTAATAATGACATTTCATTTAACAATGCCCTTTGTCTTTTCAGTTCATCAGTTACCTATTTCAGTAATGAACTGCAGTCATACCATTCTGATTTTCTCCTAATGTAAAGGCTGAGATCACTTCACTTGCAGTGAAGCGTGATGGTATTATTCTGTTTGTGGCTTAGGAAAAAAGCTATAGAATATATCACAATTGTAATTGGCTAACAAATATTAAAGTCCGTGATCAGTAAGGATACCAATAACTTTGTTTAGCTATTAATGGGAAAAAGTAAAATTAAAAAATAATAGACAGAAATGGTTGCAAATGCTCAGGATAGCTATTTCATGAGCAGAGGAGCAAGTATTCAGCTGGGAAAAAAATGAGCCACGCACTAAACGTTATTTTAATTTTTTATCAAGAATCCATGCATAGAACCTAACAGCAACATTTTCAGATAGGATGGATATTCTCAGTTGCAAAAATAAAATGGAATTGCCTGCCCTATTTAAGAAGGATTTTCTAAAGAACTAGAAGAAGTCAGATTAAGTGGATAATATCCCACTTTGCACTATGTAAACACAAGAGAGATAAAAATATCATAGGTCTACTTGACATGATCCATAAGTCTTACAGGGGGTAATGGGGCTTACTTTCACTCATTTGCCTACTTCTTCTTTTGGGTTTCTTAGATTTCAAAAGCTTTTTCATTGCCTTTCTAGCTGCAAGAGAGATATTTTAACCAGGCTGCTGTTTTCACTCTTCTATTCACCGTGATCCATTCAAAATATTTTCAGAGCTCACCAAAAACATTTAATTAGCAGCCAGTGGTGTCCAGCATTTCATAATCTTTTCCCAACTGAACCAAATCTGCACAATTTACAATAGATCTTTGGAAAACTGCTTTTTACTGTGTGCTGCATCTATAGATCTCTCTCAATTACCCACAGTAAATTTAGGCATTGTACAAGAGCAAATTTTACAGTCCATGAAGAGATGAAGTGAAATCTAGATGAAATTCATTGTGACAGATTCTCAGTTAGTGCCCTGATGTGTCTGTATTACAGAAGATAGACATTCTATTAGCATGGAAGCTCCCATAATGGACTGTGAATCATTTCAGGTAATAGAGATGCCAACTGGAATGACTGAAAAGCACTATTGAATTCCATTAGAGCTCTTTGTTTTTAAATCAGTCATTTCTTTGTGAATATCCAACTATATACTTCTTGACCTTAGCTGAGAGTAATAATTGTGGACTAATATTACAAAACATTAATCTGAGTTACTGTTCAATTAATGTTTCTGTTTGAGGGTTATTTTTATGCTGCAAATGTGAAGGAGACTGTGGCTCGTATTACAAATATGTATTTGGACTTGAGCTAGTGCAGAATGCAATTTTCACTTATATTTCTCTCTCCACTGTATTCAGTCTCATCTCATTAGCTGTAAAAAGACTCGGGTATTGGCTTTTCTTTTTCCATGTCATCCTACCAGAATAAAATAACTATAATCAACAAATCTATAAAGATAAACATTTTTATAAGAGATGCCACAAATAGTCTTCTTTCATTTAGGTGCTTGGTTAATTATCAGCAAAATAACTAACACCATATCCCGTTACCCAAACAGTCCCACCTTATCTATCAATCATGTATGATTTATCAGACTTGATAATTGCTTGGATAATTAACACAGAATTTAGGTTTATTCAGTCTGCCGAAACCTCAGAAATGCCTGCATAATTGCCATTTGTGTAGTAGATGAAGTTATGAATAATTCTTTTTCACATAAACATGAAGGCTGGATTGCAGGCAGCAGAATTTCCTCACCCACAGCTATTAATGCGGATATTACGTCATAAAAGTGCTGTGGTATTGTCACATGTTAACTATATGTACACAGTTAAAGTAATTAAAATGCATATCCATGAAAACGAGGGAAAAATCTTTGCCTTTGTTTGTAGGCACTGCATGCTCCTCTCGTGAAGAAGTACTGAAGGAGAATGAAGGAAAATTAGTCTGCTCGGTACAGCAGCAAGCAGATTTGAATCTCTGTAATATTCACACATAAATCCTTTGGGAAGTCTTTAAAGAGAGTAGGTTCTGTATCTTCTGTCTACGATCATCTATTTTCACATCAGAATGAGCAACATTATCCTTATATACTGGAGTTTCTGTGTCTACAGCTTGAAAATGAGCCTCTCCTTAATGTTGTAATGACAGGTGTAAGATTAACTTTGTTAGGTGTCTAGCCACTCATGCAAACTAAATTAAATTAATGGAACAAATTTCTCTCATAATTAAGATAAAAATTCATGTCAGCTGTAACCTTGCTGTACACTAATTATATACAAATGATTTATCATCTGCTTCGCCCAGAATATTAATCCTCAACTCATTGATAACTGCAGCCAGTGTTAAGAGATGAGAGTTGATTAACTATGACAGATTGGGCAACCACAGTACCAAGTGCCTGAACAACCGGTGAAACCAATAATATTCAAATAGCACTTCTTATTTAAAAATGCATTCCCATGGAAAGAGATGCATGTTTAATGAGGGATACGGAGATTATTTCAATAACGACTGATATTGGAAGAGTGGGCAGAACTAATCAATAATAATTAAGTGCTTAGCCTGGATAAGATATGGTTTTATAAAGCGGGTTATGTACACATTAGTGAGGTACTAGTTCAGGCCATGTTACATATAATGTCTTCATGTATTGCTGTTGGTTATTTATGTTCCCACTGCAGCAGATACTGCAGAGTTTACAGATGTTAAAAAGTCTACAGTCTCGTCTTGGCTCCCCCCGGCTCCAATAAAAAGAAGAAGAGACTGATGCCACCAACAGTCCTTTGAAAGTCAACTCCTGCAGTAATTCTGCTTTGGGAAATTTCTTTGTGAAAATGTCATTCTACAAAAAAGAAACCCAACCAACACAAAAAACCCCAAACAACACTTGAAGCATCATCTGTTCAGCAGGACACTCGTTCATCTCTTGGAATATGATATTATATTTTTACTTTAAATGAAAATTATTAAAATTAACTTGTAAACCTTAAAAAAGTTGTTTTTTAATAGGTGGTATGTATTTTGGGGAAGATTGTTAGTTAATACTGTATCCTTTGATGAATAAAAAGAATAACAAAACTCCAGACATCTTGAAGATTTTCAAGTTAGGGCTTGGGCCTTTTTAGTACTAATTCTGTCTCCCCAGGACAGCTTTTTTAGACTAATTGCTCATCGAGGCTCCAAGAATCCCTGTCAGAAAGAAGAAAAAACCCAGTCTTGTTCCCAGGCACTAATAAGGCACAACCAGCCAGCTGGATGAACTAAGTGATATTGCTGTAAATTAATTACTTTCATGAAAAGCTGGTGTGTCTGAAGACAAGTTATGTATGAGAAGGAAACTTAACCTAATATAAAACTGAAGACAACTGCAAAATCAACAGAGAGCATGAACCTGTTATTCCCAGTGGCCAGGTGGGACAAGCCCTGTGAAATCCTGCAGGGATGGACAGGCTGGTCTGCAGGGAATGTAGTGATGGCAGAGAGCTGGAGACAGGTACCCAGAGCTGCCCTCCTGCCCAGGCACTGCAGCTACAGCTCAGGCTTTCCTGTTCACCAGACTGGTTCCATTCTGACACAAAGGAAAAATCCAAGAATTTGGCTCCTATCCTATGGCTGCACTGTGACTGGGTTTGTGAGAGCCAAGCCTTCTCAGTCTGCTCATTCTTAGCATGGGGACATCAATTCCTTTGGAGCCTATTTCACACAGGCTACACCAGGATTATGTCTTAAATGAGAGTTTGAGCTCTTTCTTCCGCTCCCGCGTTCTTTAACGCCCACTCAGCCTCCGACTGAACACAGGTGTTCCTGCACAGGTAGCTCTGAAGCTTGGCTTGGATGAAAATTTGAGCTCCTGCTGGGGACTGTAGTGGCAGCTGAATGCCAGCCCATGGCAGGGGTGGGCTAGACACAGCAGATGGTGTGGTGCTGCAGGTTTGGCTGTATTTCGTGGTGACCTTGCAGGCTGGTACCGAGTACCCAAACCAGGCTGGGCTCTAGAAACAGCCAGCATTGCCCCCAGCCCAGCTTCAGCTGCCAGGAGAACCGAAACACCAGAGCCCAGCCATCCCAGCACCAGCACTCTCAACATGTGGATACAGACTCAGCCTCTCAAGGAGTATTTGAATCACCAGCCTAGGAAGCAAATATTCTCTTTCATGATAATGGTCTGTTTCAGCCTCCCATCCCATGAGAGACTTTTTTTTTTTTACATTTGTCTTATGTGCTTCAAAAGAAATTAAAGTTCCACCTAAATGAAAAAGAAAATGTGAACTTTATGGGAAATAAAAATTCAAACATTTCTTTCTCTACATTTCTAGCTATTTCAGGGCTAATTGCCTTTGAATTTGTAAATGCAGATAATGAGAAGAATCCATGTATATGCAATTGAAGAGAATATATGCAGAGCAAGTCAAGTACTTGATATCCAATTTAACTTGGAGTTGGATATCAACTTTAAATAAGCAAAAAGGTCTTAAGTTTTTTTCATCATCTTATCCCTAGGGGATACATTTCCTCTATGAACCTAATCAGCTACAGAACATCACGGATCCTCTGCGCCAATGCTAAGGCAGGAACATTCCTGTGGCAGAGCAGAGATGGATCATCAGCACTGCAGGTCCGGGGGGTGACCAGACACTGCCCCACACACTTCTATAAAGATTCAGCTGATACTAAAGTTTGTGTGTAAACTGCCTTTCAGGTCTTTGGGATCAGCACACAGAGGCAAATCACCGGTAGAAATACTTTACAATGAAAGCATAGAAGAAATTCCTCGTGTAAAATGACTTTTCTGAGCAACTGTAGTGACATGCAAACCTTCACCTAGGTGAGCTAAACTATGTCCACACCAAAGCCACAGCAGGAAAGGATGTACTGCAGCTGCCAGAATCACCCTTTGCAGCAAAGCAAGCAGCAGTTCCCACCAATACAATGGTCCCACCCTACACTGCGGTCCTACTGCAAGCAGAATTCTGTCACTGCTCTGGTGGCTGGAGTAAATAGCTACCTGTCTTTCCATGACATATAACAGTTAATGGATCAGTTTCAGGGGAAATGCCAGTGTGGCAGTCAGTGGCACTCTTTGCTTAGGAAAAGAAGTAAACTAGAAAGCAAGCACTAATTAGAGAGAAGGTATGTGGGCATTTAGCACATCTTTTCTAGCAGAAGCTCAGCACGGACATTTGGCAGTTAGAGTGTCTTAATGCAGCCTTCTAGGAATGGCTGAAATAGGTTTATATTGATTAGTGTTACTTTGGCTAATTGCTGGAGGTAGGAACTAGAAAGCCCCTCATTGCCAGTTAGACCTACAGCTGATAGACCTAAATTCTGCTCATGCTGATACAATTGATAGCACACCATCTTCAGTGGAGCTCTTCCAGTTTAACAGGCACAAGGAGAAGCAGATGCAAAAACTGAAGTGTCCTTGTCCTAAGTCTCTTTTGCACACTGAGCAAAACCTTGAGCACCTTCTGCCCCTTCCACTCACAGTAAGAAGCGGGATTACGCTGCCTTGCCCAGCAGTATCACTTCATTCCATTGATCAGGCTCTGCAAACAATGCAATTATCTCAGAGGGGAATGCAGCGAGCCCTAGTTTTGCTACTTCCGCTTATTACTGAGGGGCATCAAACTACCCAGCCATTTTCCTGCAGCCATCTTTAAAAAAGGCAATGATCTCAATGTGCTGCTAACCTAATGAGGGCTGTGTGTGACAGAGCCGTAGATACATTTTCTCACTAGCCTAATGAGCAAAGTGACAGACAGTGAAACAGTTCACACTTGAGTAATTTTCTAGTCATCAGCAACTGCAGTGTTCATGGGAGCAGAAGCCGGAGAGGGGACGGAGAGCTATACAATAAACACACACTGGCTCCATTGGCCAGAATAAGTTATCACTAGGATAGAGGTCTTGGGGCAAACTCCCTTAGGAAATTCAAACAAAAAGAGTCAATTTAAGGCATCTCTAGCAGTGCATTCAATTAAAATTAAATTTAAAACGTAGGATCAGCTGTTGGGCTGTTAGGCCACCTGCCCAAAGGAAGAAAAAAATTAGAGATGTAACGAACCTTTACTCCTGATGTCTGCAAGCTGCTCATGAATCACTGAATAGTACCAGCTTCTCACAAGCATCCATTCAGCACAAAGTCCAGTTCTCCTTTGTCTCCCAACCCAAAAAGGAAACCAGCAGCACATAGCTCATTATCCATATTGACAGCAAGCGTTTGCATGAAAAATGCTGTCCTTCTTACATTTTTAATGCACTGGCAACTTCTTCCAGTGAAACCATTATTTCTCAAAGGAATGTACTATGAGCCAAGCCTTGGAACATCCACTGGCACAGGCTCCAGGATAGATTCCACAAGGAAACAGCAAAAGCCATCAGAGCTATGCAGTTCTCCAGGCATTGTTAGTGCACCCAGCACCTCCCACTGCCCTGAGGATCAAGTATAGAAGTGAAGAACAGACAAAGTCCAGGTACAAGGGAAGGAGCCCTTCCCAAAGATGGGAAAACCAACTGGTCCAAGGAGAAGCATTTCACCTGCCAGTGGTGTGATCCAGGTCTTGAAGAGATGCCACACCAGTCATCCCTTCTTGATCCCTCTCCTTGGATATTGCCATTTTTACCACTGATAAAATATGCCTACCTCTCTTCCTTCTTCTCTCAGATGAAGAGAGGAGACATTTGATGCTGCTGGGACAAATAAAGCACCAGCTGCAGAGTCCACCTGCCTAATCCCAGAGCTGTCCCCCCGTGAACTGGCCTGACTCTCTAAGCAGAAGGGGCATCCGGAAATAAAGAGTCTTGTGGTTCCTCGCCTGGACCCTTCTGCTGTGACCATTCCTGCCATGGGTGGGAACCAACATATGGGCAGAGGGACAAGTCCTGTTAACATTCTCACTGTGCTGGAATCTCTTCATGGAGAGCTGTGGACATGCTTTAAAGGTGCAGCAATCAGGTGTGGCAGAGCTCATGCTGCCCTTCAGGTCTGGTGCTGCTCTACAGGCAGCAGTGCTCACCACAGCCCTTTCTCTGAGCTGCCCTGTGGGAGTGGATTGATGCCCAAAATACCTAAACTGCAGCAGACTCAGTCAGCTTCAGTCCACGGGGCTGCCTGGGCAAGTACAGGGTCTAAAAGGTGGATTAAAATACCTCCCAATGACCTCAGCAGCAACAGATGAGCCCTTGTGCAATTCAAACCTACCCTGGAGACAGCACATGTCTCAGGCTCTCCCACTGAGGGCAGAGCAGCTCCCTGGCAGAGCTCTTGCCCAGTGTTAGCTAAGTCTCACAACCACTCTGTAAGTCATTTCTGCTCAGCTTTTCAGGCTGGTGATGCGAAAGACTTGCCAGCAGCCACCAGAGGCACAGGTGCAGTTAGCCAGGAACCAAACTCAAAGTTCTGGGCTCTGCTCCTCAGCGTTGGCTGCTTGGCCAAAACCTATTTATCCAAACTCACTATGAGCTTGGCTGAACTATTGTTTTGTCTGACATTTCTCCTTGGATGTGTGAAAGAATCCCCTTAGCTTGTGAGAGAAGGCCTGTGGTTCAGGAGGTGACTGGGCTCTGAGTCAGGTGTCTCTGCTCTGCTGTGTCTGCTTCTGCTTCCCTGGGTCACCCAAGGCAGGGCATTTAAACTCATTGCACCACACTCGCCATGTTTGAAGAATGCAAAACTGCTTCTAAAATGTTGTCGTGTCAGCTGGGGGTAAGCCAGTAAACACTGGGATCTTTTAAAATTAGGGAATTCAGTGCTTATCTCTCTCTCTGACTTTCACTGGGGCTCAGCATTCAATTCCTTTAGGATATTTTAAAGGTCCTTGCCTAGAAAAAGAAACTGGCATTTATGGGCACAGCACAAATATTAAACTATTTTGAATAACTCTCTATGTGGAACTGCTCATGTGCAATAAAAATGGCAGTGTTTTCCAGTATAAATAATCACTCATTTCTTGAAATCATAAATCATTCACCTTTTGAATTATTTGGTTGTCAAGGGATAAACTGTTAAATCTATATTTAGTATCTAACTCAAAATCATGTCTCATCATCGGAAGTACTGCACTCTTCAGCTGAGAGAACTTGTCCATCAGATCCCTTGTATAAAAGTGTTTAAATTTGAACTTACATGCTTACATTTAAGAACTCCACCCAACATTTAAGAGAACTGAAAATTAGTTAAAAGCTGTTCTGAGCATTTTCAAAAACTACACAGTGGAAGGTGTTTCAGGCGAAAATGTTCATCACAGATATCCTGGAACATGACATCCTGTCTCTGGCCATAGCATCCATGCTCTGGATCACGCAACAGAGGCAGAGAGTGAAGAGCCAGGCTTGGGGCTGAAACCAGCCTGTTGTGCCAGGGAAATGGGACATCAGGATGGGACGGAGCCTGCGATGCAGCGCTGCAAAGGAGAGCTGCACCACCCTCGTGGTGGGAGACGCCAGCCCACTGTGTAACCCTCACCATCAACACGCTGGATTTGACAGGTCTGTGCACCAGGAAACAAACTGCAGCCCAGGCGATTTTAACACCCTGAGCCATTTGAGTGTCTGCATAACAGTCTGTCCCAGACTAAATATGGTGCAAAATTTTTAGAAGGGCCTATGTGAAACTGTTCCAGTCCCTGAGCAGAGATGGACACACGGAATCTGCCAAAAAAATATTCATCCAACCAGAAAGTGTCAAGAGGATTTTATACAGGAAAGAAGATTTGAAGAAACTCAGTGGTTAAGGAAATGTTCATTTTACTTTATAATTCACCTTAACTGATCCTGTATGTGAACCAAAACCCCCAAGACACGAAATGTGTGCAAAAGATATAAACCTGTGAAATGGTGGGACAAATAGTTTCTCCTCCTCTAGTAAAATGAAATAGCAGCTACTTGGGAAAAGAATCCACGTGCCAAATCTGTAAATATGCTCTACCTCTTTTTATGCTGCTGCTATAATTAATGTAAGAACCTTTAAAATTCCTATCTGATACTTACACTTGTTATAGCAACATATTTAATTCCAGAGCTACATCCTTTAGCAGATTCTTTTACTTCATTCAAATTACTAATCGTTTAGATTCTCTCTGAAAGTCTTTCCTCCCTCACTCCCCATGCATGCTTAACCTAATTAACTATAAATGAGAAAAAATGCTATTCACATAAAAAGAAAATGTTAACCTATAAATTATCCAGTGCTCCCTCCTGAGGCTGGCAACGCCTCTCGCAGAAAAGCTCAAATGCTGGTGCAGTATTCTTGGCTTCCTATCCAGTTTCTGCCACCCAAAATCATTTTATACAACACATTACTCTGCCATTTTGTACATCTGGCAACATTTACTGATACTAAGTCCTCTCCCGTGTTTTCAAGATTACACGAAGGAGGATTTCTAGGATGATTAATTGGAGAGAGAAAATCATTCCTTTACATTTCAAGGAACATTTGCAGAAGACTAATGGTCATTTATGGAAATATGGCCTCTTTATACCCATTGAAGTTTTCCAGTGCTCCCTGTGGGTCACACAATTAACCACCCCTTTGTGTTTCTTTGCTGCCGTCATCCAAAATCCTCTCAGTTGTTGTCATCCGTTGAAAATCTTCTGCTTCGCCATGGCCAGATCAAAAGCACACTCAGGTTCATGGGACTGAGCCATCTATACATTGCTCCTCAAAATATAGTTTTTTCCAGAGGTTCTCAATTGCATTTTGCCAAATTTGACCCTGACAACCATTTCCAAATGTATTTGTAAAATTTAAACTTGAAAGAGACAGTCCTTTATTTTCTATTTCTCTTCCCATGCTTTTGTGATTTCATTCATCCCACTCTCCAGTCGTGATGGAAAGGGCTTTGCTGTGCCTAGCACAATACAATTCTGATGCACAGCTAGAGCTCCAGAGTACTGTTGTACCTTATTGCTATTGTCACTAGTGTCACCATTATTTGGAATTATAACAGTTCCAATGAAACCTGACGTAACGGATCCCTGTCCAGTAAACCCGTGCCCAGGCACCAGGTCACATCATGGGCACTACCAGGGACACTGGGCCCAAGTGAAGACTGGCACCAGGCACGTATGAGGGAAATGACCTTTCCATCACATTCTCCATGGTTCCCTGCTCCCTGTCCCTACCTCCCTGCCACTGCAGGGCTTTGGGTCAGTGTCCCGAGGGCATTAACAGGCACTAATTGTCCAGGGACTGGTGTCACACAGTGTGTTGCTCAGTTTTTTTCCCTTTTGCCAATGAGAGCAGACTGACCTAGCAACAGTCTCTTGCCAGGACATTTGCTTGCACTTTGTTTTGGAACTGGCATCTCACCAGCTCGTGGTTTAATTTACCACCAATGCCGGTGCGCTCCTCAGTGTTTACCTGAGCACTGTCTGTGCTCCAAAAGTGACAGTAAGCTGTGTGCAAACACTGACACTGTCACCTCTGCAGCCACACCCCCCGGTATCTCCTGTATCCAGAGTTCAGACACCACGAGGAAGCTGATGCTGGTTCAGACAATGCCCGAGTCGTTCAGAGGACACTGGTCCCGGGCACATGTGGTGTTGTCACCTTCCAGTGGAGACGGCTGATGCCAAGAACAACCTCTCTTTCCAGAGAGGCAGAGGAGTTACAGCTGCCAGCCAACACCAGGGAGATGGGTATCTGCTGACAGCTGGGCTTTGTTACAGTTTCCTTTGCTACCCATGTAATTTGTTCCAGGCATTTTATGAAGTGAAAAATATCAGCGCTGGGGTTTTTTGCCCTTGATATCAAAAAACACAAACCCAAGCATAGAAGAAAATGAGAACGAAAAAGGAGAAATAGGACAATACTGATAAAACCAGGGAGAAATGCTAGATCAAAACACTGTAAGCTAAAAAAGAGACAAATTGCTTATCTGTTCATTCCCAATTCCCTGAAATTGTCTCCATTTTGATGGTGCTTGATCACAAGCTGAGAAGAGATGGGCCTTCCAGCTGTGAGGAGACAGCCTCATACCAAAACAGGAAAGAGAAGCATAACCTATTTGCCATTCCTGAATACAGCAAAAAGAAAATTTCAGGAACAAACTGCTGGCATTTTGCTTTAGCTTCCTGCATAGCAAAATCAAGACAGATTTAATGTATGTGCGCATACATTATATACAGATTTATTTAATGTGTGCATTATATGGAGCAGGAAACACTGTCACCATTACACAAATTAGTTGAAATTTTTATTTGTATGCAATTCTGCTAAAATATTCTTATTAAAGGTATGTACAAAATTCAGGAGAAGATAAAGCCATCTAATCTTTTCTTACTTTACCATTGCTTCGGGATGATTTACAGCACTTTAGCAGAGAATTACAAAAGCCGTGCGTGTACATTCATTCATATTTTTACCCTAATTTTCCTGCAGGAAGCCCCGTGCTCTTTTCTGTGGTCACTCCGAAGACTGAATCAGCACCAAAGCACCGTGCAGACAGACCCCCACGACACCTACCCACCCCTCTCTCTCCCCACAATCTCATTCACCCTTAATCCCTGCATTTTGTGTTCCCTGGGCTTCTCTGGTGCCACACCTATTCCCTGTCTCCCGTTTCCCATCAGAGGCTGAGCCCGTTCCCCCAAACCTCGCCAAGGGAGCACCAGACACTCCTGCCCTTTTCCACAAACCTCTCAAACTGCTTCCTTTCCCGTTCACTGCCAGGAGCCCCTTTCATCAATGGGTTTGCAGCACTACAATTGCTAAGAATTTTAGTTAATTGGTTCTAATTATAGTTAAGGGTAACTAGAGGCTCATTCACATGGGGGGAGGGAGGGCTGAAGGAGGAGAAATATAATTCAGTATGCTTTCAACTCTGTACACACACTTAGCTGAGCAGGGTTAATAAGAGCATCAGCCTGGTTCCCGAGCACACAAGAGGTAAATAGAAGCCATTTTTCATGTTTTATTCTGCAGGCACAGTTTTACCATGGCCCGTTTTACAAGTGAGGTAAATGAGTCATAGAAAAAGCAAGTAGCTTGACCAAGGCTTTGCAGTAAGACATCGGCAACACAGAGAGAGCACTGCAGGAACTACTTTCCAGCCCACTTGATCCTCATGGGAACAAAATCTTGCCTTATTTTTACTATCATTATTCCTGTGTAGTAGCTACCCTCATCTGCAGGATCAAAAATTTTAAGCTAAGCTGTGGCACAGCTGCACAATTGAATTTGAATTAATCAATCTTTAATCCCTGATTCGGTGAACATAGCAAGAAGAAAATATCTGAGGGAAAGAAAACTTCTATCAGAAATGAAATTATTACTTGAGAGGCTAACATCCTGCATCAGTTTACAACTGATAAGATTCAATATGCAGCAGTGGAAAAATATTAGAAAGTCTATTAAGAGACACTTAGTTGAATATTGTGTTCCAACCTTTAAAATCCAAGCTGTGCCTTAAGATTGTAACTATCTTTTTGCCCCAGAACAAAAAAAAAAAAAAAAATTGAAAGGCACAACTATGAAGCAAGGATAAAGGTTGAGTCATAAGCAAATGTCATGTTATAGATTTACCTACCAACAAGAAGGCAGCGGGATTCAGGTCAGAGGTTAATGAAAGACATCCAAAGGTCATTCCATGATTATGTGAGAGCATGAGTTTAATAGGGCACGGGGACGACAGACACTGACAGAAGATTTATACCAGAGGTGATGACACCGCTCCGAATAGTGCTGATAAAAAGAGCCCCAATATGGGCCTGAACAGAATGATGAATGGTGCACAGGGCCGCTCACACTTCTCATTATAAGCTCCTTCACTCATGGTGGCACTTAGCGGCGTTTATTTACTGGGGTTTGATGGTACTGAGCAGAAGCACAGTATATCTAATACTTTAAATGTAGACTTGCCATATAAAAATGAAACAAGAGATAAGATTAGACCATTGAGTAATTGCCCAGCTTTCCTGCAGAGATTATATTCACCAGTGCTAACATTATTTTTTTCCTAATGTTCTAGTGTACGAACAGCTCAAGTGAATTAATTTTCTAAGGCAGAAGGTCAAAGGAAAGTAACTGATAAGCGTTGTGCCTGCTATAGAATATCACTTTACAATATTCTCGCCTCCTCATTTATCAGATAGAGAGGAAGAGATAATATAATAAAGGTATATAAACATATTTTTTGTCACGACGAATTTAGTTTTAGCTGTCCCAAGTGCTATTTTTCCTTGTGGCTCTTTGTAGGAAGAGGATCAGAGAAGTCAGCCAAAAATGTCAAAATAAAAAAACAAAACAACCAAAACACAAAAAATCAACAACAAACCTTAGGACCAAACCCAAGGAAAACTGAGACCTGATAAATAACATGCACTGCACCAAGAAACTCCTTTTCAGACTGTTATATATTTATCAAACCACTGGAGTGTGAATTTATGAATAAGTCTTATCATCTTTCAGGCAGCAGGCACAACAAAAATTAGAACTACAGAAAATTGTGGGTATTATGAAAGGTTATTTCTATCCATTCATATGTATCTGTAGATGGGAATGTCAAAGAAGAAAGTTCTGTGTGTCTTTCCACTCACACCTTCACCCAGAGACAGAGCAGTACTGCATGGTGTCATAGTTAACATTTAGCTGCACATGCAGCAACATAAATAAATTCTTATTCAACCAAGAGCTGTTGTAAATAGTGGATGTAATTTTAAGAGGTGCGGAGCTGCAGCATTCTGAGCATCCAGTCTCACCCCTCCCCAAGATAGTTCATTTAATTACCTTGCCTGGGCTGCCATCACTGCTACTTCCCAATACATCTGTATTTTACACCATATCCATCTTGTAGTGCCTGAATATGTGATAAACAGGAAAAAACCCCTACCTGCATTTCAGAAAGAAAGAAACATCTCCCGGGTTACCTTGAAAATCACACAGTGGTATCTAATACCTGAAGGGCATCTGAAGGTCCAGTAGATCCCTCCGGATAAGGGGCTCCAGAAAACCAGATGTATGTCAGGCAAAAGTTGCTGAAGTGTCACATCTAGTTAATGGAGAGAGGAATTACAGTCACTTACACTTCTGCTTGACTAGGAAGAGTGAAAAAAGAAAAGCAAATGTAAATAACACCTTACCCCTGTGCAGCACGTGAGACCTGTGCACTGTGAGAGCCAAAAGGGAACAAGTGCTGCTGGCTTTTTACCAGGCTCTACAACGTGGCAAACTCCAACCTAAGAGGAAGAAAGGTCTTTAGTTACCAATCCAGGTATTCCACCAACTCATACCCCTGATACAAGTCACAGACTGGCATTTCTCAGTCATCTCTTTCATCTATGACCAGAGCAGACAGACATAAATTTTTTTTCCATTTAAAGAACCTCCCTCAGTTTTCCAAAGTTTTCCAAGCATTGCAGAATATTTACCAAAAATACACTTAACTAACATTTCTCAATAGCAGGTTGTTTATAAATCTTCGACATCTAGGTACCTATTTTCCCTAATTTTTTAATCACTAAAAATTAATAGAAATATACCAACAAGGCAATTAAAATACAGTGTGTGTGTGTGTGCAGGATACATTCAGGTATGTGAAAACCGATGAAAAGGCAGGAGGCAGAATGGTTTTCCTTTAAAGCTCTCTAGTCATCAGTGACACTCTGTCATTCAGCATGTTTTATTGTCCACTTGAATCAATGAATAGAACGATCTAAGGGAGGTCACAGTGTTTCTGGGTAGACTGTATTTGTTAGTGAGGCCGACAATAAAATGTTAATAAAGCATCTGAAGTGGCTCTGCACCAAATGAGGATGAGATTTCTTATTTATGAATAAGAAAAAGAAAACCCTTGAATGACACTCCCTATTTATTATGCAGTAAAAGACAAAGCCAGGATGACTGAAATTCTGCCCATAGAGCAAACAGAAAATGTATCAGTTTTCTAGCACAGCCACAAGAGACCAAGTTTCATCTGAAGATAGAAGATGTAACATCACAGCTAGTTCTGAAGTTAAGACCACTTTTTCTGAAGCAGCAGAAATTCACTGATAGAAAAACATTACTTATTTTGGCCCATGTTCTGGTTACAAGCATGTCAAACTACTTTTAAAGTCTCTAATAATATACAGCTAAAATCTCATAACTGGAATAAAACGTGATCTTTATTCTGCTGAAGCACAAATGCTGGGAAATGACCTAAGGGTCCAGAAATTGTATAAGAAGATTATTCTCAAAAAGACTGGTGCATGAAATTCCCTTTTTTAAAATAATATATTTGGCAACTAACACTTGGCTTTGAATTTATTTGGAATGGAAGATCTTCTTAAGACTCTAAGGATGCACACATGAGAAGCTGGTGCCCTTTCCCAAAGCAATTATGTTATCCAGAGTCCAGCACCTGCCCTGCAGATCCAAACTCAAAACAAACTAATTATCAGATAATCTAATCTGCCAGATTTGGATAAAATCTCCAGAAGAACTGGTTTCTAATTGTAGGTATATGCATGCATATACGTGCATCTCTGTATGGACAGTATTTTTAGTTTAACACTCTGTGAATTTAATTAATTTAGTTCTTGAAAAAGCTTTCTTCCAAGAAAGGCCAGAAAAGAAAGTACTGTGACAACAGCCATAAATCCACAGCAGAAGATCAGCAGGGTAAATAGCAAGGGGCACAAGTTGTATTTAAAGTGTTTGTGTTCACTTTGAGTATGTGTGTTTATCTTTATGCGAGTCCTGGCCTGCTCAGAGTACTTCAATTCCTGGGTAATGGAAAGACCATCAGAAACCTGAATCTCATCATCTTGTTTCATAAATGAATCACTCGAGCAAAAAGAAGAAAACAACTTACCAAAAAAAAATCCACTAAGAACAATCCAAACACAAACACGATACTGAGATTTTGTCTCTGCAACATGAAGGCCAAATTCTTCACTGGGGTGAATTTATAATGCCAGCAGAAATTCACATTCAAAATGTGTAGTGCAGGAATAAAGGGCTAAGACAAAAGCCAGGAGCCAGTTTACGCTGGTCATAGTTCAATGTTCCACATCAGCAACACAGCTGGGCACGTATTTTTCAGTACCTCTGAAGTCCTGTGTACTTTAGTTCAACTTGCATGTGATAATTCTACTAAAAGAGGTAAGAATTTAAAAAAAAAATCTTTCTCATTAAACCATCTTAAGCCTTCCTCGTTAAACCTTAAAAATATGTGGAGGAGAATACATCTGATTCTGTTAACAGATCCATTTGCCACCACATTAAAATATAAGTTCAGAAGGTTCATACCCCATGTTCTTGTTGTAACATTAAATCTTACACAACACGGCTAAGCCCCTGCTTTCATCAGAAAAGGTCAAGTTTAAGCAGTAGCTCAGAAATCCAGGGCAGCCTAACAATTCTTTGCTGACACTAACTAGCAGGTCACTATAGAATTAAGAGACAATTCTTTATCTTTTCACAGAGATTATAGCCAAAATGGTAATGGAATTATGAAGGAGGAAAAGGCCTGAGAACTTTGCAATACTAATTCCATTTATATTATATTACCATAAAATCATAGAATGGTTTGGGTTGGAAAGGACCTTAAAGATCATCCTGTTCCAACCTCCCTGCCACGGGCAGGGACACCCTCCACTAGACCAGGTCGCTCAGAGCCGCAGCCAACCTGGACCAGTCATGTTCTTGTCTTCCTTCTCCTGCACATGGCTCTCCAGTGCTGCCTCTGTGACCCTGAGACTTAAAAAATATATGTAATAATGCTGACTCGGACAATTATTAATCCTCCTTGTCTTTTTATAGCTTCAGGGAGACTTACACAGAGTTGATTACTAGGTACCGCTCCGTTTATGCCGGTGTTCCTTGCACAATCCAGTTGCCCAACACCAGACTTCACTTTTTTCTCGCCAAGCTTGCTGTGCCTGCATGCCATGTGCTCAGAGTGTTCCCAGGACAGCTCCTGCTGTGAGTGCCTGCGTTGCACCCGGCCTCCTGCTCCGGGGTTTGGCATGGAGGCAGTGGGTGAGCCAGCGACCGGCGCCCTGCACTTGCTGGAGGTCACAGCATGGAGATGCCAGCGCAGGAATTTCTGGCTGCTCTGCTGGAAAATAACCAGAAGAGACCAAAAGAGTGTCATGAATTTAGGGTGAGACTCAAGGGCACTGTGCTGCTGCCCCCTCTCCTTTATCAGGCTCTGACAGCCCATTAGTAATGGCATCAGATGGGATGTTTTGTTGCCTGAAATTGTAGAGATTCTGAGACTAATTGCACAGCCACAGGGTGTGCAGTGCTATTCCAGATGCCTCGGAGTGTCCCTCCCCAGCCCCAGCCCCAGCCCCAGCAAGGTAAGGGTCTTGCAGGTGGTTGTCACATCCCCAGCTCCAAGCAGGTGTCCTGAATGCCTTAAAGTATTTCTAAAACAGACCGTGAATCCTGTGTTTAGGCACCCAAATCACTTACTGACTGTCAGAAGCAACTATGGCTGATGGAATATATTTCATTAAAACTGCTTTTAATGGAAAATCGTGTTTCTAAGTGAGCTCTTGGGTCCTTTGTTTTTGCATTTGCATCATGTTCTTTATGAGGGAAAGGTCAAATTTGTGAGGAAGCTGAATGCCGCAAAATGGAAATATTTGTTGGAAACGAGAACTTGTGGTATTTGAATTGTCACTGCAAATTTGCAGATTTCTGTTGGCTAAGAGAAATAGACATTTTTCAAACTGCTCTGTAATGTGTCCTTCCCAGCAGTGTCAATGCCAGCAGTGATTGCTGTCTGACAGAAGTGCCTGAGACTGCTGCAACACAAACGTTCCTCAACACTGACCCAGATAACCTGTGCTGTTGAACACATTACACAGGATAACATCATTATCTCCTTATTCTGAGGCCTAAAAGTTAGATGTCTGTGAAGTTTGGCACCTTTTCCATCTGCAACAGGTGAAGGAACGAAACAGGCCTCTCCAGAAGACAATTTTTTAACTTAAAATAGATGCATCGAATGAGCACAAGGATCACACTCTGTGTGTGCTATTTCCTTCTGCCGCCTGCAGAGGAATGTGCTCCTCTCTCTGGACTGTAAACTCTGCAGGAGTAGCCTTGTTCACAGATTCCTCAGGATATCCCGAGTTGGAAGGGACTCACAAAGACCACTGAGTCAAACTCCTGGGCCTGCACAGCACCACCCCAAAAATCACAACACGTGCCCTGGAGGTTCACACTCTGCCTTTGTACGCTGAAGGGCAAAACGGGGGTGGGTCATTGCCCTATCTCAAAATAATTTAAAATGAGTTGTTGATGTTTTTTGTATAAAGTCTATATCTCTACAAATACAATGCCAATTGAAATCAATTCAGTCAACAGTATTGCCAAATGCAATTGTCTTTGTGATTGCCTGCTAATGACTACATGGGAAACCTTGGGATCCTGGGCAGAAGCTTTCAAGTGCAGTTCCTAGAATCTTTTCCTTCCCTGTGGACCTGAGATGCCACAAAGGGAATGAAGGAGAAAGAGAGGGAAAAGGAGGAAGGGAGGAAGGGAGGGAGGCAGGGAGGGAGAGAATCTGAGCTTCATGGGGAGAGAAATGTTGAACCTCCAAACTTAAATACGTTATTTTTCATTCTAACTTCAATGACACATATATTTTAAATATTTTCAATCAAGCCCAGAAAAAAAGTAACTTCTTGTGCAAGGCTGCTTTCGTTCTCAGACTGCAGTTTTTCTGTTTGCATTTTTTATGCCATTTTCCTCATCCACTCAGCCATCTATTTTTAGCTTGATTTGACATGAATTTCCTCCCTGCCCTTTTTTACATATACTTACTCATCTGCACTGACCTTATTTTGACTCTTAGCAAGTGACACACTTATGACAGATGCACACACTCACAGGACTAGAATGCATTCATGTACGTTCCCTGTGTACCTTCAGGCTCCACGCTGTCCTCGCTTCTCACCAAAAACTACCACTGAAAAAAATATGCCCCACTGAAGATCAGTGTCCCAGCTATTTAGTCCGTCCCTTGAACCTAGATGTTGCCTGGTGCTATAAAAATACGGTAGGAAGTCTTTAATTTCTAAATTCCACATCTGGATGCATTCTAACGTGATGATGATTACCTTGCATTTTCAGTATCTTGTTTAAATGTCCCAGTCCTTCAACGCCACAGCTGTTTGTGGCTCTTTGGCACATGATGCAATGAGGTTATCTGGGCAAACTTCTGACTGGGCCGGGCTCCATATCTCAGAAACCACGGCCGTGGCTGGCAGTGTTTACTCCCTAGGTGACTATTTTAGCAAGTACTGAATGAGTACGGAAACCAGATCAAGGCTGAGCCACGCTGGCAGACTGATACAGGGAAACCCAGGCTGCATTTGTCCACGCAGCACCTTTCAGCCCATAAATAAAGGACTTTAACCCCTGGAGCTGACAACCCAGCATCTTTTGCAAAATGAATAAACAAATATTTGATGTCAGACATAAAACTGCATATCCTGTTGCTAACCTGAGATAAGCACAAGCCCTTTTCATATGTGAGAATGCGTGTGATCCAATGGCTTCACACTGCTGCTGTCTCTTTTCCCTTTCCTCTCTAAAATGCCAACACTATTGGAAAATCAATTTTATAGAACTTGTCCACTGCTCGCTGCGCTCTTGCCAAGACCCCAGAGTAGCTCACAGCACGCTGCTCTTTGTGCCTAACAAGCTCCTGTGCTGCAGGACTTGTCAGCCGTGCTGCTCTCTGCCTGTGACCCAGCTGCGTGCCAACCTGGGTGGCTACGGCACCTCCTTCTGCAGATAATAAAACACAAAAGCATCTTCAGCTGGTGAGATAAAAGACATTTCTGGAAAATGTGCCCAGTTCTATAATTCTTTATTTATGAAGGCTTTCCAGAAGGCTTCTGTATGTATGGAGAACTTCCAAAAAGGCTTTGGAAGAGATTTATATTCCTGAAGAATATTTAGAATTTACAGTATCTTTTTTTCACAATCCTAGCTAAAGGCCCCAGATAACAGCAGTACTTGATATAGTTGTCTGCAACATGGAATGAGGGAGGGACAGGCATCCCTTGCTGCAAAACTGCTGTTGGTCATTGGCCATGCTTCAGCACAGCTCACAAACAGGCTTCTGCAGAAGGGATGTCACAGATATTTAGGATCTGCAGACTGTGCTTGAAGAGCTCTATGGACATTCATTCTTACACCTGACAGAAAGCAAACCTGGCCTAATCCCTGGGAACACGGCTCCCACCCAGGTGCTTCTCTTACCCTGAATGCACTCTGTGGTTGCCCCACTACTGCCCACAGTGAAGGCCTCGGGAAAGAACGACGACTTTGGCCTGATGTTGTCATTTATAAAAACTCTGGAAGCCCTACCAGGAATCAGCTCCAGGCTTCTACAGAAGGCTTTTTCTTGTCATACACATAGGCTTTTCCCAAGTTACACATGATGTAGTTTCAGAAACACCCGATCATTTTATCATGGATCACCACACAAAGACTCAGGTGATGTTTTTCCACCTACTTTCTTATTTTCTTTCTCGCTTTCTCACCCATCCATCCATCCATCCATCCATCCATGTATCCATGGTCCTCTTACCCTTCCTTTATGGTCCTGCTGTGGACACACCTCCAGTCAAGCCAGCTGCCCTTGGCTCACTCAACCAGTGCATCAGGCAGCTCCGAAGGCCTTTACAAAGTACAGCTCTTAAAAAGCCACCGTTTGGGACAGGAGAGCAATTCCGCTTTTTCCATAGGTATGTGGCTGCTTTAGGCTCCTCTGCTTTGTACGAACTTCCCTGAGTTCTTCTTTGTCAGATTTATTATATCCAGAGCAATACTGACATCCCAAAACTAAATTCAGAACATTCTGTATTTATCTTGTTCTGCAGCCAGTGCAATGAAACAACTCCGTGCTGCTTTCCAAAAGAGATGATTCTCCCGTGATGTTTCATAGCAACTCCAGTCAAGTCAGAGCAAGTGCCATTCCTCTGCAGGTCATGGCTCTGTCTCCTTTCTCTGCAAAACTATTTGTCGATGTATTTGTTTTGGCAATTTCCAATTCAGATACATTTTTGTCTACTTTTCCCTCATGCTTTTCCCATTTTTGTGCAACAGGATATTGTGCCCTCTAGGATAACCAGATGGGTGTAAGGACTGAGACTTCAGCTGCTGTGAGTTGGCAATGCCATGAAGTCCTTGGAGATGCAGTGATTTACACCAACACTGGTTATTTACTTTCTCACATATTAGTTTTAATACCTCTCTATTAATATGACTAATATTTGTCATATGATCCCTTTATTTTTTGGAAGGAGTTAAGATCTTTTAATTTTATACCACCAAACACAGCAGCAGACCTGACTGTAACTGATCCAAATTTATATACAAATCATTACCTGACTATATCTACATGTGTCTGGAGAAGGAAAAACCCAGCAATCACGGGCAGTCTCCATCTACTTATGCCATACATTCCTCTCTAATGCACACACCTCATGTTCCCAAAGTTTCTTATTTCGGGCTTTCTGATGGTCCTGGTCTTCAAGGCACAAATATCCTGGTCTTCAAGGCACAAATAGATAAGGCACTTTGTTCTGCTCCAGGCATGTGGCTGGCCAAAGGCATTTATCTGACATTAGGGAAAGATATTGTATTTGATTAAAAAAACCTTTTGTCTTTCTCAATCCAGAATTTGGTGCTCAAGTACAGCAAAGTCGCTATCTAAACCACAGACAGGGCAGGCAGCTCAGCAGCAATTACTGAGAATAAAAAGACTTTGTTTCTGTGTGACAAAGTTGAATGATTCGAAAATTCATTTATTGCTCATCTAAACCACAATGGGCTTCTGCTGCTGCAAATGTCTCCCTTTTCCATTCTTAACATGTCTATTATAGACCCATATCCTCCCCTCTGAGTTTGTACATGTTTGGTGACACTGCTGGTCACAATATACCAGCACCAAGAAACCGCAGTTATCACTAAAAATGCCACTACAGTAAACAGCTACAAATTACATCCCACCCAGTCATTATTCTGGGAACTGTAATGGGATATGCACTGAATTACTGCAGACCTTGTAACATGGAAAGCTCTGTCAAAGTCTTTGCACTGAAATACCAAGACTGGGGGAATGCAATGTGCAAATATTTCTAAAAAATTGTATTCAATATCAGTGCAATGAGAACGGGAAGAGTTCATTAATAGAGTAATAATGAATATAATGTTATAATGAATATCTATCATATATAAATGAATGTAACAGCATTATTCTCCCATATCCCATCTCACGTATCTAAATGGTGGTTTTTATTGTGATGCCTTTACCATCCCCTAAGACAGGCTAAAGCAAATTGTTTTCTGCTTCACGTTGTACATTTTCCCCAAAAAGCCCAAACTGGTGATGAAAATGTGGCTTCTGGAATAAGGAGATGTGCAATATTGTCCTCAATCAATAAAGTCAAGCACATGGGAAAGTCCTTGCAGAACCAGGTGCTCAGGAGGAGCGGAGCTGGGCTGGCAGCTTCAGCTGGGGACAAGGATTTCATCCCCACCATGCCTGAAGGTGTGACAGGCTGAGGCACAGCCCCTCACCACTGCCCCCAGCCCAGATGGGAGCATGATCATGGGGCAAACAGCCCAACACATATGGCTTTCCTTTCAATTATTGAATCACAGAATGTTAAGGGTTGGAAAGGACCCTAAAGATCATCCAGTCCCACCCCCCCCTGCCATGGGCAGGGACACCTCCCACTAGACCAGGCTGACTCAGGCCTTATCCAACCTGGCCTCGAACACCGTCAGGGTTGGGGCATCCACAACTCCCCTGGGCAACTGTTCCAGTGCCTCACCACCTTCATGGTAAAAAATTTCTTCCTAATATCTAATCTAAATTTCCTGTCTTTCAATTTGTACCCACTACTCCTTGTTCTATCACTACAATTCCTGATGAACAGTCCCTCTCCAGCTCCTCTGTAGGCCCCTTCAGCTACTGGAAGGTTGCTATGAGGTCTCCACGCAACCTTCTCTTCTCCAACTTTCCCAGCCTCTCAGAGAATCACAGAATCATAGAATATCCTGAGCTGGAAAGGATTCATCAGGATCATCAAGCCCAGCTCCTGGCCCAGCACAGGACACCACCATGTGCCTGAGAGCGTTTTCCAAATGCTTATTGAGCTCTGTCAGGCTTGGTACCAAGCCGTGATCACTGCCCCGGGAAGGCTGTCCCAGTGCCCAGCCACCCTCTGGGTGAAAAACCTTTGCCTGATATCCAACCTAAACCTCCCCTGACTGAGCTCCAGGCCATTCCTTTAAGTCCTGTAGGCGGTCATGAAACGAAGAGATAGATCAGTACCTGTGCCTCCACTTTCCCTCGTGAGGATGTTCAGGACCCTGATGAGGCCTCCCCTCAGTCTCCTCTCCTCCAGGCTGAACAAACCAAGAGCCCTCAGCCGCTCCTCATTCGGCCTCCGGAACTCCCCCATCCTCTTGGCCTCTTTTGGACATTCTCTAGTAGCTTAATACCTTTTTCATACTGTGGTGCTCAACACTGCACACAGGACTCAAGATGAAGTGCTCCTCTTATCAACTTCGTGGCGCTGCTCTGGACCTGCTCCAGAGCCCCGGTTGCGGTACCCACGGCCTCTCCGAGGCGGAGCAGCACGGTGCGGGCGGGTCCCACCGGAGCATCCCCGCGCTCCCCCCGCGCTGCCCGTGCCCGGCACGGCCGAGGCCCGGCGGGCGCTGCGGAGGCTGCGCGGGGCGGGGACTGCGGAAGATGGCGGAGGCCGAG
>VZTA01025312.1:138527-194598 GCA_013398855.1 Mohoua ochrocephala | reverse complement strand
GGCGGAGCCGTTCCCCGGAGCGCCTGTGCCCGGCGGGGCTGCTCCAGGTCTGCGGCCCCTCCGCCGGCCGTGCTGGGCCGGGCCGGAGGTGCCGGCGCTGCCCAGGCGGGCTGGGCTCTCCCGGCCCGGGGGTCCGGGGCAGAACCGCCGCTCCCGATGCCTGGAGAGGCGGTGGTTTGCTTTGCTTTTGGCGTTGCCTCGCTGCAGACAGAGGGTTTCTTGCCATCTCCTGCGTGGCGTTGCCTAAATAAATCTCATTCCCGGCCACACCGCGCCGTGCCCGGTGTGTCTGTGTGGTGTCAGAAGTTGTGAGTCGCTCCCGGTGCGCAGGGAGAGCACAGGGGAGCAGGACCGATCTTCTCCTTAGGAGACAGTTAAGTGACTAAGTGTTTTGAAAATGTCTAGGGTGATAATTTACTTGTTACCTTTTTGCGCAATGCCAGACACCGTGTGGCTGCCTTGCAAGCCGTGTATGGTGCGCGGTGTGTTGAAAAGCTTGGGCTGAATCCGTGTGTTCCAGCGAGGAAGGAAGTGCAGCTGAGGCTCCGGCAGTGCCAAGCCTGCAGCTTTCAGTGCGGTGTTGCAGCTATGAATGTGCATTCCTAGGAGATGAGGGCTCAGAAGTCGTGTTGGTTCAATATGTTGTGATCTGCTCCTGTCTGAGAGGAAACCTGCAGAAAAACATAAGGCTTAAAAGGAGACATGGTCTCCGCTGTCTGCAGGAACAGTGGCCTCCTAGTCAGAAGGAATTGGTGTCTTTAGAGATTAATTGGTGTCTTTAGAGTAATTTAACTTCTATGAAAGGTGATGATAGTATATATCTTTGCTGTGCCAGAGCATTGTGAGCCCAGGCCGTCTGGGGCACTGAAGAATCTTTCCTGAGCATTGATCACTTTGCTCCATTCCCCTGTTGCTAGAAGGTCTTAGGGTCAATGGAAAATCTGGAAACTGGTCAAAAAACTAATCATGATATGTGTAGGGTGAGAAACCACCAGGTGGAAATGACTGCATTATGCCAGCTTCAGACCTTGAGTTACATTTTGTAAACAGATGTCGATATGTATCCACCCAGGTGCCCTCGCTGTGGTCAGGCTGTTTACCTGCTAATAAAAATATGTTTCTCGTGCCTTGAATAACTTGCAGCTGCAGTGGTTGTGCAAAAGCAATAAGTGATTTCCTTACTGTTACATTTAGATAAGCCTTCACAATTAAATATGTGTTTGCTGAATGACATATTAAAAAAAAAAGGAAATTAACAAATGCAGGTTTTATGGTCTGAAAGTGATTTATACCAGAATAAAATTGGATTTTTATTTGATCATCAACATTTCTAGAAAAAAAAAAACAAAACCAGTAAGAGCCAATCAGTGTTTACATCAGTATTGCCATGTGGGACAGTTGATTATTATTAATTAGGCTGAAGATTCCTGTAGTTGAAGAATTACAAGAAGCAGAATCTTGTTAGAGGGAGATACTGAGAGAGTGGAAAATGGGGAAATAATCCATGCAGGGAAATTATTAATAGATTTCATCAAAGACAGGGACTTGGGCTGATCTCTCTCATTATTTGGGAGGTGGAACTAAGGGGGATGATCTCTAAGGTCTCTTCCAACCCAAAACATCCTATGATTCTATTTTAGTTGATAACCGTGGTGCACAAAATATGTAGTAAGATGCTTGCTGATGACCCAAAGCTGGCAACATTTGCAGGGCCAAAGAGGACTGAGAAATGCTGCAGGAAAAATGGATTGAAGTTGGGTGTCAGGATTAAATAGCACCTACGGTCTGAAAGGCAGCGTGCAAGGTCTGGAGCTGGTACCAGGGAACAAGGACTTGAGTAACAGGAAAGAAGAGAGACTTGAATGTAGTGAAGGATCACGGGGCATGAGCAAACCTCTTTAGGACTGAAAAGAGAAACTGTGATCCTGTGTGCTGCTCATTAAAGAGAGACATAAAAGTGTGAACTTTCTTGTATATCAGCTCGGGTCATGCATTTAAAAACAGGGATATGCAGACTTCAGGAAGTGCCAGAAGCTGTTGGGATGGTGAAGTAAGTGGAGAGTCAGGAGTTTAGCTTGTTTTCCTAGGCAAGCTAAAGCTGAGAAGGGACACAACAGTTTGAAAGCCCCTGTTAGGCACAGTATTCCTGCAAAGTTTGTAATTGGGAGTTACAGCTTCCAATGCCACGTGTTGGAAGGGATCCTGTAAATTCTAATTCCTGTGATCACCTGGTGGGCAAAGCCCCGAGGGACACAAGGGAGACTCTCAGCTGAAATAGTGATGTTTTTGTGACTCTGTGGTTTCTTTCCTGGAGGCTAAATGTATTATCCAAGCTCCAGTGCCGTGCCATCCGGAGCAGGGAAGAAAGATGGAGCACCTCCTTTTTGCTTGAAGGAAGTGCGTTGCAGTGCCAGTGCCAGCCTTGATACAGACATCAAGGCTGGCAGTGTGACTCAGGAAGCAGCCTAAGAAGCCCGACACCTTGGTTGTTCTCTTTCCCCTGAGATGTGTTCATGATTACAAGTAAAGTGGGGAATTGGCTGTGTAGATGAGATCCTGTGTGCTTGGGAAGACATTGTTGCCTCCCCAAACTGCCAGTGGGAAGTTTTATATGAACAGAACTTTTTTTTTTTTTTTTTCCTCTTTTTGTTGGAACTTTTTTCATGTGATGGAGGATGCCATGGTGTGATACGGCATTTTCTGTGCAGTTGACTGGAGTATCTTAACTAGCCTGGATGAATTTAACTTCCCTTTCGGCTTTCAGTCAGCAGAAGTGAATGAATGCTGGGTCCTCTGCTCTGCTGCTGTAGCTTCAGAGAGCTTCCTCCAGATCGGCTGGAGCTGAGAGGAAAGGGGATGGATGTTCTGGTTTGGCTCCCCATGTGCCATAAATAAGAGTTAACAGAAGCCGCCACCAGCTGGCAGTTTCAAATTTAAAAACAATGTCAGGGCTTTTTTTCTGAAGTTCCAGGTGGCTAAGCTGTCGATCAAAATCGTTGTTGTACATGAATGTGGCACTGAATCCATGTATAACAAGACTCATGATGGACAGGTTTTGTCTTTTTTTAAAAAGAGGGATTGGGATGGGAACTCTGCCATTCCTGTAGTGCCAGCAGTTACTCATGTCAGAGGCTTCCTAGTGGGAAGGCAGGTGGAGCTCCTTTTCCTTTGCCCTCAGGCGCTTCTGTGCCTGATTGCAGTTAGGGTTTGTAGTGGCGTGTGTCAAAGTATGTCTGTTACTTTGGTAAATATTTCTCTGTGTTGAAGTTACTGCTCTGGTTTGCTGAGCTGTTTGCTCTTACTGGAGATTACAAAACGTGTGTGCTGCAGGATTGCTGAAATTCTGACTCCAGCCCGAAAGTTACTTCTCAGATTTCACTTTCCAGTTGACAAATGTTTTTTCTGTCTGTTCAAGAAGAGAGATCTCTGAACCTCTGTGGCTGACTTGGAATTGAGGGCTGTGTTTACTTGCTGCTGACTTACATAACCTGCAGTTGTTGCCTAAAGGAGGGGAGAAAAACAATTTATTCTTACTGCCAAGCAAGCCTTTCTTCCATATGATACCTGTGTCATTTCTTCATCTCCTGGAATGTGCTTTCCCATTCCTAGCTGTCCCATCCCACGTTTCCTCCTTTGTCTCTAGGTAGAAAAAGCTATTTGTAATACCTGTTTCCTTTGTAAGGCATTTTTGCAGCTGTGGTTGATTCTGCTCTCAAAGGCCTAATTGCCTCCTCAGAAAATTAATAAAAAAATATAATAGGCATTTTTTTAACCCAATCTCCAAATAAGTTTAGAGAAATGCATGTAATGTTTCTTATATCTGCATTTTCACATTTGTTAATTATTTTTCAGGGTTTGGGTGTCTCCTAATTGAAGAGACTCAAAATACTGATTTCAAGTGAATCCTCAGTCAGCCTCTTGGATGCCTCTGATAACATAAGAAGTCATGGCAGAAAATGATGCAATGCCAGCCTTACCAAAAAAGTGTGGCCCATACATTTCATCTGTAACCAGTCGTGGCATGAATTTGGTAATTCGTGGTGTAGTGCTGTTTTTTATTGGTGTATTTCTTGCATTAGTATTAAACTTGCTTCAGATCCAGAGAAACGTTACTCTCTTCCCCCCTGACGTGATCACAAGCATCTTCTCCTCAGCTTGGTGGGTACCACCTTGCTGTGGCACAGCATCAGGTGAGTTCAGTCACGTGTGTATGCCTGGTGTGCAGTGGTAGTTAGGTAGTTACAAAAAACTATGTGAGAGGTGGGGAAGATAAAAAATTCCCTTTCAGCATCACTGTTCTCGTTGAACTGTTGGTATCCTTCTGGTCTCCCCATGTATACACAAATATGCATGTGTCTAGAAATTGGTTTTCTGCTGACTTCTCTTACTGTAATGTTGTTAGTAGAGCATAACCTTTGTTTTTTCTGCTGGGTCAGAGTTTAACAGACGTGAGGAGGTGATGCTGCTGCTGACCTGGAGTTGGGTTACAGGACTGTGCTCTCAGAGAGCCCTTGAAAACACCCCGGTGGTGTCAGACTGTGCAGCACACGGTGCCTTGTTTGAGCACAGCACACCGCCCTGAGAAATGCTTCCTTTTGTGGTCCAGCTTTCCGTTTGTTCCTCCTTCCAGATGGAGGTACAGCCTTAGCCCTGCGAAGCTGGGAGCCCTGACTGTGTCTCTGGGAGCTGAGGCCAGGCTTGCAGCCTGCAGCTGTAGGGGCGCGGTGCAGAACAGAGCACCTCCGTGCAGTTGTGTGTTTCAGATGATGTGAACATGCTCCATTTCTCCCATGACCACGTAGGGAGTTGAGCTTTCTCTATGTTTAGCCAGTTTAAGTGAGTTGTCTGCTGTAGGTGGTAAGAAGTACCCTCTTTCTCCTCTCCTTGGAAGTATCAAGGGATAGTCTATGTTTCAAGCATGATGGAATTTGACTTTCTACCTGGCTCTGAAAATCACTGGTGCTTTGGGTCAGTTTCATGCTTTACTAAAGGAATATTCTTTGCAGCCAGTACTGGAGGATTCTGCTGTAGTGAATCTGTTCTTACAGGTGGTATCTTCCTAGAGGCAAGTTTTAATCAGATTGAGGCACTCACAATTCTGAGTGTTAATGTGAGTCAATAAACTTGCTTTTGAGATGGCATCACTGTTTTGCTAATGATAATATTTAAGCTTGTTTTTTTCCTAGTGGTCCAATTTGTTTTCTTTGATATGTTCTTGAAATAGTACACCTCAGATGTCATAGAGGAGCCTGATTTGAAAGGAAACCCTCCAGGCAGCTCCCTGAATGTTGTGTTCTCCAGTGGAAATGCATTTAGTGTGTTATGGTGGCAGTTACATACCTGCTTTATCTGCTGGTTATCTTAGTCCTCTTCTTGTCTTGCCGAGATTCTTGATTAGTTTTTGGCTTATATCCTGCATTTCGTGCATCTTTCTTTTATGCTTTAAACTGATTAAACTGATTGTCTTGCCAAATAAGCCTGGTAAAGGTTTGATCTTTTATATATGGAGCAGTGGGGGTTGCAACGAACCTCAGCTTGCCGCAGCAGCAACGCACGAGGTTTGCAGTGTTCACTGCAACGTTTGCACCATCAGCTGTTTGCATCAGGCTGCACCTTGTGCTCCCTTGGGTCACCTGAGAACGCTGCAGCTGCCAGTGGGAACTCGGGAAGGTTACGTCTTGCCATCATCTCACAAGAAACTTGCGGGCCTTCCTGGGTCTGATGGGTTGGTGGTTTTGGTGGATAGACTGGATATGGCTTGTAAAGTGTAGAATTTGATTTTAGTACTTGATTTTAAGCCACCTGATTTAAAGATACTGCAGCCTTAATTGGCTTTTCCCAGCAGGAGTCACCCCTGTTGAGGTGTTCAGGGTCTTTTTTTTTCATTATCAGTCTTCTCCATTTTCTTTCCTTATCTTCCCTGCTAGCATACATGCAGGGAACCTCTGTGGTAAATGCTGATAATTCACCCGTTTTCTTACCGTTTGTACTTGCACAGCCTTCCTGGAATTGACGTGAACATTTCTCTGCAGTATGGTTTATTATTATGAACAGAATAAAGGTATTTTGCATATTTATAATCAGTGGTGATCAAGGCTGCATTCAGAGAAGTCCTTTCATCCATCACCGTTATTAGTCATGAGTTTGGCCCAAGGCCTTTGGCAAGAAAATTGCTCAGGGAGGTTTTTTTTCCGCTCCAGCTTTACTGATGATTTATTTTCCCGAATCCTGGAGCTCAGTTTCCTCTGTGGCAGAATAAAGAGCATTTGCAGTGTTACCCCCAGCAGTGTACTGAACTGAAGGCACTAGAGTCTGTACGGATGGCTCAGGCTCTTCTATGCTCACACCACTACAGTCTAACATTAAAGCATCCTTATTATTCCTTAGTGGGGTTGGTAAAAGTCTTTCTAGCTGCAGTTGCAGTAGAGAACACATTTGTGAAGAAATATTGAAAGAGCACCGCAATTCCCTGGGGCTGGAATTCCTGTATTCAACAGCTACCGTAGGCTCTTGGCTTTCTCTCTTCTGGGTGAGCTTGATAGTAGCATTCAAGTGAAAAACATTATCCAAACAAAGCCTGCTTGTAACAAGAACAAAAGAAAACACAAAATATTGATGTTATAAACTGCACCAGTACTGTGGTGTATTGGTTTTGCAGCTATTTTAAACATGTTTGATATGTAGGATTTTTGGAAGTGCCAACCTGCAAGCTATTAGTGCTCTTTCTGAACTACAGTGCAGATTTTGGTGTGGGGGAGAGCTCTGTCATCCTCTGCCCCTGGTTCAAATTGTCTCTGTATTGCTACTTCTGCTGCAGCGGTTGAAGATGCTGCTGAAGTTTACAGAGCTTTTTAAAATAATGACATTCTTTGAAATTCCTCATCTTTTACAGTGTGTGTTTTTGTGCTATTTCTCCAAGATAAAAGATCTGTTTTAGTAGTGACTATAATTGTCAAAGTCTAGATAGTCTTTATTCTAGTTAAATGTCGACAGTGCTTTAACTTCAGGGCCTTTTTTCTTTCCTGTCTCCACAGCTGTGATTGGGTTATTGTACCCCTGCATGGACAGACATCTGGGAGAGCCACATAAGTTCAAGAGAGAATGGTCCAGTGTAATGCGATGTGTAGCAGTCTTTGTGGGAATAAATCATGCCAGTGCTGTATCCTATACTCAAATCACGTTGGTGTGAGCAAATGGGCTTCCACTTAAAAAAGCTCACACAGTCAGTCATGGTGAACTGTTGTTAAAGGTGAAACATGCAGCATTTTTGCAAGGGAAGTGCAGAAAATGTATTAGTGTCAAACTTGTAGCAGTATTGGAGGGGATGAGTCTCACATCTTTTTGTTCTGAAAAATAGTTTCATTAGAAATGTCTTGATACTGGGCTTTGTCTAACTTAGAGTCTTTATTTTCTTTAAATAATTAAAGTGAGTGTGGGAGGATGCTCACGTGGTAGGTATTACAGAAAAGTGCTTCAGGACGTTCCAAGCTGATGTCTTTTTAATATCGTAGTAAGAGGTCGAGGCCCTGTCTTGAGTCATCAGTGAAGCACATGGACTTTGCAAAGAATGGGGAAAACTCAAGACCAGGAATACCCAGGACTATACAATGCCAGGAAGTGTTGGTACCCCCTTCTGCAAAGGATGCCGTCCTTGATGCCAAGAGAGTACCCTGGGTGACAGGGTGCTTTTCTCATGGACTGGTGCACCTTACTGGCAGTGCTGTGGGTCCTGAGGTTTTCTGTAGATGTGTGTGGTGCCTCCTCTGTCAGCTGAAACCAGGGTCTGCTTGTGAAAATTGGAGTCTTGTAAAGAAAGTTGATCGTCTCTGTGCCGCTCATCTCCATCAGCGTCAGCTCCAACACAGTTCACAGAAATGGTGCTAAAAGTTCTGTTCGTGTGCTACTGCATCTCCTCATTCCCAGGAAGAGAGGACGTGTTAAGTGGAAGGTGGGAGAGCTGGCTGAGTTCTCCCTGAGGTTGCTTGGCCACTGATGAGTTTTGTTGATGTGTGGTTTTTCCCCGCCCTCTGCTATCCAGTATGGCTGGATGAGCTGGAGCTGCCGAGATTCCGAGTCACTCCCACTGCCCTTCAGAAGCCTCACTCTCCCTGCCAAAGATGCCCTGCTCTGGTGCAGTGGTTCTCTCTGACCTGGCCTGTACCTGTTGGGTGAGCTTGTGGCAGCTTTGCTGCTTTTAAGAAATAAGAGTTGACAGCTCCTCTTTGCTCGGGTCCGATTATTTCCAGCAAATTTTCTGCAGTTCTGTAACAGCTGTTCCCCATATTCCAGGGCATCAGTAATGTACTGTCTGTATTTCCTGCTTGACAGCTCTCCAGACTGCTTTCTCTTCAGCTGTTGCCAGTTCTGCACATTGCCAGATTTGGTGAGGGTTCTGATCTTCTTTGACACTTTTTCTGAAGCTATTGATTTTTATCCTGTAATTATTTATTTCAGTTCATCAAGCTCATTTCTCATTTCCACTAGGTCTCTCTCCAGATTTTTGTGAGAAAATAGGACAGTGGTTTCTACATTGTCCTCCCATAAATTTGCTTTCAGGCTTATGAAACATGACAAGCCCCTTTTTAATTATCTGTTTTGGACAGGAGCAATGAGGATGAGTTAGTGTTTCCAAAACATTTTGAAGGATGTGAAACACAAAGATGTCTGAAGTGACTTCACAATTCTTTCACAAGTTGAAAAAACTGACTTTCGATGTTGATTTGTATGAACACTTTCATAATATATCGTAATATTTTCATTTTGATTTATAGAAAACATTAACATTTTAATGTTGAGCTGAATGTAAAGCATCATGTAATTTTAACAAAATTGCAATTAAGAGTGATAAATACCTTTTTTTGTAAATCCCTGTCAGTTGAAGAAGTCGAATACTAGATGCAAGATTTCATATTGAGTGTAATAAAGGGCCAGGTGAGGATGAGATGTAACATGTGCATTGTGTGTCTGTATAAAATGCTTGACTGTTTGGTAGGTGAAGAGGCTCTTCACTCTTGTACAGCCCAAAGACCCTAAAATTTGAAGAAGTGTCGTAAGTTTTTAGTTTCCTGGAATACTGACAATTGCAAGGCTTATTTCCTCACATCTGATAGCTGTGTGAGAGCTGATACAGGCTACACTGTACTTTTCTTAATGGTATCTTTTTTCTGTTCTGCCAAAATATAAACAGGATGACAAAAATTGTTTTACACTTGTACATGGTATTTCCAAGCTTATCCTTAACAACCAACACAGAAGGTGGATTTTGCCAACAATATCCAGCTGTCTCTCACACTGGCAGCCCTGTCCATTGGGCTGTGGTGGACCTTTGACAGGTCACGAAGTGGCTTTGGTCTTGGAGTAGGAATTGCTTTCCTGGCCACGCTGGTGTCACAGCTTCTGGTATACAATGGAGTTTATCAGTAAGTATTTGCTCCCTTAAGGTGAAATGATTGTGTTCTGAAGCTGTAACATTAAATCAGAATAACTGAAGGGGTATGATTTGACATGATTTTCAAAGCTGTCAGCACCTAATTTTGAGCACAGCATAAATTGGACTGTTTATGAAAGCTCTTATGTGTGTGTAAGTGAGAAATCTAATTGGAAATGCTAATTGAAATAAAACTGCTACCTTGCCAACAATGTAACAGGCTTTGTTTGGTTGAACAAATGCAGCTATAATCAATAAGAAGCCTCCTTTGTTGTTTGCTGCAAGAAGTTAAATTTCTATAATACATATCTTTTTGAGTTGAAATGTCCTAATAATTGTGAATTTGCCTTGTGATTGGAGGACTCTCTGTGTTGCACAACGCTGAGCTCAAAAATGTGTGTTCTTTTCCAGATACACATCTCCAGACTTCCTCTATGTTCGTTCCTGGTTGCCATGTATATTTTTTGCTGGTGGAATAACAATGGGCAATATTGGCAGGCAGCTGGCAATGGTGAGTTTGGAGGAGGGGGTCGATTGCCTTCCAGTAGAAGTTTAAATGTACATATCATTTCTTCCTCCATGTGTACCAGCCAGCTCTTTGGCTGAAGGGTGTGCAGTGAGGCAGAAATCAGCAATCATTGTTTGTTGATGTACTTGGTGAGCTGATTATACTGTTACTCAGAGCACACCCATGTTTTTCTCTGTACACTCTGTTGCCATACTTGTAGGACCATGAGCTAAGTAAGAGCTCCTGTGTTTGGGGAGAAATCAGGCCGTCCCCAAAGTCTGACCTGCTCAGGGGACAGAAATTGCAGCCACCACTATGTGCACAGAACTTAAGGAGCTCAAACTTCCCTGGGTGGAGTTTAACAAGTGCTATTTTATAACCCATTTTGTAGAAAAATCACTTTCTTGAGTCTTTTTCAGTAGTTATGTAAATTAATATTATTTTGTCAACTTCTGTTTTTCAGTATGAATGCAAAGTCATTGCAGAGAAGTCTCACGAGGACTGAGAGGAAACAATATGCACCTTTTAAACAGGAAAATGTCTGACAAATGACTGTTGGAGGAGCATAAGGAACACTTGACTATGAAATTGCCAAAATGCAATTTTTTTCCCTTGAGTGGTATACTTTACTGCAATCTGTGATTGCTGCTTCTAATAGAAATTTTGATGTCTGATTTTGATTACTGTGAAGTTACAATAGTATGCAATACATTTGACAATATTGGTTCAGTTGTAGGATTCTTTTTTCCAAATCTAAACAGTTTACCATAAATTCCTGTCTGTCTGTCATGTCGCAGTGCCAAACTGAATCTTTGCACTACATTTCTGTAGCTGAAACTTCTTGCTTCACTTTATCTTGAAAGTTTTGAGGAATTTGTTCTTAACAGCTAGTGAAAGACAGAGGGGGTTCACATTTTGCAATGAAGATCTCTTTCCGTGATGATAGCCAGTAATGTCTGTATGAAAGTTACGGATTACAGGTGAACTTTGATGCAATAAGTAACTGATTTATGCCTATTAACACAGTATATCATTCTTCTGACTCACATTACAGGTGAGGAAACTCAGTGCAGGCTCCATGGGTTATTGCCATAGCATTTCATTTGTCTGTGATAGAAGTACCACAGTATCACAGAAATGGAAACTGAGTCTGGAAACTATTTGCTATTTTTCCCCTGGTACACCCAGCATATTGCTCGGTTTTGAATTTGTGTGAACCGTGGACAGATTCTGAAACTACTTGTGTGCAAAAGAGGGTACAGTTCAGGTCATTCTTGTACAATCCTTTACACTGATTTGTGTTGATAGGAAAAACAACTTAGGGAGTTTTTATTGCAGATTTTAATTCTGCTGAAGTAAATCAGCCACTACCATATAGTGTCATAAACCCCTCCATTACCAATGTTCCTCTTGGAGGTCCTTGCCCACCACCTGCTCTGTTGGCAGGGATCAGCAGGGATGTATTCTGGGTACTGATGGAGCCCACGTTGCTGTTACTGTGTCCAGGCAACCATAAATGCATTTGTTCCTGTAGCAGTTTTCTGAGGTAGAGCAATGCTGTTACCCCTGTTTGACAGGTGCCTGTGCACAGCCAGCCTCGTAGGACAGCGAGCTGAAATGGGCTGTGTGCTGATCAGTTCCCTTCTTGAGAAGGATTTTAATGTGTGACCCGTATTTGGGGGCATACATAGAATTTTCTCTTGGCTTTGCAGCTCCCTTTTAGGGCCATGAGCTAGAAGAAGTGCAAGAAGGCAGAAAGCAGATTTCAAGAGGACACTGCTAACCTGTGCCTGCAGTGAGTTTGGCATGGGATGTCTCCACTTTGTTTTCCCCTTCTGTCTTTGTTGATGATGTTTAAATGTATTTGTTTTCCTTTTCTGTCTTTAAGTACTATGTTTTAAGTCTTCCATGAAAGGTTTATAAGACATGTTACAGTCACCTAGGGAGGCTGGAGTTGGTCCAAAGAACAAGTAGATGTTTAGACAAGTTTTTATTAATAAATGTGTGAGTGCATTGTACACAAAGCTTGAACTAGGCAACATTTTCAGTCTTACCTGCTTACCTCCAAGTCTGAAAAGTGTGGAATGAGCACTTCCAAAAGCATTGTAACAAAAGACGTGGTCACAAAAGGAAAATTTCTTGAATGGGGAATTGTAAAAATAATAAATAAGCAAGTGATGTATGCAGAGTTTGGTTCTGCAGCTCTACAAATTCTCATCACCTGCAGCACACTGTCCCAGGGTAACGTTTCAGAAAAGCACCTACAGAGGCACTTTGCTTTAAGCAGAGGTAGAACGTGCCTGAGTAGATTCCTGACTAGAGATTTTCTCTTAATCAAACCATATGGCAATAAGAAGCATTTTATTAATAAAATCAAGCTGGGCATGAATGAAGGGTGAGTTCCTTTAGGCAGGCTCTGTCGATTTGCTGAAGAAGCTGTTGGGTCTCTCTCTTACAGTATTTCACCTCATCCACCTTCTTTACTTCAACAAATGGCTTCAGCTTGGTGGACAGCGTGAGAAGTCCCTCTTGAGTTATCAGGGCATGAGTGACATAAAAATTCAGATGTTTCTTATCCTAACTGTAGGGAATAACATGGTACCTCAGTAGCCAGTGTGCTGACTTGGTAAACAGTGTCGTTTCATCATGACCGATGAGCGTGTACAACTGAAGATGAGTTGGTTTTGTTATTCCCTTGGTGGTAGAACTGCTGTTACCTGCCAGTCTCGATACTTACACAGAAGCAGCCTTGTGTGTTTTGAAATGTGCAGTACGTGAGAAGTGGTTGTTGTGCATCTGTGGCACCCACTTTGCAGCACTTTGCACTCAGATTCAGCTAAACCTGGTTAGACTGTGCTGTCCGCTGACTTTTAAATTTCATTTTGGAAATTTTGAGCATGTTGTACAAAGGCAGCAATCATCCAAAATAAATTTGGGTGGAGTCCTTTATTATATGTGTCTTACTGTTTTTATTCTTACTTGACTAACATAGTACAGGATCACATCGTGGGTGTCCTGTTGTTTCAAACTGTGCTGTGATCTTATGGCTGATGTGTTCAAACCCTGGGAAAGGTTCATGATGACAATGCTGACACGGCCTTAATTTTGGTGGTGTGCACATGCTGCTACTGTATAGCATGTAGTTATAACTTAGACTATCTTAAAAACGTTGTTCAGTAAAGAATGAATGAGGTATATTTTAGATACAACTTTAAAAACACTATAATCTCTTCACCAATTAACCCTTGTAAGCTCTATGCTGTTTGAACTGGCAAATTGCTGTTAAAAGCAAAATGTGCATTAAACACAATTGCAACCTTGATTGATAGGTTTCTTCTTTCTTTAAGAAATTATATTGATATTTAAAATACACTGACTTGCCTCCCATCAGCAATCTCATAATAATTCTGACCATTTAGCTAGCATGTTGGTTGCCCGTCTGTATAAAAATAGTGAAAAAGAAGCAGGGAAGATCAAATCAGCTGTGATTCTATCTTAATTACCACGCTGAGCAGCCTTGGAAAATCTACCCTTTTGAATCTGCAGTGGGAATAAGATAACTTCACTCACAATACAGAAAATAGAGATTTAGGTATAAATAGCTGCTATGAATATGAAAAAACCCCCAAAACACAAATGGCAGGGAAATTCATAATGGTATTTATTAATGTTCTGGTCTGGATATGAACTGAATGTTATTCTAGTATTCACAGACTCCATTCATTGTGCCCATCCCTGTCTCAAAAAGGATGTGACAAATAGAGGTTTGGAAATGTGTAATGGAAAAGCATCCAGGCAGAGGTGAGGAAAGGGTGAGAAGAGAGGTCCACGGGGCTTTGGGACGCAGTCCCACAGCAGGACAGCACCACAGCTGAAAGCTGGAAGGAGTGCACGGGGTGAATGGAAAAATCCCCTGTTTGTGTTGGCAACCTGCGACCCAAAATTCCTAACTCTGCTATCAAAATGCAGCATCCTGGGCATGCCATGCGTCTGACCAGGCAAATTACAGCCAGGGGTAGAAAGAACCATAATTTTGGGTAGTAAGCACTAAGATTAGCCAAAAGCACACGAACAAAGGTGTTTTGCTGGAAACTTAACCTCTCCCTTCCATCTGTAGCCTCGGAGAATGGAAATTCCAGGTCCTTCCAGCCTTAGGGTGTCGAATGGAAAGTTACTTGGGTTTTGAGGAAATATTCCAACTGCTGAGCTGTCAGGCTTTTGAAAAATGTACCCTGTGCCTCTCATTATAACACGACTGCTGTAAGCAGCGAGGAGGAGAGTAAACAAAGAAACTTTTTCTCCGTAGCTTCTGTACTTTCCCTGCTGCCATCTGGCTGGGAGCTGCCACGGGGACCTGTGGGCATACACCAGTCCTCCCTTTTTCTCTTTGCTGGTAAGTAAGGAAGGAGCATAATTCCACCAGCCACATCACCCCGGACATTTTGCATATGCTTCTTACATTTTGGAGCAGTGTTACCGGTAATTCCTGATGGCAGTGGGTGAACAGAACCTGTGGAAGTGATGTTAAATATCAGATCAGTGCTTGTGCAAGTAGGTGCACAGCTGGGCAGAGGGAACGCGTGCCTCGCAGTGGGAATAGCTATCTAATGCTGTTAGTTCTGATGCCAGTACTAAATGCAAAGCATGAGTAATTTTGCAGTTTAATGTTCAGCACTAAACAGTAAATGAAAGGTCAGTCCAACATGTTAACTGTCATGGAATAGTAAACACTCCTTTAATTGCTTCAGGCAGCCAGCTTGGATTTTTTGTGTGTCTGTTGCCATGTTTTGAGCAGCACGGGCCAGAGCCCTGTCCTGATTTACCTCTCCCCCAGTCAAATGACAAAGCCTCAAATTAAAGGATAAACTTTATGCCTGGGCTTTTCAGGCAGCATACTGGGAGTTTGTGCTTTGAATGTTTAAAAGCCGTGCTGGGGAAGAAGTAAGAAGTTGGGGTTATTTCTTGATCTGATTGGAGCTGAAGTCCAGGTTGAAATGTAGTTTGGCATTTTCTTGAGGTTCTCCTTTCTTGTTCTTTGGTTCTGAAGCGCAGAAGTTCGGTAGCTCCTATTGCACATCCACACTTTTTTAGCCTGCCCAGCGCTGTAGCAGATAGGAGGCAATGTACAGAAATAAAAAGGAGTATAAAGCGAATGGGCAGCTCCTAATTTTCTTCAGGCCAAGCTGGTTGAGAGCTCCGTGTCCAGTGTGCCCTGTACATCTGTGTCAGATGCACAACCTGCAGCATTTCCAAAATGAGGTTCACAGGATTCACTTTCTGTACAGGCAGCAGTTCTGCCTTGTCTTTGTCAGACATCCCTGCAGGAGGTGACCTGTTGTACCGTAGTTCTGCAGGGATACGTGCACACATTGCAGAGCGTTTGCAGTGGCAAGGTCCACAGGTATAGCCATAAGATCTGCTTTTTATGACTTTGTTGGTAGAAATCTTGAAATTGTGCCTTTGGAGAAAATATGGCAAAATAGTTACTGAAAGAAAAATCTGTATTTATAAATATATCGCTGTCTGAATTCACGATGTAGTTTTGCTATTTCTGTTCTCCGATTAGTTCAGTGTACGTTTTGTAACCAACATTTAAATATTTAATAGTTTTTGATGATCAAACCTCAAAGCAAGATTTGTTTCACGCAGTTATTGGGGAAAAATGTTTGCACTAAAAAGAAAGCCGTGAGTAACAGGGTTGCACCTTAATTTACTATACAGAAATATGCAAGGAGAAGCCTCCAGCATTTTCCATAATGTTGCAAGAAGGAAAAGGGCAGTAAGTGATCGTTCTGTTTGTACCCTGGCTTTCAAAACAAGGGTAAGGGGAGTCTTACAGATGCATTTGTGTTGACTTGTTCTGGTCTCAGCTGTTCTCCTCATTGGCCATGATCGCCAGAACATGTTTTGGCTCGTCTGTTTTTCTCTATCCCAGCTGTGCCAGTTGTTTCCTCAGACTAGGGATAAGCCTAGCTATGCCACCAGAGAATTTGCATGGAAATATGGCTTTAGCAACTTCTTGCTGAGATTGACACATTCCATTTGAACTCTGTGAGAAACTGCTGGTCTGGCCCAGGGCACTGGTTGGTAATGTTGAGGTAGAGCGAGGGACGTGACTCCATGGTGTTCAGGTGGGGTGAAAGGATGCCCAATGCCTGTAAGGACATTAAATGCACGTGTTAATTACAGGTTCCAATGAAGAGCAAAGTTGCCCTGTTCTGCAGACCATCATTTCTTGTCTTGAGTAGTGGGACATGCCATCAGTGTGCCAAAGAGAGAAGAATAGGCTTTCTTCCTCCTCCTTACTCTTCCTTTGTACAAATACATAGGAGCCTGAGCTAAGGACAGTTAATCCTGTTCTTGGAGCCAGGACTATGTATAGGCTGGGTTAGCACTGAAAGACTCCACTGTTTCTTTCTAAAAACAAATGCTTGTTCTGAGCTGCACGTCAAGTGCAATCATTGCCGAATGAACTGACATGCAAAGCCAAGTTCTCAGCCGGGCTGGCGTAGCTCCATCGATTTCAGTGGATATGCAGCATTTCATGCTGGTTGGGAATTTGGCCCATTGTGTTTGAAAGGGATGAAATTGTTTAGACCTTAGTTCTTTTCTCATCTGATACAGGTCAAAAAAATTCCTACATTGTGCAACACGTAAGAGCAGCACGCTGCATACTCTGCCTTTCCCTCTTCTCTTTCAGCACTGATGAAAACTGTCATCATCCTCTGTGATTTGCAATGTGTGCTTTTATATGGGATATCAGCTCTTCAGGAGAATCAGATCTGGCAGAGCAGATTAATAATGATGCAAATACAAAATGTTGGCCGCTGATGAGCTTGTTGTCATAAATGCTTGCCACGATCCTGCTTTTTTTTTTTTTTTGTCCAGTATTTTGCTTGTAGGAAATTCAGCCGAGGCTTTGTGTTGGACCTGTGCCTGCTCTGATTAAACTGGGGAGAGAGGAATAATACTGCTTTGTGTGGTTTCAGACTCCTCTTACCAACCAGTTCCCTCAAATCAGTGTATCAAGCAAAAATGTAGCTGGAATAGTGGCTTGAAGAAGATGAATTGAAAGATCCTGAAGACTGATGGTTCAAGGGCATGAATCGATGAGGTGATGTGTCCACCGTGGGGATAGGTGGTACAAGAAGCATTAGGCATGTAGTATTACGTAGGTAATAAGTGTAGAGATGCAGTGTTAGGAAATAATGAAGCTGGTAGAAAGGAAGGTATGTGCCTATTCCTGGAAGTGGGGTTTTTCCACGTTAGTTCTGCAGACTTTGATCATTGCACTGGTCCAGGGGATGAACTTTGGGACAGTGAAGAGCAGCAAGATGGGGGGTCACTTGATAAGCTGGCTGTATACAAAGGGAATTCAGTTCAGATGTCAGGTCAAAATGCCCAGCTCAAAGACAAATACCAGTGGTATTTGTACAGTACACACACGGGCTTTTTGATTTTTTTAAAATGTAAATTTACAAAGGAGAATCACCTTTAAGTACCAAAAGACAAAGAGAGGTGTGACTGGTTGCTTTTGCCTGCAACCCTTAGCCTCGGTGGGAGTATACTTGAAGGTGTGAGGAAGAGTTGTTTTTTCAGACCCACCCATTCAGGGTGCTTTTTTGCACCCCAAGTCCCTGGATTTGCAGTGTGTTTTGGGATGTGACCACCCTGGATCAGCTCACAGGTAAATGAGGATGGCTGTGTTGCTCCCACAGCCTGTGGCTTGACAAATGTGATCCCTTAATCTGTTCCCAGGCAATAAAATAAGATTAGCTGAAGCTGGAGGGGTTCCCCTGTCAATGCGAGCTCAGCGCAAAAGGTCGGCCTCTTCTTGTCTGTGGTGTTGCCTCCTCCTGCCTTCCACTGGTCTTAGAAGCAGGACACCAGAGGTGCTCTGCAACAGCAAAGGAACCCAGTTGCTACCAGAACCCCTCAAGCTTTCAGGGAAGTTTCAAAGCTATGGGGACAGTATATGCTCTCTGAGTCAGCTTTTGATGGAATACTTTCACTTTGGTGAACTGTCAGACCTTGAGAGTTTGTGATTTTCAAGGTCACAGTAACTAATGAAACCCAGAGGGATATGGTGAGGTTGATCATGGAGCTACTGGAGGGCAGATTAAGGGATGGGACCTAGGAAGGGGTCCATGCAACACACTCCTGATGTCTCTCTTGCACTGCTGCTGTGAGGTACACAATGAGATTTCACCGAGGAAGGACAGAAAGAGGCGACTGACACTTGTATAGACAAATCTTTATAGGATTTGATACCCTACCTAATGCTGACTGATGTTAAAGGGACTTCATGGGTAGGAAATCCTGCTAGAAAAATTGTTCTTCTTGAGTCCAGATAAATGGTGGGCAGTATCTGATGCGTGCAATGAAGATGAACGTATGTTCGTCGCTTTGGCATCTCTTAAATGATTAAGGCCTGTTCGTTCTGGTATCTAAAGTTCTCGAAGGCACTATCTTATCACCACTGCACTGTTTCCCTGAGATGGTTCACAATATTGGTTATCATGAGCTCTGTTGCACTTTGCTGTTGATTAAAACCGTAACTTCCAACTTATTCTCACTGTGAGAACAAAGTGGTTTAGAAATTAATTTTCTTGCACTTCTTCGGTATCAGGCTTCTCTTCAGCACAATACTATTTTTAATTAATTCAGCTGACCCTTTGTTACGATTTCTAATGTAAAAAAAGCTGATTAATGCCCAGGCACAACACCTGCTTTAAAAAAAAAAAAAAAGTGTGAATTTATTCGGACAGACAGTTAACACCTAAAACATATACCTTGGAGCATTTACATATGTCCTCAGCTTTTGGGATGTCTTCATCACCCTGATGTGCCTGAGGCCTGACACGAGTTGTTGGATGATGCCGCCTCCGTTCCTGGGAGCAGAACGTGGTTTTTTGAAGCACGGAGGGTCTGGGCCATGGTGGGACCTTGAAGGTGGCTACAAGCAGAAGATGGAGACCCATCTGCTTTCCTTCTCCCCAGTAGTTCAGAGAAACCCACCAAAGCAGTACTCTGAGCCAAGTGGTAATTGTACACTTTTGATTTACAGTTATCTGAGTGTTGAGGGAAAAAAAAAATAGTTTCTTTTCAGCGCCGCCTTGTCAAAATGCCAAATGCCGCTTGTTTTTGACATTTTCGGCTACTGTTAAATAATAGTCTTGCTTCTGTCACAGCTAATGTTGACTTGAAGGCAGTTGTGCATTTCTCAACTCAAATGCTAAGCAGACAGGCTTGGGTCTTGACAAATATTTTTCTGGGCTTGCCCAAGGCAAGTAAAAATGAGCTTCTAGTTAATCGTTTGTTTTAAAATTCAAATTGGTGAAATAGGCAATTAAAAAAATGACAATTTTCATCAAAATTTGCAAATTAAACGTCTCTTTGCAGTCAGAGCGGGTTCAAGAAACTGCAATAGATAATTGCTATTCGAAATCAGTGAAGTATCCAGCATTTTAGGGCCATGAGGATTGTGGCTGTTCTGCCTTAGTAAACCTTGATTGATTTGGTAAATAAGCATTTCAACTTCTCTCTTTAAAATAAATAAGCAATTTTATTGCTTTATTGCTTACCCCTGTATGGGAGGTAAACAAGCTCTCGAGCAGCAACCCTGTAATATCATGAGCCCAAGTGCCATCTGTCACCGAGAATTCTGTCCCTTTATGCACAATAGCTTCTTATGGCATTAGGTCCATTGTAGGTTAATTGATTAGCAGAGATCCTCCTTTCAGTTGTTCCTGCTTTTCTTCGCTAAAGGACCGTATCTCTCATCTCCATTTCCTTTTCTCTCTCCCGTATTAGCATACTAATCACACTGAACTCCCACTGCTAAAAAACTCTATCCATTTCATACTGGGGGAGGGGAGGAGGAATAAGCCGGCTTTTCCTGGGAGATTTGCGGATGCTGTTTTTTATGACGGTTGGAAGGGAGGAAAAGAAAAGAAGAGGTGGTGGCAGAGGCGAATAATGCACCGCGCGGGCTCTCGTGTGCCAGTGAAAGCCGAGCCTATGGCTGCATAAATATTGAACACGTTTGAGAAGCACTATTAAAATAAATATCAAAGACGGCGTTGCTCACACATCTGTTTCTCCTCAAATTTTGCCACAGCGCTCTACATTTGTTTTCTCTCCAGCTGTTAACACCTGTCTTTCTGTCAGTGGTAATAATGCAGTTTTAGGTGGGCTACGGAGCTGACAGTGACATGAAAGAATTCTCTATTTTTGATGTAAGAAATTCCTTTTTCAAGATTAAAAAGGGCTCCATGAACAAAGATGTATCCTTGTGCTAATCCTTCAGAGCAGCGTATAGGGGGTTTGTTGTTGTTTTAGGGTGGCTTTTTATCAAACTACACAGAGTGGGGCTTGCATTGCACAGCTGAGCTTGAGCTAGATGAGACATCCTACAGTGGGCAGCTACTGCTTGCCTTTGTAGTTCTCATTTTATTGCTGACATATATTCAGAAGGTTGTGTGTGCATGGTACTCCTCTCTCCATGTGATGCTTGTTATCTAACCTCATCAAAAGTGTATGCTGTGCATTGATTGCTAGCAGAGAACGCACATCCAGCCGTGATGTCTTCTTTATTTGCCCCTCAAATGAGCACACTATGCACAGGGCTGCCTGAGAAAGTGCTTCATGCCTTTGCTGTAGCCATCAGCAGAAGGATCATAGGAAATGTTCAGCTCTCTTGGCATTGAAGATGATGAGACAGATCCTCAAATAATGTAAACTGAGAGAGCCCATTTGCTGTGCTGTTTACCTCATGCAGAAGAAAAAGCTATTTATTCCTTTCGGCCTACAGAAACACATCCTGAGATTTAGGGCAAAAACATAGATGAACCACACCCGAAATAGCCCAGATAAGGCACAGGATCAAGGTTGTCGAGCCCATATTTAGTCCTCCTGCAAGGCAGTCCATGGGTGAAGAAGCTCCCATCCACTGTGGGCCTGTGCATTTCCATCCTGTGAGTCCCAAGGAGGAAAATGTGGGTGAACTTTGCAGGTCTTTCAGCACAGGTTGTTTTTGCTGCCTGGGCGAAGCCCAGCTGGCAGTCAGACAGGGTTTGTCAAGAAATGCCAGGGTGTGGCTGGTGTGGCAAGTCGATGTCCCCAAGATTGGTTTGTCTTTTGAGTGGTAGGTACGGTTTGGTCAGACACTTCAAAACAACAATAAATTCTTCTTCTCCTTCTGAAGGTCCTACATAACGATTTATGGGCACGTTTTTCTTTCATGAATGAATGAAATGGGTCAATTTTCAAAATTACAAACTTCCATCAAAATTTGCCAGCAGGGAACCAAAACTGACCGTACAGCAAACAGCCCTCAAGGTCAGAAATGACCATCTTTGTCATCTGTAGGAGGATAGGGAAGTATGAGCCACAGCATGGCCAGCCTGGCCCTGTCAGCCACCACTTGCAGAGCTTCACGGGCATCAGTCAAAGCGGCAGCTCGGGGGACACAGGCCTCCAGGGAGCGGCATTCCCGGGAAGGATCCCGGTCCGTGCGCTGCAATGGTTAACGCAGAGGGGCTGCGGCGTTAGAGGCTGCCCTTGGCACGGCGGCTGCGCTTCCCCACTGCGATTCCTTGTGCAATGCCTGTTTGTTCAGGCTTCACGCAGGGATGAAACATTTGACCCATTGTGCGGGAGCGGGCGGAGGGGAGAAATTTCCCGAAGCGCTCTGTGCTGGCTGCGCTCTTCTGCCATTAAAGCAGCGAGGGGGTCGGGGGGCTCATTGTTTTCCAACGGGAGAGGATTTGGGCCAAGGCTGAACGCTTCAAAAAAGTCCCACCCCAAAGATCTGCAATAATAGAAAATTGAACCCAACTGTAACTCCGGAAAAGGCAGACGATGTTATAGCATGAGGCACTCCTTCATGTTTTCAGTTTGCCATGGGGGCTGCATGTGCTTTGGGGAAAGTTTCTTACATGTTTAGTGCATGCTGGAATATTTTCCACTGCCTGAGGAAAAATTCCGAGGTGCCAAAATCCGCTGTCACCCTCAAGTCACCTCTCCCATTTTCTAAATGCTGTTAGTGCTGATGGGTATCCACACTGCGCTGGAGCTCCTGGTATCTCTCAGAAAGTCAAATATTGTGCAAATTACAACCAGGATGTTCAGGGAGCAGAATGTCCCTCTCTTAGCAGATGGCAGCAGCCCACAATGTCCTGTAATCAAAACATAAAATATTTCTACTTTTGCATGCTGTGTTTGGGAAAACATGCCAAAGAGTAGTTAGGTTTCATAGGCTCAGAAAAGTTTCTTCAGTAGGAAATAAGTTGTTTGGAGGGTTTGGCTTTGGGAGGCTTTTTTTTTGTTGTTATTGCCAAATAGATCTGTCTTCAATCTGCACGTGCAGCGGGTCTCTGAATATGGCATTGTCACAGAAGTAGCCTGGAAAAGGCTTCACTACAGCAGAGCCTGAGAGTTTAAAAGGTCTTATAAACCTGTTTGGGCTGACTGGTTTGGCATTGCTGTAGAGGCCTTTGCCCTGGGAAAGTTGTAGGGTCTGGCTGCTCCTGGGACAGGCGCCTCGAAGAGGAGAGCTGGGCTGATGTGACTTCAGCTGAGCGCGGTTCCGCTGGGCGAAGCTCCCAGATGATAAATGGCGCTGTACACGGAGTGTGCAGAAAAGAGCATCCTTCCTCCTGGAGACAAATTACTTTCTAGTTTCTGCAGGCTGCATGGTTGTGATTTTTCCCCCCGATGTAATCTGTGTTGGGTGTAATGTTACATAATGTGCGATTAAAGACCAGTGATGACTAAGAAGGTAAGTGATCAAATATTTTACCCGAGACACATACACACATCATTTATCTCACTTTTCTCACAGAAGAAATTAAACCAGTTTCCTTAGCTGTTAGTCCAAGCAAATGAAAGCCTGAATTTGATTAAGCATTGATCCTTCTGCCTCACTTTCTCCAGGAGATGTGATTCAAATTTTGGGATAACGTCGGTCCTTTGAATGGCTCTCATCAAGTCCCAGTCCGTACGGCTTCTTCTGTGAAGCAAAGAAATCAAATTACTTTGGTTATTCTAGAGATTGTGATGTCGTGGCAAGAAAGTTCTCATACTTGTTACGGAGCCCTGCTCGCCAAAATATTCTCCCATCCCAGAAGGGAAAACTCCTGGTTTGTACCATGGTAGCACAGATAATTTTATCCAAATCATGGCTCTGTTACCCTTCCATTCTTCTGAATATCTAAGTCCCAAACAGGCTGCCAATGTGAACGATGAGCCATAACAGCTGATGAAGCAAGAAAAACATCAGGACGGATGCACTGAATGAGAGAAAACAAAGCCTTTTGTGCAAAAAATCTTCAGTGTAAGATGGCTGCACATGTGCCCATGGGCAGGGATGAGGACACTCCAGTCTCATGTCCTGTTCCCTGGCCTCTCCTGGTACTACTCAACGGTTCTTTGAGTTATTTGGGAAAGGGTAAATTGGCATGACATCAACTTATTTCAACATCAGCACCTAAATCTGAAGAGCTTCTCCTCGGTGGGACATTCCTAGGGTGGGCCATATATCCTGAAGTTTCTTCCTCTCTGTACCTTGCCAAAGCCTTTGTAAAACTAGCCTCAAATCCAGCAGTTTTCCAACAGGATGACTGCAGCACAGCTGCCGTCCCAGCTCCTCCATAGTCCTGGGCCGTGCAGAAGCTTCTGCACATAGATGAGGAGAAACCCGAGCCGAGCAGTGGGGCACTTAACAGGAGCATCACATGTGATATGTTCATTTTTTTAATGTGCGATGAATTATACATTTCCAGCCACATTCAGAGCATTCAGTTTGCTCATCACAAAAGCCACCAGCACAGCTGGCAGCTGTCCCCCTGCCTCGTTCGATGGGAAGGGCTGTAAATAACCCCACAGCCAAATTCCGGGTGAACAGCGTGGGTGTGAGGCACTGCAATGCTGCTGCAAACCCCACTGTGCCAAGGAGGGAGCCCAACACGGAACAGGACAGGACTTTTAATGTCTGTGCAGTAACAAATGGATTAGAGATGGAGGCAGGCCACGGATGCTGAATAGGAATTGAAAAGTTTCCAGAATTTGGGGGTATTTGTATTAGTTTGAGCTTTCAAAACTTTCCAAAATATTAATGTCCAGATTTTTTTGGACTTCTCTGGCATGTACCAGAGGAGGGCGTGTGATGCAATATTTTTTCCAGGCTTTGCAACACATCCCCTCACACAAGTGTCCTCTGTCTCCTCCCTTCACAGCGCTGGCATTGGGATCGTGGCGCGCCGGTGGTGTTTGGTGAGCAGGCAGCCCTCGCGTTACGGAGGTGCTCAACCTCCGTGTTTTTGCTCCACTGAAGTTTCACTCCGTTCAGGCTGAAATATGAAGTGTTAAAAACTGCCATTTCCCTCCTTCCAGCTGCATTCCTGAGGGAAATTTTGGATGCCAGCCAAACCCAATAGAAGGCAGGAACCCCACAGCAGAGCGGTGCAGCGGAGGCAGCGGGAACAGCCTGTGCTGGGAATGCCTGAAGCTGCCAGGGAATCACGGTGGGGGCTGGCCACAGGGAGAGGAGCAGTAGCACCATTTCCTCTGCCCTCATCACCCGCTTCTGTGCCTCATTTTTTTTCTCTCTGTCATCCAGAGTCAAATCACGGGATCACAGCTCTCAGGCTCTTGGGGAGAAGGAATCAACACTCCCGGCCTTGTGCTAGGGAATGGCAGGAAAAGGCAGCCAGAGGGAGCAGAAGACAGGAAAAATGTGTCCTCCCCACCTTGACCGCAGGCATCTGGAGCACAGATCTGCTCTCCCTCTGCACTTCTCCTCGCTTCCACTAGGAAACATGACCCAGTGGTAGCACACTCTGCTTCAGGGCTGAAATGCTCATGAAAGGGAGGAGCACTATTCCATTTACTTATAGCAACAATTTATGTTGTGGGGTGAGGGAGAAGGGAAACTTAATTAAAAATATGCACATAGAAAGATCAGGAAGCAACAAGTAGCAGTGGTGGAAGACTGAAATACATGGGCTTGGGTGTTCAGAGCCAAAGGTACACACAAAAGCACACTTCAGTGATCAGGCCTTTGACAAGGTTGAACTATGTGTTAAACAAAAACCAGAAAAGGTCACAGAGACGTTCATGAAAAGGTATTAGTCAAACAGGCATCCCTGGGTGGAGGTGGCAGAGCCTGCAGGGTGTCAGCTCAGACAAGCACCGTCTGTCCCTCCTGCAAAGGAGGCTGAGTCTCGCTCCCTCTTTTGAGGGTCTGTCAGTACCAAAGGCACCTTGGGGCAAATGAGGGCTCTGAGCTGTGAGCAGGGCCCATGTCCAGCTCCAGCTCTGGAAGGCTGCAGCAGAGCAGCCTCATGCTGCATGAACAGTTGTCATACTGGAGAGGAGCTCAGGCAGGTTTCAATCACCTTGGAGGGCATTCAGCTGCTGTAGCTCACGTGCCTCACACTCCGTGGGCCAGCCCTGCCCTCCTCTGCAGATGTGGGGTCTCACACAGGCCGTCCTCCCTCCCTGCCAGCCCCACACCAATGTCCCAGCTCCCCAGAGAATCCCACCTGGCACTAGAGACTTATGTTTCAGCTGCTGATCTTCACCCTCTGGGCTTTAACTCCATTGGCAAACATACATATTGGCAAACTGTGCCTCGTTCCAAGAGCCTCTGGGAGGGGTAATTCAGGCACAGAGGGGAAAGGCTTTATGGTCTCCAATACAAGTTACCACTCTTAAGAGAAACAAAAGGCCCAGATTCTGAGATAAGTGGCTGTTTTGCTCATCAGAAAATGGCAGTAATGGGTCTGGATGTAATTGTGCTCCATTGGTACTATCTGGAATAACACGGAATGTTATAACCTGGAAAGATGTTGCTAGGGCTGTGCCAGAAAGAATCTTAGTACAGATGTGGATGAAATTTAATCAAAATATTTTAGGGTTGAAAATCATGCTGCTGTTTTATTTCTCATCTGTGTTTTAATGGAGGCATTTCTCCCCGGAACCTGGCCACCAGTTCTGTCTCCTGAAGCCACAGTGAGCCAGGTCCTGCTTGAGGCACACGTGAGATGCCATGAGAAACCCTGCCCCAGTGGCTGTGCTTTGTGGTATGGAGGCACAACGCTCCTTTCAGCAGCAGTGCTGAGGAAAGCTTCTTGGAGAGGTTTCTCTTTCCACATGGGAGTGTTTTCACTGTACCATCTCCAAGAAAGCTCTGCTCTGGCTGCGTTTGGCTCTGCCGTTCCTCAGATATGCAATACATCACCTGCTCCAGTGTTTTTTTCACACAACGGGCAGTTTCCTTTGTTTTTCTGGCGGAAATATCTACCTGGATCTGATGAACAGGGATGAGATTTTCAGCGTTGGGCACTTCAGTGCTGCAGAGCCAGTGCTCGAGCTCTCAGAGGCAGCAAGTTATGACCTGTCCACAGGGAAAATCCCTTCAAAGCAGGATGCTCCATCCAAAGGAGAGGGCATGTGTTTCTTGAGGGAACCAAAAGACGTTTGGCTGACACCTTTCAATGGGGTCTCAATCCCAAAATGGGCTGGGAGCAAACAATGAACTTTTGAGGACTTTTAAACTTAAAAAAAAAAAATAATGCAGGCAATGCATTGCATGTTTTTGTGAGAAGTGTCTGCAGCCTGGGATCTTTCAAGAAGTTCAGGTTTCTTCCTCAGACTACATGCTAAAAAGCAATGACTATGGAATTTAAGCCACTTTTATCTCATCAATGCAGTGTATTGCATCAATGCAGATTATTTTATGTATCTGAATTATTCCAAGATAACAGTAAGCCTAGGTTTTACTATAGCTTGTCATAATAACACATGCAATTTTAAACAAGTTTATTTCTTTAAAAAAGTACATCTAATTTAAATGAAAATTATTTGTACAATCCAACTGGAACTACAGTTCCAGCTGCTGTGGAATCCAGCTCATTTCTAAAGCAAGGAAGTCCTAGGGATTAGGTTTTTTTCATCACTAATAAATTTCAGCTTATTTTCAGTCCAAATATGTTTAGCTTGAGCTTGCAGCTACCGGATCCTTCTGTACCTCAGCCTGTTGGCTTAAAGAGCCCTCTGCTGTCAGAATTTCCTCCCCTGATATTATGTGTAGGTGATAACAAAACTATTGCTGAATTTTCATTTTGCTGAATTTTCATTTTGCTGAGTTACATAGGCTGATCTTTGCACTACAAAGCGAGTTTTTCCAAATGCTGAAAATCATTTCCTGGGCTCTTTTTCGGAGTCAGTTTCAGGCTGCCCATGTGTCTTTGCTGTCTTTGGCGGGCAGGGAGCCCTGGCTCCTCTCTGGGAAGGCACAGGAGGAGGAGGATGGTGGTGGTGGGACAGCAGCTCTGGCACTGCTGGAGTTCACCAGAGATAAAAATGGACAGGTTGATAACCTGTGAGCCTTGCCATTACTTCAAGTGTTATTTGTATTTACATAGTTACCATTTGTGCATTTTGCCAAAAGAAGAGGCTGAAAAACTTTCAGCTGTGACAATTTCCTTGCAGCCTAAAATTTCCCAATCTCTCCTTCTTTGTGTGAGCCCAAAGCACTGTCCAGCAGGACTGCAGCTAATGAAACCTTTTAATTTGAAAATTAGGGGTGAAGGAAAAAAGGTGTTCTGAAGCATCAGGCATCTTTTCAGATTAAAACCTCTGTTCTCCTTTTAACAGAAGGATGGAAATTGGTGACATGTGAATTCATGGCATGTGTTTCCTATCATATAATCACTGGGAGAAATATAAAATAAATGAAGGGGAAGTCATTTATTGTGGGGCCTTAGGAAACAGTTCTGGAGCTCCTTTCATACCTCCTCCAGTAATTACACATGGAAACATCATGCACATAGTATATAATTTGTCAAGCAATCAGATGCTTAGCTTTAATTCCCATCTGGCTTTGGGGCGCTGCTGTGAGGCTGAAGCTTGATCTCGGGATCTGAGGTGTGACCTCCTCACGTGTATGAGGGAGGAACACACCTGTATCGAGAGGGGTCTCAACTCCAGCGGTCTGAAACCAGCTCCTGTAAGTACAGGAAAGGCAAATTCCCCACAGATGTGCCCTGTGACCCATACATGCCCTGTGGGTAATCTGGGGTGGGCAGATTATTTAGAATGAACTTGGAAAGAGTTGAGAGTAGTTTCATCCTGTGTGTAACATCCACCAGTCGGGGTTCCCGTTGTGCTTGTAGGAATCATTGCCTTCCAAACCTGCTAGTTCAGCCTCTGGCACAGAGCCCTGCATCACCATTACCTGGTGTTCACCTAACACAGGCACCTGAGCTGTCCCGGTAAAAGTTCTAATTCATCTCACCTGGACGGCCTAAATCGAACTGGAATGACATCAGCAAACTCCAAGGATTAGAAAATGCTGGGAGCCAGCTAAAAGCTCAATAACTTCTAGAAGAATTTCTTTCTATAGTTTTTCTTTTCTTTTTCTTTTTTTTTATCACCCGAGAAACTTTTGCATTTATGTTAGGGTTAGCCAAGGCATATCTGAACTGTAAAACTTTAATATTTTCATGTCAAAAATGATTTTGCTAAAGTTAACTTTCCCCATACTTTGACTTATCAGTTTCAGTCGTGGTGGTGTGCATTTCAGTTGAAGTTTTATTACATTATGTTGGCAGCACATTATGTTTTTTACACATGGATTTGATTGAGAAATGAAACTGGAATAAGAATGAGGTAGCAGCAGCATCTGCTGGGAGACGCAGCTAGTGCTGGTGTCAATCAATCTGATTGATTAAATATGGTGGCACACATTTTATTAAAACAAAATGCTCTCCCTGAAGAAGACTATTATGCCAGTATAATACACAGCTTTCCTAAAGAACATTACAAAAGAGGTGGTCTGTTTGTGACATACAATGCTTGTAAAATAACTGGAAAGAACCGAAGAGTTCAAATTACATTGGGCTGCTCATGGAAACAGCTATTTTATTGTTTTGGCATGCGGCAGCTGGTATTGTTGCTTTGGCAAGATCAGCAGCACTGATGGAAGTTGAATTATTGTGTGGGACCACAAAGGGTTTTACGCACTCGCTGACGTTGTTGAACAGGTTCGAGGCTTTAAAGTGCGCGGTGGCTTGAGACCAGGGCTGGAGACAGCGGCATTGCCCGCCCACCCCACGCCTCCAGCGTGCTGGAATTCATTTCCAGGCATCCTCCCGGCTCCCTCATTGCAAGGACGGGTGTTCACAGTGCCAGCCTGACAAGTGAACTCCTCTGGGAATGGACAGACACCAAAGGCACGACTCCCTGCCCTTCCAGGTGCAGGCATCTCCACCTTGCCTTCCTCTCCCAGGAGCAAGCAGGACCTGCAGCCCCTCCACCCCGAAAAGCAGCTGGTGGCAAAAGAAACCACTTTTTGGTGCATTCTCTGCTGTCCCCAGAGGAAGGTCAAGAGAAACAATGACTCATATTCCTTGAGATGTGCTTGGAGGCTGTAGTGGTGGAGAATTTAGGACACAATAAATCCTCGCAGTGTTTCCCAGCCACCTAAAATTATGGCTTCTGCTAGGTATTTCAAAGAGTCCAGTAGTTTTCCACTAGATTCACTTGGGCTGAGGTTTTACCCACTTCCACTTATATTCTCCACATTGAGATGAGTTATGAAAATTCTTAACCAGTGTCAATATTTTACTCACTTTCCTCCAAATGTAGACATTCATAATGTAGCACAGGTTCTGCTTGCCACATTCGTCCCCACTGAATGTATCCAAATAACATTTGCTTTGGTAAATAATATAAGTATAAACAAACATCCATAGAAGAGTGCTACATCCTACTCTTCATGAGTGTGATGGCTCTGGGATCAAACAAGTGTGGGTTGTGCACGGCACTGCAGGAACAGAAATACGTGTAACAACATAGGGGAGAAGCATAGAAAACGTCAGGTTTTGGTTCACTCCCTTTTCAGTTTCATTGCTAGGGTTTCTCGTGGTACCTCCTCTGCATCAGCTCTTCTAGTTAGAGTGCAATTCCTTGTCCCCGTGGTAACTCCTGTGGATCTCCCCATCTGGTTTCAGAGTAATTCCTCCTCCTGTTTTATTCCATTAGGAGGAAGCAGCCTGCTCTCTGTGCCCTGATGTCCAGGTACCCTCAAATCCACAAGCTGCTCCCCAAGCACTGACTGCCCTTTGGCCATCTAATTCGGGGAAATACTTTAGTGGGTGCTAGATTTAAAACCAAGCTCAGCCGAGAATCTCAGCATATTTAACGTGATGACTTCAAAACAACCTGAGTACAGATGGCTTAGACAATATCTGTGTTGAATTTTTAATGGCAGATTCAGAACTATTTTTAAGATCTCACTGTTATTTCTCCTGAGAGATCTTTTCTTAGCAATCTAAGTAGAAAATAATAATGAGGGAAAAAACCCCTTGCTAGGCAACCTCTTCAATATGCAGATGGTTTCTGCAGTGACACTTCTGCTGAGGCTAATCTTTCAGGATTGAGATATTTTCAGAAACATCCATTTGTGGGTTTAGGGGTTTTTTTACTCGCAATGACACAGCTTTGTATACAAATCTTTTCTCCATCCCCACCCACTTATTTGGTGGTTTTGAGGCTGACTAACAACTTTTTGCATGAACAGACATTGCTGTTGTACATTGCAGGCCTCAGGAATGTAACTAATGATGGTATTTGTACTTCTGCCTTCAGCCTTCGTTTCATCATGGAGCTCGTTGGTTTTCTTAAAGGTTCGCTACCACCTGCATTGTCTTGACTTGCAAAGTTATCCCAGTGCAAAATTGCTCTGAAGAGCATCAGGGCTCTGATCTTACCACTTTACAGTGGGGAATGGTGTATTTTCAAATATCCTCTCAAAAAGAGTCACCGAGGTCATTCTGAGCACATCAGTCTTTGGCAGGTGACTCTCCCATTTTTTCTTCTAACTTTGTCTCCTTTCATCCCCATTAATCTTCTGTACTCCCCACCTTTGCAGGAGCTTCTCCATTTAGTTTCCTTGCTGCTTGGATGCCCCTGGGCTGGGAGACTTTCTGGTTTGTGGTGCTTATATTGTCATCCTGATGGAGAAACCCAAAGGCAACATAATCTCTGGATTTATGGTTAATGTGCAAAGACAGGACAGTGATGTGGGCTTGGGGGAAAAGCCTCAGGTTTGCTGTACAAGCAGAGGAGAGGATGGTCACTTCAGACTTCAGTAAGCATCTGAATTAAAGCAAATGCAGTGACACCACCCCTTCTGATATTCCCTGACAGTGCAGAAACGAAGATTGACATAAGAATTTGATTTCATGCTAAAATGCCAGACTGCACAGCAGTTCAAGAGCGCTGAGTATCCTGTGCAGGTGTAACTTGCAGCAAGCCCCAGGAGCAGCCTGGGCAAGAGAAATCACTTCAGCCATAATGGTTAAATAGCTGAGAAACATGCATCAATTTTTAAGTAGCATAGAGTGAAATGTAACAGCTCCTAAAACATTCAAGAGCAGACTAAACATTGCTGAAGGAGTGAAAATAACATGAGACGTTATCAAACCTTTTCTTTAAATCTTCATGAATCTGCCAGTTTTACTATCAGAGGTTCACAGTTACAATTGTTAACCCAAAATGCTTGTTAATAACAACCGAAGTGCATAATAGGACTTTGATCCATATTTTGACACATCTGCAAATGCAGGAATGGAAAGACTTTAACTTGCTGCTGGCTACGATTAGCCCTAAGAGAAATATTTTCGGAGTGGCTCTATGAGATTTTGATCTCCTGATAACCATTCAAAGTTAATAACATATATAAAAACATAACTCAAATGCAGTGCTTATGCTTTCACACAGGACAAGGCACTGATCTGTGTTTGCTAAAGTAGGTAACATCTGCTCTGGAGATCCTGACCAGAGACGCAGCATCAGACTGGGACCTACTGACTTCTGCACAGTCAGGCTTTTGCATATTATGAACTGGATAAAAGCAATGTTAAGTGTAAACATTTATAAGACTATTAAACAGTCGAGTGCTCGATCACCACCACGTCTCAAGTGCTTTTGCTGGGCACAATGGATACCAGCTTCTCTTTTTCCTTCTTAGGACTCAAAAGCTATTTCTTGATAAGGAAAATGCCCTTGAACAATGCAGTAGGAGGGAAGATCAGCTGGAGCTCGGCTTTGTGGTTAGTTATATTTTGGAATCCTAAGTAGCTGTTTGCCTATGTCTATATTCATTAGACAGGGATTTAAAGCAAAAAGTACACCATTCATTATTGTTACCACAGCACAGACCTCCACAGCCAGCCCTATCAAATAATGAAAACCCAGTGAACAAACAACCAACATAATTTACTGTCAGCTTCTGTAAAAACCTGGAAAAAAATCTCCACAGTCCAAAATATCGTGGGTGGTTTTAACAACGTTGTCCACAGTGCATGAAATGCAATATTTTGGGGGTAGTAATTGCCATTATTTAAACCTCAGAAAGCCACAGATTTATATTTGTGCAGTTTCCCCTTAAGCTGGATAATAAATCTGTACAGCCTCTTCTGGGCATTTTTTTTTGTGTGTCTCTTTTTTGTTGTTTTTTTTTAGAGAGTCTTCTGAGATTATAATATCTGCCTATATCAGGTTTGGGTTTTTCGGGGGGTTTTTTTTTTTGTTTTTTAGAAATCACAGGAAAGATTTTAACTGCTGGGTTGTGCGGAGCAAATTCTGCCCTTAGACATCCCATATGTACTGAAGATAGCACCACAGATACATATGCAGAAACCAGCAGTCAATTTTGACTCGGGAGATAATACACCAACTGTGTATTAAGTTTAATGTAGATTAATGTGAGTTGCTTTCCTTTGCATGTATGTACACAGGTACAAATAATTAAGATTAATTCCACTGGATATAATGGCCTTCACTGTGCATGGTGCCATAAAATTCTTCTTTAATAGCTGTTAATTGGATGTATTTACTTTGATGGTGAAGTCCTGATTAGTCTTGTTACCCTACAACCCCTTCCCCCTCCCTTTGCTCACTTTTGTGCTTAGGAAAAGATTTATAATAAGGGAATCACAGCTATGCAGTTTATTAGCAAAAAAATCAATACCTGTATCTGTTTACACGTATTAGAGGTTCAGCCAAAGAGGGGTGCTCTGCACAATATTTGAAGAGTACGGATGATGCATGTGTTCATTTTTGATTCTTTTCCCCATGCGATGTCTTTACTGGTAGCAACTCAGATTTCTTACTCGATTTCTTTTTTTTAATCTCTTTTCTTTCTTTGGCTTCTGCACCGAACCTGAGGAATTTCTCAGTGGTAACAGGAGGACCTCGGTACCTTCAGTAAGTTCCAGCTCTAGGTGGATGGCTGAATTTAGGAACTGCTTCCATACAGTGATTCCATGTGGTTTTTTCTGGAAAACAGTCAGTAATTATTTTGGCATTTCTTTTCTCTGAAATACAGTAATCCTAAGCATAAGGGCCTTCTGTGTGTGCAAATCAGAACATCTTCACTGAAATCTAGGTGGATATTTGATTTGTGCTGAAGTTCTGGCCCTATTGTTTTAAGTAGCTTGTTTTTAACAATGATATTTTGCATTCGTTATCTCCCAGGAGCACAGCTCTGTTTATGGAATTAGCAAGTGATGAAGGAAGAAGTTAAAGGTACAGCTGCAGCCAAGGCCTGTGTCTCAGAGCTGGTTCCTGGGCACAGCTGCCCCACTCTTGCCCTTGCCCTGACGTGTGTGGAACCTGGGCACTTTTCCTGGAACTCCAGCCCATGCGTAGCCAGGGCAATTCTTTCTGCCTGGAGCCATTTTATGTACCCGAGTCCAGCCACCCAGGAGCTGTGACCAAACCGGGCCTGGCCCCTCCTGCGTCCCTCCATCTTCACTATGGATTTCTGCTCCAATGGCTCAGCCTTACTAACACAAATCATCTGTACCATTTTATCACTAATATACTGGCTCCTTTACTCATATGAGCATGAAGTCATCAGCTTACGGTGTTTCCTTCTCCTGGTCATCTCATTGAAGAGAACAGGGCTCTTCCCTTCTCCTCCTGCCCCTTCCCATCTGCCCGGAGCCGCTCGACACCGTTGGGACACAGCCACACACTTTGAGGTGGTTTGCACTCTAACAAATGTGTTCTCCCTCCAGGAACACTTGAATTAAATGTCTATGGAGTCTGGTCTACTGCCAGGAAAGCTTTGGTGGGACCTTGTCCAGCTGAGGACGGGCTTCTGCCTTCCTCCTCCTCCTCTGCCCTGTGTTTAGTGAGTCAGCGCACTCCAGCAGCCAAATGGGATTCCTAAAAATGAATGGGTTATAAATGACCAACCTGATTAAAAATTACTGCATCAAGCACTCCACGGAGGACAGGCTAGCACTGCTACTTGCATGAATCACTGCTATTTATGTCCTTTAATTAGGAAAATTGCAGCACAATGCAGGTTTTAGAAGATGTCTTCTGACAGATCCTCAGGGCTCCCTCTCATTTTATCTCTGCATCCAAGCCTGCTGCTTATATTATTTGGATCTCTTACTGCAGCCAAGGGAAGTCCAGACAGGGCCAATTCCTAAAGCGTTTAAATCTGAGGAGCCCCATCATGATGCCCAATTACAGCATCATCTGAGGATCTGATTGAACGATTTGGAGACTGAAAGAGCAGGTCTTTTACGAGATTAATAATCTACGGAACATTAATATGTAATTCTCTCCCCTCCTCCAAAAAGGAAGAAGTCTGCATAATAATGGCAATTAAGCGAAAAGTTAAAAAAAAAAAAGAAGAAGAAGAAGGCCATTTATTTGGAACCACTTAAACGTGCTTTGCAATTATGCATTTATCGTCAGTATAAAATGAACAACTCAGGAAAAGGTGGGTGCATATCAGCAGAAGCAATTAAGAAAGGTGTTTATTTTATTGAGAACTCACCATTTCAATTTCAGGAATAGAGCTCTCTCCCTGAGTTTGCAGTTGTTTTATTCATGCTTTTAATTACAGCCCATTTCCAAACTTGGCTGTATCTGCCCTAGGCAAGGCTGTGTTTCCAAGCGCTTCTGCCTCAAGTCCCCTCTGGCCAGGGAAGGGTTAAAACCAATATTTGTAGATAAAGAGGTAAACATATTTACATTCAGTTTTTCACACTTTATGCATATGTCATGCAGTGAATAGTTTTAGAGGTATGTTTGTACTATCTCTCCAGAATTTTTACAGTCTGCAGGACACAAAATCTCTATAAAGTGACTTATTGAAATAGAAGCAGATTGGTAAAACCGTTTCTCTCTTATGAACTGTGAAGAATGATCCTCTAAATGAAATCAGGAAGGAACTGGACAGAATCTTGTTTAATGGTGTGACAAAATGAATCACAACTATTCCAAGCATCCATCACTGCTAAAAGGGGACCACAAATGATCTGTGAACTACTATATATTGATTACTCATGTACTACAAGTGTCGGATTTAATGTTCACACACCATGGAAAGGCGGCAGGGACAGATGGTGCCTTAACTCTTCTTTGATAGATTTTAATGGTGAAATATTGATTTCTATCTGGCCAAGGCCTGTTGTTAGGGGCCAAAGTCATTTGTTGGGTATAGCTGGACACCCAGTCTGCTAGGGGTAATCAATCATTTTTGGCAAGGCAGGTGAAATTCTGAAGAGAAGCACCTTGGGTTCCCAAACTGTATCGAGATGAGGCTGAGACCAACATTTGCGCATGCACGCCCCCTCCTCCCCCCACGCGCGCATACAAAAAGACTCCATGAAATTGTGCTTGTAAAGAATTATTAATGATAAGACATGTTTACTGAGGAGAGTCACAGCGAATCACAGCTGACATGAAATAGTCTGGGAGCCTCAGAGAGAAAATGAGCTTCTCGCTAAAAGGGACTATATTTTATTTAAACATCCGTCTAGGGCTGAAAACTCAGGTAATCTGTTGTGTTACAAGCCACTGGCTGTTCTTGCCATCCAGAGAGATAACAGTGAGGAGCTAATAGGAACACATCAATCACAATCAGGCTGCAATTCCACCGGTGTCTCCTCTTCCCAGCTCCTTTTTAAGCTCCTTAATAACGATGATAACATAGTTCTGGGCTTGTGAGAGGGTTTCTTCCCTTTGAGGGTCATATTCATAAAGCGAATGGCTTGCAAAGTCAGCATCTCCCTCCTATGGAAAGGAGGGGGGGGGTGGTGGGGAGCAGAGGGAAGGGGTCTGCAGGTGGGAGGGGTAGGGGGGCAGGAGGGGGTGGATTTCCCCTGGCAATAAATCTGTGGACGCCCCTCTTTCCCCTGACAGCCTTCCCAGGAGAGGATTCCTGTTCAGAAGCAGGCAGGAAAGGGTAGGCTCTGCCCAGATGTGCCCCAGATGTGGGAACCAGTTGAGGCTGATTTTTCGTTTAGATTATCTTGCTTACCTAATGATTTTTGCTTCACTGCTCAGCTCGATTGTGTTCACTAGAACGGCAGGCTATTAAAATGTCAAGGCGCATTGAATTGTTGTTATCAAGGAAAGAGACCTTTCCAATCAGCCCGTGTTCCCCGGGTTGCATAAAGGAGAAGAAGGGATTGGAGGAGGAAGGAGACCTTCCTCATCCTGGAGAGGGGGGAGAGGTGCAGTGGGGAGGTGTGTGTGTGTGTTTCTGTGTGTAAGTGCAGATGTGTGCATGTGCCTGCTGCAGTACAGGTGGTAATTAAAATGCCATCTTTTATAACAGGTATCAGACACTTCTCTCATTCGTATTTACAGGGAGAGATTAAACTTCTCCCCATTGTGCTTTTCACCGCAGTCCTTATAAAGAAAATACTGGGAGGAGGAAACTTGTGCGGTGGAATCACTGGCCACGCATACTAAGGAGCTACTGGGCTGGGCTGAAGGAGAAAAACAAAGGCAAATGCCTTCCTCATGTCTGCACCTGCCTTTAGGCTTGATAAGAAAATAAGTTCGCTGACCTACTGGGAAAAACACCGGAGATTGTCCGGTATCACAATATTGAACAACTGGTGACAGGATGATACAAACCCAGCACATTTGGAGACACAAAAATCCCCTACCTCTCGTCACCACCACCACCTTGTTCATATAATTGCAGAACAGTTTATTACACAGAGGCACATCAGATATTGCCACAGATTGATTTTTTTCTTTCTTCTCTTGTAAACTATACCGTACATCATATTGGTTGGGAAAAAATATATTCTTTGGATTTACTTCTCTTTGTTTAAATCATCTCACAAATATTTTGCTTTTCGCCTGTCATTTCTCTTTCATTTTCATTTTAAAAAGATGGCTTTGTTTTTGCTTGTGTACGGTTTTGTAGAATAATGACATCTATCCCGTCCTCCATGCATCAAGCATCATTGATTGCCCCAAACATCATTGTCACTACTGGGTGTTCATCTTCACACTTGCCACTGGCAGGTCCCTCATCTACTTTCTGTCTCGCACATGCCCCTCTCCGCAGCTGCACACTCACTCACAACAGGCATGCCCACTTTCTCTTCTTGCCTAACACTCATTTCTCCTGGCCTGCTTTGGCTCTGCATCTCCTCCTCACAGGCCCTCATTTCTCTCCCTCCAGCCTTGTGCTGCTGTGCGAGTCCGCGAGCACAAACCGCTCAATTCTGTGGCAAACTTCAGCTCGGTCTGGGTTAAAAAGCCAGGACAAACCAAATCCTTCCATCTTTTTCCACATTGTTTACAGTGACTCATGAAAGTTTCTCTCAAAAGATTTGATTCCTCGACATATTCAGGCACAGGGAGCAGAGAATACTGAAGGGACTACAGGAGCCTTTGCTAGTCCTGCAGTGGTAGTGGAAAAGGGGTGCACGACCGTCCTTTCCCACCATGCTGTTGCTCCAGCTGGCCTTAATTTTTGCCCTGCCTTACATTTCCACTCTCATGTCTGTCTGGGGGCTTGTCTCCATGGAAAAATTATTGCACACAAGGCTGGGATGTGAATTAATAGCACATCCCTGCAGGGAACATTGCAGGTACAGTGAGGACTTGTGTGCACAAGGACATTACTGTGGAGGCAGCCAAGGTGTAAATCTCCCATGTAGTGGCAGCAGCTCCCCCAAACACGCTGCCAGTGTCTGCATGGCCCCCCAGGCCCAGCTGGGCTCCACAGACCCAGTTCCCACATGTACTCACGGCACGTGGGCTTTTCAAACAAGAAGAGCCCAAGCATATTTGCTAGTGTGCATCAACCCATACCTGTGCTCCCGACCAATCTTGATGTATTTATTCCTTCAAGTTGCTTGAGAGGTGAGAAAGGGGCATTATTCCTTTAGAGAAGGGAAACTCAGGTGTGAAGGCTCATGAAATGCCCAAGGCCTTCAGATGCTGGGATCCAAAGTGACTGCCCTGAGGACATAATAAAGTGGGTAGCTGACAGTAGAAATTGGCACCCAGTCCCTGAACACTGTACCCTGGTTATTAGTACTCTAGTTATTAGACCAGCTTTCTTTTTTCCTACTAATGATTTTTCTTGTCTCCTCACTGCTCCTTTCAATATCTAGCGGTTTCCACGTTTTTCTTGCAGACCAAAGCTTCCTCAAGGAGCTGTTTTTGGCTCCACCACCTCCAGCCCAGCCAGAGAGGAAGTGAGGCTCCTCCACTCGCTTACCAAGTCAAACAGAGTGGGCTTCACTGTGGCCCAGGTGTGGGACTCACTCACGGCACCACGTGGGTCTTCAGCCTGACTCTGCTCCCAGCCATGACGAGTCACCATCCTGTGGAGGAAGAGGGAAAGGATTATATTCAATGCTTTTTAAGACTCTGAAGTGGTGCTGGTCAAGTTTATTAGGCAATGAAAAATGTGTGGTGATGCTTAGCCTTCAGGAGAAAAGTGCTAGTGCTGGTAGGAAGCTCACAGTCGGTTGGATTAAAAAATACGTGTCCAAACAACATATTCAGGAAATTGTCACAGGGTGGAGTGTTCTAGTTGGAGGACACAGATGGACCCAGAATGACAAAGGAAGGTAAGGAGAGCAGCACAACTGAGGCCAAGTAACCTGGAAATGGTCCAGGCCTATGAGGCCTGGTCATAGATACAGACCTAGGCAAGGATGCAAGCTGGATGTCAGTCACAGTGCCTCACAACAGGAAGAGTTGCATCTATGCTTTTGTGTTCAGTCTGTATGCTGATCCTAATGCCACAGTGTGCCCTTCTAGGGCTAGCTGGACTAAAAATCGTGTTTTCCCTTCTGAGGCACAAAGGCTTCTCTTTTTATGGCAGGATGAAATGGATGGTGACAGAGATGGGATGAGCTCACAGTATCTTTTGATGAAGTGTCGCTTCTGGACTTACCTGCTACCTAAGCCCCCCAGTCTTTCCAATGCAGCAACGATTTGCTGTTCCTGCTGCTCCCTCACCTCTCAGCCCACAAACTTCAGAGGCTTTGCAAAACCTTCAAGAGGATCTAAGTTTCAGCACCAAAATCTAATTTCAGACATCTAAGACCTGCTTCTGCATCTGGCCCTTTGTGCAAGAAAAAACCCTTAGTAGTGGCTATTACATTTAAATGTAAGTTGAGTGGGACCAGGAGAATTGCTCCCTGAACTGTGCCAAAACCCCTGTTAAGAAGTTAAGGCTGGTATATATATCAATCTCATCGGCATAAAAACACATCAAGGAGAGATAATTGTCCCCCAAGCAAGCCTTATATTTCACAGAAAACTCAGCTGAAGTTAGCTCAGTTAAAAGAGCTCTGAAGAGAAAGACACTGGAAAGTTCACTATGATTTCTTGTGATATCATAAAATAACCTTATAATTATGATTAAAGCTTTATTTTTTTTGGCTTCAGAACTTTTCTTCTTCCCTGGCTGCATCTCTTGGCTTCCCCAGTGACTTCCATGGAGCAGTGGAGCAGTCTGGGTTTGGAGCGGGTCAGTCAAACCCCAAGCCAACACGCTTGGCCATGAGGCACCCTCTCCATTTGAATTCATCCCTCTCTTTGGTGACTTCCAGAATCTTAAAATAAATCCCTGGGCTGACACCATCAAAGACGTGACAGAGAGGGCACACTGAAATAGCCAGTTCAGCCAAACCATTTTTGGGGCAGATGTGACCCAAAGTAAGCCCTGCTGTGTCTGAGGCCAGGCAGAAGCTGCCTCAGCCTCCAGGCAAACTCATTCCTGAGGCAGTGACCAATGACAGCCACAGAGCTGCTGCCAGATATGCCAGAGGTGTCCTCTCCTGGCAGGTCCTGGTTCTAAGACACTCAGCACACAGAGGAAACCCAATGTCAGCCAGGGCAGACCACGTATGACAGGGTGAGAGTAAAGGTGAGCAGTCTCTGCTGGCAGCCAGGCCCCTGCTCCAGCCAGCCTGGGCTCTGTGGTTCAAACGTCCCTGCAAATATTCCTGATCCATGCCCTCTGTCCTCCTCAGTGTGTCAAGGGAAAAATACCTTGGGGACCTTCTCAAACAGTCAAAACTGTTACAACTCTGGACTCCTCAAATTAAACTCTGGAATCAAGGCTGAGACACAACTAAGCCATGTCCTTTTTTTTTTTTTTTACTTATACCACAGATTTATTTGCTTGCAAAGGAGCTGTGTAGGGCAGGGGAGCAGAGGCCATGGCCGTTGTTTGCAGTGGAGCACCTTGAAGAAACTAAACTAGCACTCAAAGCTGAATAATTGGTGCAGCAGGAGGCTGTGCCCATGCTAATAGTTTTTGCTGAGATGAAGCTTATTAACATGTGCACTGGTGCATCTGTATTGCCTCTGGGACTCAAACTCAGCATGGTTCTCTGCTGTGCTGCATAGAGGTTTTACCTTCCTCTGACCTTGCTCAGGCTCCTTTGTCCTGCTCTGCTCTGCTCTGAGTTAACCTTTTGTCTGCCTGGGCTTATAGCCTATATTTTAAATCCAGGACAACTTTTTCAAGCCTCTTCTACACTAAAGGTTTTAGTTGTGCTGAAAGTATTTTGAGCTCCATTGTTATGATGCTTTTGGTTTGAGGAAAGTTTGTTGCGATAATCAGCCCATCTCTCAACTGAAATGTTAAGCTATTACAAGCGATAAAAAAATCTCACTCTGTGCTTGCCCTACTGCTGTAGTTTGGGGCAAGAGGTGTGCATTTACTCCACCTGAGTTCACAGACTGAATCCCTCTTCGAGAGAGAGAAAATAAAAATTAAACTGTTTTTATAATATCCAGACTATGCCCTTATTTAATCTATTAGAGGAACAGAAATGTAACTTTTGGGTACTAATATGAAATAGGCTGGAAGAGAAAATGTGGTGTCTGCATCTGATTTCTGCTGTGAAGTGCAAGGCAAACCAAACCTCTGCCTTTTGATTTAGTGCTGCTGGCACAGTTTAGGTGGAGTATGCCGGGGTGTTACCTCTTGTCATTGATTAAGACCATAACTAAGTGCAGGTAAGGTACGTGACACACCTAACTTATCACTGTGCAAAACAGCCACCTCGCTGCACCAACCACCTCTGTCACGTAGTTCAGGCTCCAACCCAGCCAAGGCTTCCCCCACCTTACAGACCATCCAACCAGAGCAAGAACGAGCCCCAGCAAACACAGGCTTCAGTAGTGTTTTGCTAACAGCGCCAGCCATCCCAATCTGCATGTTCCATCTTGAAATGCCCTCTGCTTGGCTGTAGTTAGTGGTTGTCCCAGCCCAAGGCCTCTTTTCAACAATGTTGTGCACCAAAACTGAACACCTGCTTATTAAGTAGGTGTATTTTGGCCCCAGACGGATTTAAGACAGCATCTGAAGACTCATCTTTTGCGAGTTTCCCCTCACTGTTGCAGTGTTGAGATCACCTCAGTGTAACCCCGTGAGTGTCCCATGGACAGTCGCCACACCAAGAACTAGCAGATCTGGCTCATTCATCTCTTTTGTGAACTGCAGTTGTTTTGCACTGAATGCAGCACATCTCCAGCATATGTGATTCAGATCAGGCAATCATCCTACACAGTGTAAATCAATGAGATGAAATGTACCCATTGACAGCACTTACGATTTTGCCCATTACTATGAAATCCTCTTTCTTTAAACGGAAGGTGCTTTTATGAATGCACTGAAGCATAGCTGACAAAGCCTCCAATACTGACTATTGCCTAAATACTGCAAAACACACAGTTATAAAAGATACATGTGGTGCGTATTTATGAGGATTAGAATAAGCACTTTGTTGAGTCGCTGCAGTACATTTGTCCCCTTTTCAGGTTACTTATAGACCTTGGATATTTTCTTCTTCCCATGACTCAAATAAACACTTGTCTGTGGGCTTACCAAGTCTCCCTGCCTTTCCATGTGCTGACAGTGCAAAATATGTACTTCTAAAACTGTGTTTAAAAAAAAGTCCCTGCACTGTAATTATTCTTTATGCTAATATAATAGACTAGTAAATGTTCCTACACTTCTTGTAGGACTAATTACATTTCAATAATGTGAATCATCCCTGGAGCCACTACTGTTAAATATTTTTGGAGCAGTAGCGAGGGAGTTTGTTATTTGTACACACTAGAGAAGTGTGGATTTTTGAAACAGAATAGCACAACTCTGCAGCAGTAATGCATCTCCTGATGTGGCCTTGCCAGGTCAGGGTAGATGTAGCAGGGGAACCCATCAGCTGGAGGATTTGCTGCATCCCATCTGATGTGCCAGCTCCTCACACTCAGAAATCAGCTTTCGCAGTGACGGAAATAAGTTTCGCTTGAGATACCAATTAAAATCAGCTCATTAGGAGCTGCTGAATAAATTGTAAATTTTATGGATTGTTCGTGTCTAAAAAATGTAAGGGATTCCGAACCCACATCTTGTTTAATTGGCTAAATTAAATGATTTACTATAATTTGCAGATTAGCAAATAAATCCAGAAAAGTGTTAAGGCAAGTAAACAGGGTAATTTCAGATAAAGCAACAATTCGTTGTGAGTATCCTATAACAATGTGGCAGGGCACCGTGCCTAGTTGTCGACTTCTGAGAAATACTTTGGTTTCGGTCAAGGACCTGACACGGGGACAGTCATGTCATTCGTCGGGGAAAGCTGTCACTGGAGCTGTAGCCTTGCTCCTGTAGCTCCTGCGCAGTGTGTTGGTGGCCAGATGAGTCTGGTCTTTACCCTCTCTGCCCTGCAGGATAGCAATATTAACAATACTCTACAACTCCAGCTGCTGCCCCTCCTCAAACAGCAGAGCCCTGATCCAGGTGTAGCCATTCCTGTTCTGCACTTGGGTAGATCAGTCTGGCTTCCTGAGCCACATCTGTGAGCAGCTACTGGTACAGCCTGCCTGGGCTGCTCAATCTGAACTGGCCCTGCACCAGAGCTGGCTGCTGTCAAACAGGTAGTTTGGGTTGGGGTTAGGAACAGCAGGATAATAAACCTGTTGCTGCAGGGAGATAACGAAGGGGTGGGAGTAGAGAGATGTCCCATAGGGAAGGGCCACTGGAGCAGCTGGGTGTGACAGAAGTGAGCTGAGGGAGATGTGGAAAGGGAAATCCTTGGCAGGAAGACAGAGACTGAAAAAAGAGAAGAAAGACTGAAAAAAAATTAAAAAAAAAATAAAGAGGAATAAATGTGAGATTTGAAGATAGAAAGAATAGGTGGGAGATTTTGAAGAAATTTGTAACTGCCAGAAGGAAATGAGCATTTGAGGACAAAAGGAGAGAAGTCAAAATACCTGTATTTCATCTCTTCTTTTTCCCTACCAGGAGTTTCAGTTTTTACTTTTAATATGGTCATTGAAGACACTTGAGAGAAGGACAAAGCCCTGTTTTAAGTAAGCTGCTCATGGCATCTCATTGAAATCTCTCCATTCTGGAAGCAATCAGCTCTTTGGGCTTTGTGCTGCCCACTGCAACACCAGATTGTAGCTGCTCAAACCTCCTACCTGCTACTGACCCTTTGTCTTGCTGGTGAGAAAAGAACAAAAAGTCATATTCAGAATGTGTTTCCTCCTTCCTGGAAACACAGAATGAAATTATTCTGCTTGTAGTCAACAAACCCTTTCCCACAGGGTTAATGTTTCTGATGTAAAAACAACAAAAATTATTATTATTGTTATTAATAACAGTAATAGTAGTAATAACCCATTCTCAATTGAATATTTACCTGTTTCCATAGAGATGGAGTGCAGATTTCCAGAATATTTGCTAAATGAGCATGCAACAGCCCACACCTAGGACATGTGAAGGGACAAGGGACATGGCAAAGAGAATCAGCGAGTGTCTCATTTGCTCAGGCTTTGTTTCAGCCAAAGAAGCTGTGAAATAGGTTTTTGAGCTGTGCTCATGACTTGTCATATGGAAGCTGCCAATGCATGGCTGAAATGGCATATTTTTCCTGTCTCCACACCCCCTTTTTCCTTGTGTTCCCTTTCTCCTCTTTAAATTCTTCTTCCTGGTAGAAAAGGATCAGAGCCAAAAGTTCCCTAATTCTGGAAACTGCGTGGTTCTGAGGTTTTGACTTATTTTACCTTTACCTGATGATGTGAGTGAGCTACGGCCCTGTTGACTACCGTAGTGTTATGCGAGGCTGGATCAGTCTGTACCTGATCCACAAAGGAGCCATTGTACAGCGTGCTGGCATTTGATCATGCTGGGGAATGAAAGCCATATTTGAGTGAGGCCTACAAGTGCCTCATTACTGCACTGTAAACAACTGGATAGTACAGCAATGGACAAGGCTCTGAGTGCTACGAACGCCTTCACATTCACTGTATTGATTTGCAACGTGCACAGTGATGGTCTGCTGTAATAAATACAAATGCCATAGCGTAGAAATGTCAGAACAACTTATTAAAAATGTGTCTCTTCCTTGCTCGTGCAGTACAGCCTGTACATCTGCACAGCTGCAGGGTTGTGGCGAGGTGAGGATGGAGCTGCAGCGCAAAACTCAGCATTGCAAGAATATAAATTCAGCATAAAAACACAGCCAGTACAGGCCAGTCCTTTCCTTTTTCTTTGTGCTCCCCTGTCATAGACAAGACTTCTCCTGTGCCTCAGAACGTATTTCACATCACAGAGGATAACACATTGTTTCTCACATCTCAGGAGGGTTCAGGTAGTACCAGTTTTCAGCCCACATACCATAGGCAATTCTCTGCCCACATTCTGCCACTTAGAGAAGCAGGAAATGCCACTGGAGCCATCACTTCTCTTAACAGTACAGTTGTTCTATGCAAGCGTGGAAACCCCTCAGCATTTACCAGGGCTGTAGTTCAAAGAAGACACTTGTGGCAGATCAGATGTGTGCTTCTGCTGGGTGCACCTAAAGCCTGTGTGTGTGCTGTTATACACACGTGTCTCCCTCCCTCTCAAAAGATATTCATGTATAGATTAATACTCTTTGACCGGATCAGGTTTGTATGACACCTGCTTGATCTCTTGGTTCACTAGAGGGAAAAAGGCAGCTTCCTTAGAAAAATGTGTGTCCCTCTGCAGGTTTGTTGAGGTACCATTTCCATTCCATCAGTCTCTGTGACAACTGAGCTGGGCTGCACCTCCCAGCTGGACTCTCTCACTTCTGGCAGAATCCATACACTTACTGCTAGTTTCCTCTAGGGTTTCCCCACACGCCCTGAAAAATCTGTCCATATCTCTAAAAAAATCTGCCCCAAACTCTAACCAACAGAGAAAAGTGAGGATGACTCTGGGAAAATGGCTTTTCCATATAGGAGAAATGACAGGCTAATCATTGTAACCAAAATAAATAAGAGTTTATGAATAAGTGTGGAGTGTGACAGGAGCTATGGAAAGGCTGGGAGGAGACGTGGATGGAAATCTTTTGCTGGAAACTTCTGTGTGTTTCCACAGTCATGAATATAAATATTGCCTATGCTTCAGGACTGTAGACATATACAAACATTCAGATAGATATTTCCATGATATTCGTCACCATTAGCACTTTGCAGATGACAACTGAATTAAAACCCATCATATGTTATTTGAAAGAGGATTACTGGGCTCATCATTCAGACTGAAAAATGGAAAGGTTAGATGACTTAGCTCAAATACAGGGCTTGTGGCAAAACTGAACCCATAAGCTCTGATTCCATCTGACTTCGTCCTCGTATTTATAGAAAAAGTCCTTTTAAGTTTAGCAACAAAAGGGATCTATGGAGTTTCACAGAAGTCTGTAGACGTAGCTGCAGGAGCTGCCAGGACCACCTATTTTTTAGTGTTGTTCTCATTGTTCAGGTACTCCTTCGGATTTAGAGATTTCCTATAACGTTCTGCTGCAGATGCCATAAGAAATGGGAGAGTCTTGAACAGGATAAAGGTGCAATGGTTTGCTCCCCAAAGCCCCCCAGCTGGTAGGCGTGCCAGGAGAGGGGAGGAGAGCCTGCTGTTAACCTCATCTGATGGATAGTCCCTGAGGCACCACTGCCATCTGGTGAAAGCTGGAGCAGCCCATGGGGATGTGTTAGGGAGCCATAAGTGACAGCCTTACCACTGCACTAAGCCCAGCAGAAAGGAACCCACAAAATTTTATTGACATTTTTCCTTCGGAGTTTTTCTTTTTAAGACTGTTTTAGATTTATAAACCAAATCCATAATTCTTCACGCAGCCTTTGCACACTCATCAAAAACTATGGTAATTAAACTCTGAGGACCATCTCTATGAGGAAATCACAGGATGGTGCCCTCTCAGACTCGGGAATGTTGGTGTGGGTTTGCCACTTTTGCCTGAGCAAACCCATTTTCCGAAGCATGCCAGAAGGAGGTGTTCTGCTTGTGTTGTGCAAAACGCCTTGTTGAGGAGCAGGCAGGAGCGATCACTTCTGCAACACTGAACACACTTCATGGTCACAGTTGTCACAAAAGGAAGTAAAATGCTTTAAGATGTGAGCACCTATTGTCTGTTCAGTTCCCTGGGCTTAGGAGAATAACCTGGTTCATATCCAGGACACTCAAAACATGTCTTGGCCAGACTGGCTAGCCAGATGAGGGGAAAGGAGCCACTGGCATGAGCAAGCTGGTGCAGGTATCCATGCTTTGTGAGGAAGTAAGGAGGTGAAGGAAGTAGAAATTGCTCCCAAAGCCAGTGAGTGTTTTTCTGTTACTGACCTGATATCCTACATGGCATAGGGGAAGCCAACAGGTACGGTGTCTCCTGGGGGTTGATCTGTTTAGACCTGTATGTTGAAATGAGTAGAAAACTGCTGGCTAAATAGACCTCGGATCAAGCACCGACCTCCTGTTATCAGAGTTCCCTGTAAGTGATGTGAGAGTGAAGAAAATCTCTCCAGCAGAATTGTACTCTTAGTTTAAGTGTCACAGTTGGCTGGGGTGATGGATATACACCAACATTTGCTTTCTGCTTGCACTCATACTTTTAGAATTAAAGACTTTTTGTATTTTTTATTATATACCTTGAAAATTTATTATTAAAGTGTTTATGGTGTTGTGGGTTGTTTTGCCTTAAATCTTAGAATCATATTTAGAAATAGTATCAACTGCTGTTTTGACAAGAAGAGATTGCACTGCAATCAATATTATATATTATATCCTGGGGTCTGTTGTCAGCAGATAGTATTAAGACATACATAATTTATTAACAATTTCAGTAGGGGCCCAAAGTCCTAAGTGAGAATCAGGCCAAGTTTTGGTCAATCTTTGGTTAAGCTTTTAATGACTTTGTAGGTGCGAGGTTACCTTCGCTGTAGTGCAAACCCATTAACTTCAGTGGAGTTAAATAGCCACTTGTTCAGGGAAGTAGAAAATGCAGAGACCTAACAACTAAGTAATAGGTTTTTCAACAAAACAAAAACAAAGGGAACGAAGAGATTTCTATTTTGGATAATCAATTTTGCATCCTGAAGAACATACTGGCTAAAGCACTGGAAGCTGTGAGAAGCCAATTCTTTACGCTTCCAGCCAGAACCTAGCTAGAGGCCTGAATACAGCGTGTCATTATGATTAATTATGGGTAATGAGTGTTTTATGAACCTAAGAAAGAAAAGCATTTATTTTTCTGGTATTATAGTGGTAGTGTCTTGTTTTGTTTAAAGCTGTGTTGCAAAGCCAAGCAGATGATGAAACCCCTTTATTAGCTCTTTTGTTTTGCTCTAGACTGTTTACTACACTTATGGGGCCAAATCCCCATCACACAGTGGCTCTGCCAGTGCAAGAGACAAGGATCCAGTTCGGGAGCTCTGGGATTTTGCATTTTTGCCTGCTGCTTTGTCTGCTCCCTTTTCTGTGTCAGAAACCCTACAGACCTATCTAGGATGCTGTTCAATGACCATAAGAGGTGGTAGGACTGGCCTGTCCCGAAAGTGGTCTTACTAAGGGAGTTTATGAGCTCTGGGCCTGACTCAGAGCCTGCTGGAACCTCCAGGAATAATTATCTTCATTTTTGAAAGCGCTCAGACCAGATTTTTGAGGGTTTCTCTAGGAACCTTCTGCTCAGGATAATGAAAGCTTGAGAGCAGTGATGGCTGAGGGGACAGAGCTGTGGCAAAGGCCCCGTGCAAACAGTCTTGCCTGGAATTGACATCCAGTGGCAGTGCCACCAGCACTGTCAGTCCAGAGCGTACCTCTCCTTGCAGGGTTGGGGGGTTTCCATCCCTCCGGGGTCTCCATGCTTCCCAGCCTGGGATCCGTGTAAAGACAGCAGCGTGCACAGCGCTGGCTTTACCTGCAGAGGTGTTCTTGGACATGGGCAGCAGGAGGGAATGTAAAAACCCTCTGCTTCACCCCTGTGTTTTAGGGCTCTGGGAACAGGAGAAGGGATTTTGGCGCTATTGGCCCCTAAGTTTTAAGGAAGGGTTGAAAAAGAAATTAGGGGTAAAAGCGGTGAAAGGAGAGAAAAGCCGTATCAGGAAGGGGTGGGAGAGCGGCAGGGCTCCGGCTGTTCCCCAGCGCACCAGGAGGTGGTGCCCAGCCCCTGCGCATCCCGCGGGCAGGGACCAACCTCCGTCTGCCGGCGCCAGCTCTCCAACTTGCACTGCCCGGGAAAAATACTACAGGTTTCGCCCTCCCCGGCGTGCTTCTGTAACTCGGGTACTTTGGTTTGCATTCCAGGCTGGCAGTGGTAACTGTGCGAAAGGAAGCAAATGCAGGGGAACTTTACACTGCGAGCTGCTGTTGTCATGCTGCAATAATGGTAATAAAATAAAGGTATTACCAAATGACTTCTAAAGTATTATGTTAGGTATTACCAAATGACTTCTAAAGTATTATATTTACAGGACAAATGATTCTTGCTGTGCAGAATGCAGGCAAAAATGTGATCAGATTTTAGATTCCTTGTGCTTGCTTTTTATATTTTGCACAATTCCTTTCTTCTTCATTTTTTAAACTTTTTTATTAAATGATACTAAAAATAAATTAATAAGGGTAAAAATAAATAGATTTTCATAAACCATAAAATCCATGTGTACAAATTTTTTAAAAAATTAAAAGATACGTCATAAAATTGTGTTATCAGTTATCTCTTACTCAAAATGGGAACTGCCAAACATTTCCCCTTTCTCCTCACTGGAATAGTATACATTAGTAATATGGAGTTTAAAAAATATTATATGGCTTTTGATGGTAATATAACAAAACTAATAATTTTTCTTTGTGACAAAACATGACTTAATTGCTGAATTCCTGAAACATTAGAAAAAGAAACATATTCGTTTCAGGCGAACTGAAGTTTTTATTTCATTTTAAAAATCTCAGTGTGCGATTACAAAGCTGCCATATGAAAACTCATTTTACATTGTGAAAAAAAAAGTATATGGACATGAATTCAGCTTACCAGAAAATAAAAATACAGAGTCGGGTTTATTGTTCCTAATATTACAGAAGTTCTGTTTTGTTTTGTTTTTTTTTTTAAAGAAGAACAAGGGTCTCTAAAAGAAGCATTCATTTAAGCTTCTCGATTGGCAGTGATTAGCAAAGTCTGTTGTGGGACAGTTTAGACTGCCAGTGTACAAAAAGCAGTATATTTCATACTTTCTTCAGAACAAAATGAAACGTAGTCTTTTTATAATTTTTTTTTGACACCTTTAACCTTTTTCCTGTCCTGACTAACAAATATTTTTTTCAGGCAAATGTTGCATATGTTCCAGGTAGAGAAGCTTCTGTTGTTTTTATGAAAGCAGACTTCTTCAAGCAGTATGTATATATGTTGTTAGAAGCATATCTCCATTCAACACATTATTAAACAATCTTTTTTAAGGTGTGGGGGAAATTAAGTTGTATAAAGATTAAAGAAACTATAGGATTAAATTTGTGCTGACTTCCTTGCTTTTTAAAATTCTGAGAAATATTCTGCACAGGTTTTTTTAATCCCTACCATCATAATAACACATATACCTGTTTATTTTGCATTTTGCTTTGGAGGTGGGTGTCACTTTGGAAATGAGGGGTTAGGGGGGAAGAATGGTGGACAGCTGCAAATGTAAACATCCAAAGCATCATCCAAAAGACTCAAATTTTAAATTTTAGATAAAAAAAGGCTTTTAGAGAGTTGTATCAGAATTTCTGTTGCTTTATATCGGTGTGACTTCGCTGCAGTCAGTGGAGCTACGTTGGCCCGTGTCAGCCAAGAGTCTGGGCTATTGTTTTGAATCTGATTTTAAGAGTAAGTGCTTTTCTACAAACCTTTAAAAGTTCAGCTTTGCTTATTCAAGAAAATGAATGTTTTGAACTCTGACTTAGGGTATTAAAAAGCCATTTCAGAATATAGCCAGATTTTCTGTTCTTGCTAATTTGACTTTCCTTTATTATCTTTAGAGAATGTCATTTTTCGAGCACGCTAATGCAGCAAACTTTTATACCATCATTAAGGATCATGGTTTATTGGATTTCATCTGACTACTCAAGCAAACATTTGTTTAGTGACACTCTTAAATACAAGATTGTACCACAAATGTCAGAAATGCTGTTTGAAAGTTTATGAGTAAAAACTTCATTGCTTTTCAGACAACCTGGAAACAAATGAAAATGTGAAAGTTTTCATGAACTTTCTCTGTGGTGATATGAGAAAGGTATTTGGCTCCGGGGATTTTTTTCAAGATTCTTATGTGATAGTAAAAAAAATTATAATTAAGTTTAGGAAAAACATGCATAAGATAGAGACGTAGCTCCCAGCAGTGTGGATGCAGGTGTATATCTATCACTCTTAAGGAGTCATTTTCATTGACAGCTCTTGATAGCAACAATTAAATGTACAATATTCTAACATCACAATGACTTTATTCTGGATTTTCATGTTGTTAAGCTCAACAACATGAACATATTTTATTCCTTTTCTTCGGATTTTTTTTTAATCTGGTTTAAAAAAAAAAAAAGTGGAGAAACTGCATTTTGCACTTTTTTATACCCATTGCTGAAAATCTGTCACAGCTACCAAGGAAAGCTAAAGAAAACCAGCAACAGAAAGACTATTATTTATAGCTAGCAAGATACAGTATGGCACCATATGGTAGAATTTATCAAATTCTTTCCTCTCTCATGCAGGGCGAATAGGTCTGTAGACTGTTCCCTCTTGCAGTCCTTGCTTTGCTGGCCACTCATTCATTTATGCTCTGGGCTGAATCCTGCTCGACCTACAGCTTTTACACCCCTAAAGTCACTTCTGAGGGCTAAGCGAGCAGGGCTTGGCCCTCCGTGTTTATTTCTTCTCTGCTAATGCAGTTTTACTCGAATGCTGTTTGCATTTCAATCGACTGAAACAAGAGGGTGGATAAATTAATGCCTGACTTAGCTCTTCCCATCTGATACTGAAATGTAACAGTGGTCTGCTGAGGGTTTAAGTTTGCAGGGTGACACTTACCAGGTGTAAGGTGCTGTAAGGTTAAGAAGCATCAAACCTATAATAACAGTCTGACTTCCTCTTCATTTTGTCTCCCTTTGTGTTACATACTAGGGCAAGGAAGGTCTGCCAATCACTATCATTTCTTTTTCTTGTTCTGTAAAGACTGGGTCGTCACAGCAACAGGCCTGTGACAGGCTGGTATCCATTTAGAGCTCCAGGGGGGTCCTAATAGGATTGAACCAAAAGATCAAGTGAATAGCTTCCTATTTTAGATTTGTAATAACTCTGAACTGCTTGCATATACATGGGCCTTACAGTGTTTTGAGGAGACTTTTTACCAGAGAAAAGATCTGTCTGTTTCTAAGAGCGCTGTACTTTCGAAAGGATGCCCCTTAGCCTACTCCATCCTTAGAAAAAGGAAGAGAAAAAAAAAAAAGACAAACCAAATTAAGCCCACTTCTCTTTCTCCCACACACACGAAATTGGAAGGTGTCATTTCCTTTCATTAATTCATTTTGCCAGATCAAAGTAAATAGTCTGTTTATGGAGAACAAAGAAGCCCCTTTTTGGTATTCTGTTGAAGTCGCTATCAGATTCAGAAGTTTACTCATCTTTCTGAAATCTGGCAAGGCTGCATGCTGCTGAGATTACAGCCAAACAGCTCATGCAAAACGGGCAAATAAATTCCATGCAAAACAAATTCTAACAGAGAAAGAATTAGGAGGAGACATTTTGTTGATTTGGGAGACTCTCGAGAGGCCAGGGCTCTCATTCAGCTTGCAGAGGGGGCTTTGGTAAACCCACAATACTCAGCATGCAGATGAAGAGCCACTGGGGGAGGGAGAAGCTGTATTTTGTTAATGTTATTTTCACCAATTATGAAATCCATCAGGAAATAGACGTTGCTTCATACATTTCATTCCCAGCCGCATTCTTATATCTATTGTTTACTAGGAACAGCGCTTTGTGTGGAACTTGTTGGAGGGCAAGATCCCAGGAGTAAACATGTCAAGATCTAGCTCCAGGAATTATAAAATACATTTTTTTAAGAGGACTAAATTTGGGTAGAGAGTTAATTTTCCTAAAGTACAGCTCCTGAAGCTTCTGAAGCATCTCCTTCAGAGAGGGTGGGACTGTCATATCGCAGGTGGGACTATCACAGGAGCAGCACTGGTTCTGCTCTCTCCTCCCAAGGCACAGAGAACTAACTCCAGCCAGGTTACAATTGTGCGTTGAAGATCCCTAATGCTGCTCAGCCAGGATGCCCAGTCCTGGAGATGTGAGCTTTGGTACCTCAGCTTTGATAACACTATGCCAAATGATGACACCTGAAGGCTTGTCCAGGAGAGACTGTCTTGTGCTCCTTTTTTTGTTTTTGCTGCTTAGATGATATTCAATGCCAGCCTCTACAAGCAGCCTGAGACTATCTCTGAATCTCTCTTTCAGCAAGAAGAATTTTAGTCCTTGACTTCTCCACCCTGCCCTAGAAAATATTTTGGTTTTAGCCACAGAATGCCTTCGTCATCTTAAAACCAGCCCTAGACTCTTTCGGGGGGGCCTCCCAATGTCAAATAACCTGCACTTTCTATACTAAAAGTGCAGGATTCACACATGTCAAGAAATACTCACAAAGATGATGTCTGGGTAAGAAAATTCTTCTGTTTTCCATGTCGGATCTTGGCACATACATGCTTCCCTGGCACTTCCATCAGTACAAATTTTGAAAAGGATTTTGCATAGATTAGGGACCCAAAGGCACGCAGTTAATTAGAATTAGGGGCATCCCTCTGTGAGAAAGGATTAGGCAGGTAAAAGACTAGGACTGTGATCCGTCACCTTATAGGGACAATGGTGAAACTGCAGTTCATTGGTTCGGACCCCGCATGTGGGGTTGAGATACATGACAATGAGCACCAAGATGAAGGGAGCCGGGGGAGGGACACGTAGCAAAACCCAGGGGCATCTGGAATGGGCTTTGAATGGATTTTCCAAGGGCATGTTTTCCCTAACCCCAAATTTCTCAAACTTCTCTTTTGCATTCAGCCAAATCAAAAGGAAGACATGCTAAACAGATTTTTATAAAGGTCTTTACAAGCATTTGTGTTGGTTTTTACTCAGATTTCCTGGTGAATATGGTGTAACACGTTATGAAAAATTGAAACAAATGTTGATGTTTTAGACATATTTTATTATGAATTTTAGGCGTTTTTTTAGGAGACTTTTGGTATGCTTTCTATAATTAAAAAAAAAGACAACATTCTTCTTTGTTACAATTTTCCTTTGAAAAACCTGTGTCATGAAGACTTTCATTCTGGCAAAGGAAGCCTTAAAGGATCTTCTTAACAAAATACAACGAAGATCATTTACCTGTAAGGCCCAAAGTTTTGATGAAATTATCTTAGAGGCTTTGAATATTGCTTTCTGGTTGTGAAGGAGGCAGAAAGTCTTTATGACAAAGAATGTATAAATCGTGTCACAATCCCACACTTTGTTGCTACTCATTTTGAAATCACTGTAATTTCAAACATTAAAATCTGAAATTTGCATGCCCAAGAAAAAGGAAAAACCTGACGCCAATTCTTCCATTTTTTTTCTCCTGTTTCATCTCTTCTATTCAGCCAGGTCTACCAGCTTGATGTTGTCCCTGAAGAAGCAAGTTTGGTTTCCTGATGCCTTTTATTCCAGATAACCTTTCCACCAATGACTGAAGCACTACATCACAGCAACATCCTCCCCCCAAAAATTGCTAATATTTACCTTTTCTCCTGTTGTTGTGCTCTTATTTAAATTTAGATCTCACTTGGCTGCAGCAGGTGGTGAGGAATGTAAGGATTGGTGTAAGGACACCTGATAAATTACTGTTTTGACATAAAAATGGAGCTCTAAACTTAATGTGTTGGTTTGGAATTCTTTTTTTTCACCCTCTGACTTTCAGGCCACAGAAAAGAGCTATGAGTTTGACATGATGAATCCCTTTTCTTTAAAGGTTTTAAAGGTCCAATTCCATGGAGAAGCTATGTGGCAGTGTTGAGGCCTGACCTCACACACAAGCGCAGTGAGAACCTGTCTGTCTGCCTGGGGGTGTGTCCTTCAGTCTTCACCTGCAGAAGAAAAAACTACTGGGCTTTAAGAGATATTTATAATGTTTGCTTTTTCAATATATGACCAAGGCAGTGTTTGCATGCGTGTTTACAAATGAAGCACTGACTCAGGGTAAAATCTGTGTGTCTAGTTCTTCCGTGTCTTGTGGCCATTTCTACCACTTGCAGGACTAAACTTTCACAACTGGTTTCCAAGCTGTTTTCTCTTCAGCAGTTTGATGTCTCTGATAAAATGTTTCAAAAAGGACCCTGAACAAACACGGTGTGTTAAAGGTGTCTGTTCCCTCCTTACCTTCTGGCTTTCTCCAAGGGTTGCAATCCTGACTCCTGTTAGACAAAGACCCTATCTGTGAAGAAAACAAATATTTTATTTAACCCTGATATCTGATGTGTGTTCTCTTTTGTCCTGATCTAGACTAAGCTGTCCAGGTCAGGGATGGTCACCTTTGCTATTATTCTGTAACCTGTCTGCAGAAGAGAATTACTTTTTGGTTTATGTTGTACAGCACCCGGCTCCTGGCACAGTGCTAGTACAAATAATAATAATGTACAGTACCTGGCACAGCAACACCTTGTGCTCTCCACATGTGGCACTGCCATAAATGTGATAGTGCAATACCTCCAGTCAACAGTCAGAATTACCTCTTACTGGAACTAAATGGATGTGGGTGCTCTCGATGATAAATCTGCCCACCCTGGTCCATGCTTTTCTTTATGCAGTTAGCTGCAGTGAGGGATGGGGTTTTTTTTCTGACGAACTACCCACTTTTCAGCTGCAAACACAAGAAGATACTTCCCAAGGGCTTGCCTGGCCATGACATGGCAGAGCTGTGCTATTGCTCTGTTTGATGGATCTCCAGGGGCTGCCTTGGCCCCGGGTCTGGCTGTGGCACTTCATGTCAGCCCCGCTTGGAGCAGACACTCCACCACGCTCCCCTCATGAAGGCCGCACTCTCTGTCCTGCCATGCCTCTTCCTCTGCAAGGTTTGAACAAGAAAGTGAACAGGCTCGGGTAGAATTCCAGAGGCATCTCCAGGGGGAAGCTCTGGGATGAGGGAATCACTCTGTGAAAGGGATAAATACTGCTCAACTGTCAGCATGCAAGGAACAGAGCACTTAAAAATTAGAAAAAGCAGAAGAAATTGAAATCAGCAGTTCTCCAGCCCGGCTTGCACAGAGCTCGGCCTGTCCCCACACCAGTAAGGGCAGTGTGGGTGTCAGGAGTGCTGCCATGGCCCTGAGCCCCTCACCTCCTGAGCCCCTCACAGCCCTCCCAGCCCTGTGCCCCTCCCAGCCCTGTGCCCCTCACAGCCCTCAGCCCCTCACAGCCCTCACAGCCCCATGCCCCTCCCAGCCCTGAGCCCCTCAC
>VZTA01025312.1:20851-137814 GCA_013398855.1 Mohoua ochrocephala | reverse complement strand
CAGCCCTCACAGCCCTGAGCCCCTCACAGCCCTGAGCCCCTCACAGCCCTCACAGCCCTGAGCCCCTCACATCCCTGAGCCCCCGAGCATCCGTCATGCGTTCAGCCCAGCTCCTTTGCTCTGCTAGGAGACTCTCCCAAGTATGACATTATTTATATCATTTATGTTTATATTATACCCATGTGGCAGAAATGAGTGAGCCCATTATTGTGGTGAAACTGCTTTATTCCAATGGAAAAGCCCTGCCAGAGTTTTTGGACTCACTCTTTCTCCTCTTTTGCTTGGAGGCCCAAAGGGCTTCAGTTCCATTAATGCTGAAATATCTTTTTTTGCTTTGTCTGACTACAGACCACAGCAATAAGCCTCAGGTCTGCCAGACTTGCAAAGGAGTTACACTTAGGGAAGCTCTAGAGCCTTCACAGGGAGAGGGGAAGAGCAATGAAGAGGGAGGCTGGATCTTAACACCTTTTTTTTCTCTCAGCTAGTTTTGTGGGAGCATGTTCACACCAACTTTCACCAGAGAAAGTCAGTCTGTGGCATGGGAGACTGTGAATTTTACATAACTTCTCTGCACCAAATTTAACCAGATATTCTGTCAGAGTGCCTCAAAAAAACCACCCATGTAACAATACTCTTCCCTAGAAGTGTGCATTCAGAGCAATACTGTGGAAAAGCATGTGGCTTGGCTTACTGCACAGCAAATTTCCCACATAGGCAAACCCTCTGTCTGAGAGAAAGAAGACAATTGGGGCATAAATCTTTTAAAAGTGTAAAATGATAGCTGTCTTGGCAATGGCAGATCTGATAAAGTGTATTCCACCTGGTGTGGAAAGGCAGCATATGGCCACAGTAATCTGCAGTTCAATCAGAAATTCAAGGATTTAAGTCCGAGCCTGGAAGGATTTCTTGTCGCTGTCTCTCCTCAGCCCTGTCTACGGATAAGTCCGTTCATGTGGCATGAGGCAAAGAAAAGGGACGTTGTTCAGCGGTTGTGCTCTGGGTGTGAGGAGTGCTGGGCTTGGCTGAACTTGACAGAAATTTCCTTTCAGATCTTCCATGCTGCGGGGAAACCTGAACGGTGTTTCCCATCTACAGCCCACCTCCCTCCAAATGGGTACACCAAAGCTTTCCTCTCTAGCCCTCACAACATTTATAACACTTTTAATTACTGTTAATTGCTCAAAGTTGTAATTTCCTATATTGCTTAGTCCAAGAACAGATATAAGAGTTGAGTACGGGGAATATCTATAAATGCCTCTTCTAGCCTTCTTCCTCCTGGAAGATCTGAGAAGGGTTCTGCGGGAATGCTCCACTCTGGTTTTTTCATGTAGTAATAAACTTCTTCTATTTTGTCTTTGCATAATTTTTCTTTTGATTAGACAAAGTGTACAGAGGAATCCACAAGTTAGTATGTGACTGGAGTGTTTGTACAGGCAATCTGGGAATTTCTCTTTTCATAACCATATTGAAAGGGTCTACCCAAGCTTCCATGTAAATCAGACATAGGCTGTGATTAAGTTCTGCTGAGCAAGATTGAATATTCCTGCTGGGAATCTGAAAAGGCAATTTTAATGGAGTAAGGAAAATCACTCTGAAATCAATACAGGAAAGAGAGGCTGACAGTTTTGTTATTCATTATCTTCTAGTTAAAAAGCTCTTTAAGAGTATTCCAGATACTTCCTAAAATTAGGGGGGAGCTATTGATAAACTTTATGCTTCATGTTTATGTTTAGTGAACCTTAAGATAGTTTTCTGTTAATATTTCTCAGAAGAGAATGTATTCTTTCTCTCTTTCTTCAGCAAAGAGCTGCGTGCAGGATGAGGCTCTGTGTCTGCACACTTTAACCCAGGCCCCACGGGCGGACACTTTAGAGCTCAAAGCTTGACCTACTCTGTGTCTCTTTGTGCTTTCTCCTGGGCCTGATGTAAAGCTTAATTCATTGATTTTAGAGGGATCCTAAATGGACTATAGGAATGTCTTCGCTGCTTTTAGTTCAGGGTTTCGTAAAGGTCCCATTGCTGCAGGAGTCCATGCTGAAAGACTGACCAAGCTCTCTGTGCCTTTACTGGAGCAGAACCAGGCCAGCTCCAGCGCATCTGTGACCTATAGATGTTTGAAGGCATCGCCCTCTCCTGCAAGGAAGAGAAGAAATAATATGTTGGCACTGGTGGCACTCCAGTGCAAACTTCCCACTGCTGAAGTGAGATGTGGGAGAAACTGCCTTTCTCCCACACTGCTCTTCACCCAGTGACATGGTTTATAAATCCCAGAGCCTGGGGGCTCTCTGCAGCTGAACAAGGAGGGTCACTAGTTTTCTCTCCTCCCTGTTTGGGTGCAGGGTCTCTGTGCCCACCTAGACATGTCCATTTCTTTACTTATTGTAATACCTTAGAGCACAAGAATCTGCAGTACTTCTTGGTGAAGAGAAGTACTCCAATAAGAAAAGGATCTTATGGGGGTAAACAAATCCATACACCTTCCCTAAATTAAAAAAAAAAAAACCAAAACAAAACAAACCCCCAGACTAACATCAATAAAGATGATTTTTGGCTGCAGTTTAAAGACAGCTGGAGTCACTCTGTATGAAATCAGCTTCTGCATTTTTAAAAAGTATTAGGCCAAAGACAATCTTCTGTCACTACTACTTAATCTTACCCCTCCAAAGGTCATTCGGTGGTACCACTAGGTTTTTGGCATGCCATTAAAAATGGAGAAAAAATGTTCTTATATGGTGATAGCATATGAAACACAACCTTCCACTGGCCAGTGGGACTCTCGAGGCAGAGATATGTGGGGGTTTTATAGTGTTTGTGAAGGATACTTTATGTTCTGTAACATATGGTATTGTTGTTACTCTTTTGATTTGTAGTTTTGGGCAGACACATTCTCATAACCTCTGTGCGCCTTCGGCTTTGGAGGTCCTAAAGCTGCTATTGTTCAGTCAGTTTCCAAGCTCAAGAAGAATGTTTTCTTCATAAAGAACATGTTAAATATTACCAGAATTTCAGCATCAGTTTTATATTTCAGGCATATGATTTGGCGTGTTCTACAGATGACAGAACACAGCTTTTAAGTTATGATTTAATTTAGTTTTTTTAAATTAAAAAAGCAGCTGTTTCTCTACATATGAAATATGAGTCCTCTGTAACTTCACTTACATAAGCGTTGTTTTCAAGGTATAACATATTGGATAACCCAAGAGCAGAATAAGGGCTGGATTCAGTCTCAGATCTGTCTAGCTGCTTCCTACCACTGAGTGAGTGCAAGGCTCGGGTAAGCTTGACAAATCATTGTCAGTAGTTTGGATAAAGTTTATTTCTCTCTCTTTGCAGTTATCATTCTTTTGCCAGACATACCTGCCTTCTTAGCTGAGTAGAGTCTGCACATTGGTAATTAGATTTATGGGAGTTTTGGTGGTGGAATGAGTTTCAGGAATGGGTAAACTCAAGGATTGCAAAGGGGAAGGCGGATCCTTTGGATTATATTCCAGATACTACGTTTGCTGGGTGAAAAGCTCCTGACTCAGAGAGAGAGTGCAAGATCACTTAGGGTCTATTTTACGAATGTAAGGAGTTAGTGTGTGATGTTGTGAAGAACATAAGATTCCCCTCATGTCTATGTGTAGCTGATAGTTTGGTAAACCATACACAGCATGGACTGCAGAATTATGTACGGACACCTTTACTGGTGCCTTGATTTTTCAAATTATATAAAATTCTTCTGGCTTTTCACAGTGTTTGACGTTAGATTTTTTTCCTAAGATTTGTTGTGATTTTGTTTCCCTCTTTTTTATTTGTGATTTCATGAACTTCTGAAAAACAATGAATGAGTTGGCTGTATAATATTCTAAGAAGAATGCACACAGGATACCCAAATGTGTGCTAATAGGTGTGTTGCGGGCAGTGCATTGCCTTTGTGGCATGAGAAATCTCTCTTCTAGGAGTGTGAGAAAAAGAAATTACTTAGGATTGAATTTTTCCACACTAGACTAAACAGCTGTAACTCTGATAATAAACAGCCACTAAAAATTGTTCTTCTCATTCAGTATCTCTTTTGCTTACTGCTATTATTCAGGAGCAATGAGGAACCAGTGCGTCAGGATTTCTGAACAGGAAGGGAAGGAGGTCCATTTTTCATGCACCTATCTCCTCTCAGGTTTTCACTCATGTCCCTTCTTGGGGCATCCTATGAAGCAGTGATAAAATGAATGCCCTTGACATTTCCTGCACCTCATTCCAGATATTGCACATCATTTATATGCAGTCTCACAATGCAATAATTTTTCTAACATATTGTGGGTAGCTGAAATATGTGGTACTACTTGTATGAGGACAAACCTTTGGTTTAAACCTCAAGGCTGTGTCGTTGGGGTTTTTTTAAATCAGATTCAATGTGCACCAGTCCTCAGATGAGAGCTTCACACACTTTTCCAGGCTCAGGCAGATCATGGCCATTATTGCTGTGCCAGTGTCGATTGTGATGGTTGCTCATCCTTGGTTTCGTGGTTCAGTACTGAGGGCAGGTCTGGGGTAATAATGAGATGAGTAAAAGACCTCTTCCCATTCCCACCTCCTGTTAAATCACCAAATCAAAATAGTTGATTGAGAGGATCATGGTCCACAATTACTTCCTGCAGTCTATTTTAAATTCTTTCTTTTGTGGAATTGCTTCAAAAGATTTTTTTAACTCAACAGCTTTAATATAAACAACTTAATTATTTTGGTTTTACTCTTAAAAAGTCATTAAAATATTTCTTTAATAAAGTAGCTAATCCCATGACATAAGGCAATTATATGACATCAACAGATCAAAATTTTCATTTATCAAATATTTGAATAAAATATTTAGCCATTATTTGTCTATTCCACTTTTTTGTTTTCAAATTATTAGCTGAATTTGACCTGAATTTTCAACTATTTCTATGTATGGTCACAACACAACATTTCCTGATGAATATATTATTTTTTCTGAAAAATTTTACCCCACTGTGTTGGAAATACCTCATGTGACTGCAAAGCTCTGGCAAAAAGTGGGTTTTGAATAAAGAGCCTGGATAATGCTGCACGCAGGGAATTTCCACCAAGAAATTCAGCTAAGAAAAGTGGAGTTGTTAATGCAAAGACTTTCACTGGGCAAAATTAGGGATAGAGTGAAAGCAGTAAATCAGTGATTTAAATCAAGACTAGAAGTCCATAAATTCCTTTTTCAGCAGCAGGTTAAACTGTCAATTTTAACAAAAGCTTACAGCGCTCGCTGGTCCTGATTCTGCACGTGCTATTGCTACCAGGTGTCCTGCTCCCTTCTGGGACCTGCCCCACCCACCGAGGAAACAGGCCTGCCTGGGACCTTGCCTGGGTGGGGCAATGCCTCAGACATGGCATTCATGTGAACATTTCCAGTGCTGCTCTGCAAGCCCTTTGATAATAAATACCAAACTAGACAGATTTTCCACAATCGTGTGTGATAGACTCAGTGTAAGAAGAGTCTCATTCTGGAACTACCATTCTGACTTTTTTTCCTGAATGGTCTGAATAAAAAGTCACATAATTATTCATAGATAAATATCTCAATGGAAATTGCATATTTATATATTTGTGCATTTATATATATTATATGAATTATACATTGAATATATACTTATTTCTCACTGTTTTATCTGGGTTTTGATTTAAAAGCACATCACTGAGATGTACAGAGGTGGAACATATTTTTGCTTGTCAGGTAAATGATTTGAATTGCTTTATTCCTTCAAACAATCTTCCAGTATAAGTTTGATTGTACCAGATGCTGCTGTGTTGTCCTTGTCACAAGTCTCTCAGTGTATCCTACACAAATCCTTCTTTTCAGGTTTTATAGTCCAGTCATCAAATTAACTTTGGATCATAACGTTTCTTGGGACAGCAGCAGCTCTGTGGAATGCATGCTGACAAATCAGCTGCTCATCAAAAAGGGCAAGAAAGACGATAAGAATTTCAGTGTACTTGTGGATTTCATCAAAGTGTGTTTGTGTGAGGTTTACAAGGACCAAAAATGGGTGGTTGCTAGAAATCCGAGGAGTTCAGAGTGGACTAATATAGTTCATGAGTCCATCTTTGTGGACAGCATCCCCAGCACCTTGCTGGCAGCTGTTTTGCCTAATGGGACTTGCACGCTGTGCTTAAAACAAGACGCTCTCTAAGCTGTTACCTGCTATTCCTCCTGATTGCTGCAATTGTTGAGTGTGGTGAATGTATTGAAACTCTACCATTGAGGGTAAGCAAGAGCTGTACCTGAAACAACATTAGCAGCAGAACTGGGAGCTGCACTAGGTCCTACAGGCTGCTCAGTCCCGTGAAAAGGAAAGTGAAGTTTATTTTAGGTGTTGCAAATGCCTTCTGCAGGGCATCTGCTCAGCAGAAATTTCCTCTGCACTTCTCCAAGTCTGGCTTAGACAGGTTAATAAATCTCTGCCTCTCTTTGGCTGCAGACGTTTGGCATTTTATAGCTGCAGAAGGTGAAGAAAGAAAAAGTTATGTCTTGTATGGAAGGATAATTCTAGGGCAACACCAAAGGAGTACACAGACTTCTTAATTCTTGATGCTCTCTTCTAAGTAGTGGAGCGTGTTGTTTTAATAGAAAACAAAGGCTAGAAGTGCAGAAAGGCTGAGAATTGAGAAGGCTGAGTGGACAGAAAGGAAACAGATTTCTTTGCAGAGGAGACTGGGGAGATGTAAGGAAATCTGTATGTGTGTACGTGATTTGTGGCTGTCACTGAGGCTATAGAGTGGCCTAAATCCGATTCTAGAAACTGTAATTTATTCTAAACCGCTGATAAATGAACTCAAATAATATTGATTCAAGATATTTTCTTATTTTAATGGGTTTTGTGTACACCCAGTTTGAAATGCTCAACAAAGTTATAAAAATGTCCTATCAAGTTTATGTACTTCTAAATTGTGATTAATTTTATTTACAAAGGACAAAGTCTAAAAAGAATGGGAACATTCATAACCCAGTGATTTAGTGCAAAACATAAAATTACTGGCAAAATAATACAGTTATGTGTTTAAAAAATGTAAGGAATACGTTCCAATGATGCCATAAATTCCAGGTAAATATTTTAGGAACTACAACATAGAAATTTATTGTGGCTTGGCTGGAATAATCATTTCTCCTTGGCCAACGAAACACTTCATAGCTTAAAATCTATGGATCAGTATCAAAGATGATTTTATCAGAGGGGCTCCTTTTAGATTTATATGTTATTTCCTAAATCTAAAATATTAAAATAGCAGGTAAATTAACAGTTATTTTACACTTAAAATGTAATAATTTAAATTAAAAATTAAGCAGCTTATATTGTGTATGATAAATTTGCAAGGTACATAGGCTCAGCAAGACAATTCTCATTTCTCCCCCTTGGGATGGTATCAGAGGAACTGCTGGCATTGTTCTGTTTGGTTCTTCAGGCAAACCTGACAGAGGGTGGGTTTGATAGAATTGTCTGATTGTTTGAAGGCTCACAATTCAACCTCTAATAAAAGGCACACCTCTCTAAGCAAGAGAGCTACACAAGCAAAATGGGGCCATCCCTGATTGCCGTGAGCTCACACAGAGGGAGGTTCTGTTCCATTGCCTTACAGGTCCGTTTTTCCTTATGCAGTGCAGAGATGCTGCTCTGAACTCCTCCTTCTTAGCAGGGCAAAGACAAGGGGGTGGAAGATCTGACCAGTTTCAGTGTCCTCTGTGTAATGCTGCAAGATCTTTTTCATTCTATAATGGCTTGGGGTGTTTTTGTGGTTAGGTGGAATTGTGCTGCCTGGGATCTATTAATATGATGAAGTTTTGGCTCTGTTGAACCTTTAATTCAGGTGAGCCATGGGCAGAGATAGGGATGTTCAAAGGCAGAGTGCTGCACTGCTGAGATCTTCACACTGATCATTTCTGTAATGCTTGAAGTGGGTGGAGTTTTTAGTGACTGTCGGGTTAATAAAACTTGATGTTCCTGCCCTGAGGATTTTACTGTCCAAAGTTCACTTGCACATTATGACCCAGGTTCAAGGACTTTTGAATTAAAATTTTTCCACTCTTGTGCCTGTTGCTGAAAAACATTTTAGCTGTTCGTTGCCGAGCCATGACTGAGAGTATGCACGGGAGAGGCAGAGGGGGTATTGTCCCATTCATCCTCCAAGCAGAGGACCCTTGAACACCCTCTGACACCTGTCACCCTCACAGGTGTTTCTAGAGACCCTGTGGTTCTTCTCTTCCTGGTTGAAGCTTGATCTCCACGAATTTGTGAAGCCCTGCAATGCCGAGAGAGGATGTTTTGTGTCTGCCATGTGTCTGTCGAACCCTGCTTCTCTCTGCCTTGTTTGTGGTGACATGGAAAGACATATGGTGCATCATCTTAGGTGTTTTGCAGTTCATGCCATCTGGAGGGCTCTGTCCATTGCCTCCTTCCCAAAGAAATCCTGGTGATAAGGGTGGGGATGGCAAACTGACATTGAAGTACAGCACAGGTACATCAACACCAGTATTAAACTGTGGGGCCTCTCGGAGGGTTTCAGTCCCACTGGAGCAGCGCAGGGCTCGGGGCAAATGTGAGAATCTGCCAAAGGATAAGAATAAGTGTTTGAGTCTTGCTGCTCCAGGAATAATGCCGATAAAATTATATATATTTATATATGTATAATTCTCCATCCAAAACGCAGTGTGCCTTCACCACACATCTCAGGCACCAGGCTTACTTGAAGCTTGTGTTTGCAGCTAATGCAAAGGTCTATGCAGGTAGTGTGGCTGCAGTGCAGTAAACAGCCTGCAGAACTGCAAAATCCCTGTCTGGGCTGGCTGCCTTGTCTTTTAACAGCTTAGTTTTAGGGTAATTCAGATCGGAAGCTAGACTTAAGAATCAGATTTACCTCATTTGGTAGTGGAAATGTTGATCTGGGACCTGCTTTTATCTGTCCAATGTTTTTAGTCTTCAATATGGGTTACTCATATTTGGCCAAGAACTGAAGTGGTTTCATTGTGGCTATGCGAGAGAGGAAAAATAAATCAAAGGGCCTAATTCTGAAGGAAGCAGCCTAGTCTCTTGTGAGAAGTCTTCTCTCTCTTATGAGAAGTCTTTGCTTTCATGTAGAGAATCATCCCAGAGTTCTGGCAAACTAAGTGAGGTTTTTCTGGGTTATTTGCTGGGGAAAAGGCCAATAATGCAATTTAAAACTGCTTAGAGTCCAAATCGTATTTTTATCTAAATCTCCCAAAAGTGTTGTTTTTTGCATTCATGTCACTTAATAATTCCGTCCTGATCTTCCAGTGTCTATATTTTCTGTCCCATTTTGGGGTTTCAAATGCACTCCCTTTTCCTCAAACATCCTGCCACATACCAGAGGTGTAACCATATCCACCATTTCAACTCCAGGTGGCTGGAAGCGGATTCTGCATAAATTAGAGAGAAAAGCTACATTCTTCTCTTCTGTCCAAGCAAATTGCCCCAAATTAAACTTAGAGATCATAAACCTTGCCAGAATAAAGCCTGCATCTACCTCCTCTTTAGCAGTTCTCCATATTTAATATTCACACAAACAAAAATGGTTTTCAGCCATCGTTGACTCATTTCTTTACCTTCCTCTGTAATTTTAGAAGCCCAGATTTTGGCATAACCTGTTACATGCAAGAGAACTAAGTAACCCCCCATGAACATGAACAACTTGACTAAAAAATGCAATGCAGTGGATTTCAACTACAGAAATAGAATCTAAGAAAGAGTCAGACTCTCATTATCACACAAAACTTAACTGTTGCGTTACGTATCACAAACACATAAAGAAAATGTTTCTCCTTAAATACAGATTTTGTTAATGAATACCTGAAGATTACTGGAACTATTGCAGCAGAAGCACCTGCTCCAGGAGCTAGATACTCCTGTGTTGGTGAGGATAGAAACTATACTGACGTGGCAGCCTGCTGAAGCCTTTGCCTTATGGTTATATGAATCAGTATCATTTGATCAGCATCAGTAGAATTTTTAAGTTCTGTCCATTTACTTTTGCATTTCCAATTATTCAGTGTGAAGTGTATGGTTAGAAACAAACCTAAACTCACAGAAATTTGGGCTGTAATATTTCTGTAAATCCCTCACCCTTTATAGACAAAAGCAGGACATTGCCTAGATTCAACTGACAGGAGTTGACATGCATTTTGCGCTTGCAACTGTTTTTGTCTCTAAACAGAAATGTATGTAGTGAGATCAAATCTCATCAGTGACTGCAACTGTTGGTCTTGTGAGAATCTCTCCATTCTGGTACTGAAACTTCTCATAGTCATCAGACATTTGCCGCTCTGCATCCTGATGAAATCTCGAACCAGCTTCGCTGTCCGACTTTTAGTCTGAAATCGGTGCACTCCAAGCTCACACAAAGCACCTATAAAAATCAGGTCACCCCATACAATTCTTTTCCATTTCCAGACAGAAAAACTACCTTCTTTCTATTCATACTCATATATTATTCCTTTAGCACTGAAGAGACTTGTTTGCCAGGAAAAGTAGTACTGAATTATTTCCAATGTGCCTAATTCTGGGATACAGCAACTGAGCAAAGTGAAAGGGGTCACTGTATCCAGGGCTCACTACCTTTTGGAAAAAGCAGCATGATAGTCCAGTTGATCCATGGGTTAATTTGAGAAAACTACAGCAGCCATCATCATTGCAGAATATTGCTGTCATTAGTACACCAGCAAATTTATTTACCCTCAAAATTTATTCTCTCTTTCGTGAGTGCTTATTCTTTGCTATGAAATCGGCACTGCTAGGTGAACCCAGCACAACTTTAAAACCAAGTGACAACTTTCTGGGTTTCTATTTTTCTCCATTGCAAGTCCAGATAGTTTTTGATTTAAAAAGAGTATCCATTAGTAGCCAAAAAGAAAAGGTTTGTAGGAGTATTGTGTTGATACTTTATTATTTTTACAAAATGCATTACAAGTTTGATATCTACCGTCAGGGATGAGATAAACAAAAGATGAGTGCAATACGCTCTTGCCCTGGGTGAGCCTGCTGCAATACTCGTCAATTTTAAGACTTTTTCATGGCTCCTAAACTCCTTTCTGAAATGTTAAAGGTCTCACTAATCTTATCAGGTCATTGATTACCACCTGCTGAGCACAACAAAGAGCCAAAGAATGTGCATTACCTTCAACACACATCAGTGGTTTTACTCTCTACCTCACTCTAAAATTATCCCATTTCTTTAAAAGGTGTGAATATTGAAATTACCTCGTTCAAAGTGTATGTTGTGTGTGTGTGGGGTAGTCAGCATCTGTTTCAACATCGTGCCAGGTGATACGGCACACTGTGGTATAGCTGCAGCTATGGGATCCCGAGCGCCAGGGATCCAGCGCTTACCGGGCTGATGACAATGGCCAGCACAGGGGAAGTTTCCATGGAGCCTCATCCCTTTCCTTTTGCTATCAGTCTCCTGAAACAAAGCTGTAAAGACAGTGTCTGTTGCTGGGAAAGACGTGGAAAAGACTTTCCTCTGCAGTGGAGTAGGAGCGCAGAAGATTTCCTCATTAATATAGTATATTATATCATAATATGTATATTATGCATATAATCTAACATCATATAGATGTTTTTATAATAAATGAGACGTGAATTAGGAAAATATGTTTGTTTTCAATGCTGAAACTTGAACCATGTGAGATGCTCCAGAAGCTTCAAGTATAAATCTTCCTTATACAGACATCAAAGCAGCAGGACTGGAAGATGCCCCAGGGGTTTTGTGGAGCTGAGTTTTAACTAAAGATGGGTATAACTAATATGGGTCAAAGCTTGCATTCAGTGGATAAGCTCTCAGTTTGTCAATTTATTCCTATTTACTGGACTGCCAAAATTTGGCAGGAGATACCAAGAAAATAATATCTATTATGATGCTTTTAGAATTTCCTGTTCTGGTTCAGCTTGGAAATGCTCCAAGATCAGCTTTCTTGTGATATTTTGGCACTACTTTTTCATTTCTCAGTTATTTGTACTTTGACATTCCTTTTTTACTAGCCGAAGCCTGAACTAAAACCTCTGTGGAAGAGATGGCAGCATGAGGCTGGCTGAGTTGGACACTGAGGTTACAAAAGAGCTTGAGCAGTGGGAGACAGAGGAATTTGCTGCTTTAATCAGAGTGACATCAGCTGAGGGAATGGGACTGGGATAGTTTCACAGAAACAGCAAGGTCTGGGAGGAAAGCGTAGAGCAAGCTTTAGCTTTTGTATCCAAAGCACTGATGGAGATTTAACCACAGGGCATTTGGTTAGAGACTGAGCACCTCTGAGAAAGCTACTCTGCAGCTCCTGCCATCTGGAACAACCTTCCCATGTCTCCATCTCTCTGATCCTCCATTTATCTTTGAGTCTTTGAAAACATTGTCTTTCTCCCCATACCTTAGCCCTGGAGTTCTCTTTTCCTCTCCTTATATAGCTAGTATTAATTTTCTCTAAAATACTTCTTATGCAACTGGTTTTTGGTATATTTTGGCTTGAACTTACGCCTTGGCTGGGCCTGTTGTGCAATACAGCATTGAGGGGTTCACAGTCTCTACTATGCAATTCAGATTAGATGCTGGGGCAAATTCACAGAAGCTAAAGTACTGCTGTAAAACACTTTTTCTTCAAGAGTCGTGTATTGGAGCCAAGGATTAGAGCCCTGTGTCTTGTTAGTGGAGTAATGTTAAGCCAAAGCCTCAGTGCAATGGGTAACAAATATCAGCCTGTTTAGGTTCTTTCTACGTTTCTGATGTAGACATTCCTCAGTGTCCAAGAACCTTCTCTAGACCTTCCCCAGCTAAGAAGGAATCAGAAGACTAGAGCTGGCTCTGTGCTGTGTTTCAGCAGGCATGCTTACAAACATGCACCTCCTCTCCCTGTTCCCCACAGTGTGGATCACTGCTAATTGGCAGATTGGATTGAAGAGAATTCTTCCAGAGACTGTTAGTCAGTGTCACAAGTGACACTTCACTTGTGTCAGTGAAGTTTCTGTGAAGCAGCTTCCAAATTGCAAACTTCTTCTGTGATATGTGTTGAGCTGGTGGCAACAGACATTTTGAACTTTGTTTTTGGGGTGAGGATAGCAGCAGAGGCAGGGGGTTTGTGTCTGGGGAATCTATTCATGCACTAGGAGAGCACAGAAAATGTAAGCCTTTCCACAGATATGTCTGGCCCACTGACTAATACTTCTGGCTGTTACAGGACATCATGAACCTAGATATTTTAAAGTCACATTCCCATTTCACAGTCCTTAGGATTTCATCTTTGGGTTCCACCAGGAAATCCATACATCGATCCCAATTTTGGGGCTGCTAAACTCTGAGCTATTCATTCAGCCAAAGTAGGAGTGGCAAAAGGACAGTAAAAGAAGCTGTTAACATAAGCAGTATTTTATCTATTTAAATTTAATAAAGGATGCCAAACAAAAGAACATCTTAGTGCAAATTTTTGCTTCTGCAACAGATTAAAAAAATGTAGGTTTTAATGATATTTACCAAGCACAGTTCTTAGGACTCGTTCCATTGCTCCCTGGAGATACTGGAAGGACTCTCACTGACTTTAATAAGATCAGTCCCAGAATGATGAAGGAAGTGTTTTGTGAGGATTAATTCTTCTACTTAAAGAACCTTCCCCACAGTAAGAATTCCTTCAGAACACAGAGTTAATGGACCATTTTCTTCATTCTATTGCTTTAAGAAAGATAACTTAAAGAAAAGAATTATTTGGGAATACTTGTGGAGTTACCTGAAATTCTAACATATCAAAGAAGAACTTCAACTTCCTTCGGTATTATCTCCTGTTCCTCGTCTAAAGGTACATTGAATATAACCCCAAAAGTGCAGATATTTATTGTTTAAATAGATTGATAATTTGTGATAAACAAAAGTTTACTAATTTCAACACTCTTTTAAAAATTATACATGAGTTGGGTTTCTAAATCATTAGTATTTTCCTGTCCTTTTTTTTTTTCTTCTTCCAATGAAATGACAAACAGTGACATAAGAACAAAATAACAGTCCGATCTTTGTGTTTTGTAATGAATAATAAAGTGTTTTTAACCTCTTTAGGGATTTAACACCACGTTAATCCTTTAATCCCCAGAAAAACCAATTTTGTTGACATGAAAAGGGGATATTTAACTTCGTCCAATTAATTTTCTTCCTTGGAGATACCATGATTATGAAGATTAGATGGAATAGATTCATTAGAATAACCTTATTTTGTACAAAGTGGTAGTTTTGCCAATAGATAATTGTATCAGAAAAGAAAATTTTACATCACAATTATGCTTAATTTTCCTCGATATAGGAAAAGCCAATGCTTTGAAACCCAGAAAACTCTGCCACTTTTTTCATACTTGGGTGTTAGGTATTGGATCTTCTTTTTAACAGTATTTGACTAGAAATGGAAGGGAGCAGAATACTCACTACTTTGTCTCTCTTTGCTTTATGACTTTGCAAATTTTGGTCACCTTCAAAGCTTTACCTAAGCAGCGAATCATTAAAGCAACTGTTCTCTGTTGATTTTCCAAATGCATTGCATATGTAAATTGAGACAGATTTTTCACTTTCCACTTAAGCATTTTCAGGAAGGTCAGATTTTCAAACATGTTTTGTGGCACTTCAAAAGGATAAGGCTTTTTCTGAAAAATCCTGCCTTATGGTTTGCTGTCTCTGGAATGAAAAGAGTATGCATAAGAGTGAGGAAGGGTGGTGTTATGGTTAAGACATCAAAGTGAGATTTGGAAAATCCAGATTAGATTCCCCACTCAGCTGTAGACTCAACGTGCAGTTTTGGTCAGGTCACTTGACCTTATATCTTCCACTGAAAGTGGGTCGATAATACATCCTTTCTTCCAGCCTGTTTTTAGTTGCCTCTTCAAACTGGAAGTAGTTTGGATTTCAGGCTGAGGCCACAGTTCAACGATATAATAAATTTGCTTTCTAATACTGGATCAAACATTTTGTGACTGAATGATGCGAAACACCAAAGCCTGGATAGACTTTCTCTGTTAGGCCAAAGCTGTCACTTCTGATGACTTTGTACCAGTGATCTTTATGCTGGATGAGATATCACTGGAAGTACCACTCAAAGAGTGTGGTTTGAGAAGCAGTTTAAGCCAAAGAAAGCCCGGGGTCCTGCTGTGTGTTCCCTCTCCTTCTCTGTGTTAGCTTTAACAGGGCACAGCTGTGCAGTTGGCTGTGTCAGTGAGCTGATCCAGCACAAAAGGAATCACACACACACACACATCCCCTGCCCCCAAAATGATAGTTTTTTTGCTCACAGCCAAATGCATGATCATTAAAGCTGCCACAAGGGAGAAGATGGGAATGCAAGGCTCGGGGAGGGAAGGTGGGACCACACTGCAGATGCACAGATCTTCACCAGGCTGGTGAAGGGCTTTGCAAAGTGCAGTTTGTGGCCAGTATAAACGTGCTGGCAAAATCTCCTGACACAGGCATGGCTGTGCTGGCCAAACAATAGTGCAGTAGGAGGTACCAGAATAGCTATGATGAAAGAGCTCCCTAAGTGTGTGCTTGGCCCTCTACCCAAATGCTGGTGCTGGCATCACAGAAGTGATGTTGAAAATGCTCTTCTGCATCTAAGTCTCAATCCCAGGCACTCTCTCATGCTGTGGTGTTGGTAACCAGCTATTCCATATCTCATTCCGAGAAGTGATGGGCATTTTGAGTGTCACTGTGCTTGCTCGGGAGCTTTAGGGATGAAGCACTTACATCTCGAACACAAAAATATTAGACTGAGATATTTTTTATGGATTGCACACTTGATATGAACCTAATACACACTGATCTTTCCTATGGAGTTATTATTTTGTTTTCATTATATAGGCAGATGAAACTGGTCAGAACATGAATTATTACAATCCACTGGTGGATATTTTGCTGCCTATAGTATTGATTTTGAAGTCATGGTGCTGCAATGTTGCAATATTTCTTAGTGTTATCTACAGCACTCTTACTCATCATTAAAGCACAGAACTGCACAGAGTACCACTTTGTGTAGGCAGAAAAACTTGCCCTGACACAATACAACATAATGGTTTCCAAGGAGTCATTACTTTCTGTCATGTCAATAATTGGCAGATTAAAGCTCCTTAAATAGACACTAACAGCACCAAATGTAATAGCTCCAAAGGAGCCATTACTGCTTGTGGTGTCAATAAACCATCAATTAAGGATCTCTAATAGGATGCATTGGCAAGAAGGGTTAGAATGGATCTGAAGGAGACACTTGCAGTCAGTTGTTTCCTTTCTGTTGCTTAGGGTTTATTATTCCACCCTTCTATTCTTATCTTTTATCTTCCCTTTCCTTATTCCTTTCCTGAAAGTTTGGACAAGTGCTATACCTGCATGACATAGGAATGTATTTTAATGTTACATTTAGATTCAGAATAATTCAACAGTATTGAACCAATTTCTCTCTTGCTTTGTCCCCACAGCACTGTGCACATGTGCTCCCACATGACAAACACAGATGCTATTCAAAAAATTGAAGGGTATGCACATTCAGATGCCATTTGAATTAAGACTTCACTGAATCCAAAATGCATCTTTAACTTGGCTTCTCTACAGAAGTCCTCAGTGACAAGAGAAAATGAGTATCCAAGCCAACAACATAAGAACAAAACTTACGTGGCTGATATTTTATTAGAATCTCAGATTTAGTGAGAATATTATTTTCATGCCTCTAAGTAAGATTTAAAAACATGACATTTAGGGAATAAGAGGTTCCCAGGATTGTGACTTTAGGAGGCTGAGGGATACTTCAGGCTGTAGTTTGAGCCCAGTACTGCTACTCAGAAGTTCATTTATCAAAGCACATTAGCACATGCTAAGCGCTGAGTTCAGTGAGTCCTAAGAATATTCTAACCAGTCTTCCCTGAACTGTGTCCTCGGCAAGGTTTCATTCTGTATGTGCAAAGAAATGAGCACCCAATCCTCCACACTTTTCCTGCAGAGATCCGTGCTTGCCTTGGCTGACCAATGTCCGTGCAATGGCTTTAGGATGCTTTTTAAGTCTCCAGCTGTCAACGGTTGGAGAAAACTAATGAAATATCTATTGTCTGAACCCTCCTGCTGACCTCGGGTGGGGTCAATGTGGTTTTACATGATGGAAGTGTGGAGAAAGATAGAGGAGGAGATAATTTAATTTTTTTATTCCAAGTTCCACTCAGAAACTGTATTGAAAAAAGGAATTCTAATATTAAAAAGTAGGGGTTTGTTCTGCCTATATGGTATTAAGAGGGCTGTCTGCACTGCCTATATGGTACTAAGAGGGCTGTCTACATTACAAGGTCTTTAATCACATGAGCAGACACTGTACAGTGGAATACCCCTCTCACTAATTCACATTATTCAATTAGCAGAGCACTAAGTGCTCCTGTCATCAAGATTTTGGGGGTTTGCCGCACAGAGTTTAAAAATCATTATTTCATGCTAAACATGAATATTCATTTTCAGTGGCAAAGCAAATCAGATTTACCACCCTTAAGAAATGCATGCAGTAACACCATATTGCAGTGAAATGCAGCTTCGCACATCTGAATAGTGATAGCGTCCTTAAAACATTTCAGATGAGGAAGTTTTCATCATCCTTCACTAAACCCCTGCTTTATTCACTGTGCCAAACCCCGGGAGTGAGTTAGTACTGTGCAATCAGTGAAGCTCTTCTCTGTGCAGAACCTCACCCCATTTTGTTCCAGTGCTGGAAGGCAAACGACAGAGGTAATGGGGCAAAAGTAGAAAAAGCCACATCCTGCGGTGAAGAGAGCTGGATTCCATCTCTGTTGCCCTATAAAACTGAGCAGATCCTCACACTCAGCACAGCTGGGCCTTTTGGGTGAGTTTCTCATGTTCTGGGTGTCCAGTGCAGCTCATCTGCGGCCAAATTTAGAGAGATGTTGAATTCTTCTCACAGCTGTAGCAGGAGTTAACTTGAGCTGTGATTTGAATGTAGAAAGTGCTGAGATGAGGCTGGATGCTGAATAAGAAGACCCAAGAACAAAAACCCCAAAGGAAATGATTTCAGATACCTGGGATTGGTGCTGGCTGCTCTGTGCCTCCATCCTGCAACTGTAAAATGGGGATAATAACATCTGTTCTCTAAGGTGCTATGATATGCCACAGGCTCTATGTTTGTGAAGCTGCTGGTTACTCTACTTTCTGGCAACACAGAAACAGAGTTATAAGAAGACAAGTCTTGGATGGATGGATGGCTCCAAATACTAGTGTAGGGCTGTATCAAATAAGGAAGTAAAAAGATTTATTGAATCAAACTGAAGCCCTTCACTGTGTACTGACATTACTGTATGTACGTACACATCATTCCCGATATCTTTAGAGCTTGATTTTGTCACCATGATGTCCTTTTAGTGTTATTTGAGAGTGCATCAGTCTATGTGCGTTCTTGCTCCAGTAATACCAAGAGGCTTTTTCACAGATTGTTGTGTCAGACTAAAACCTGAGCTCCAGCAGGGATCAAGAAGTTGTGGTGCAAGGGGAATCAGTGAAACCTGCTTCCCTGTGGGGCTGAGCACTGCAGTTGTACTCACCGATGTGAGACCCATCTGATGGTTTTCCAGCCCTGGTACTCACCATGTCTCTTGCCCATATGGCTTCTCCCGTGACTAATAGAAAATAAGCTCAAGCTGTAGCCTTACCTTCCACAGAGGCACAGTACAATCTCTCTACCTTCCCAGCTGCCGTGTTTAGAATTGAATAGAACAGAAATTGTAGGAATTTGTTGAGACTCAATACCTACTCTTCTCTCAAATTTGGCTGACATTGCCTGGTCGGCTCAAAAATCTTTTGTGAAATGAGATGGTGAGGGAACATTCAGACGTGACACGATTGCATAAGCTTAATTCTCTGAGGAGAAAAGGGAAAAAGAAGCACGCAAAAGGCAGAGATTCCCTCTCCATTCTGACAAGCCATTCATCAGAGGACTCGTGGTCTTAAAGCAGGAATGGATCTTACCACTAATTCTGCACCGGTGTGATTCCCCAATTGCAACTTTTGCAAGAGTGTGACCAAGGGACAAAAAAATCAACTCCACACATCCAGGCTGATGTACTATACCCAAAATTGAATATCCATAAATTCAAAATTTGGGGCAAAAGTGGGTGTAAGTCTGGCAGACTGTCTAATGCACTGGTGTAAGCCTTTCCTTTTAGAACTACTGCTGTGTAACAGCCTTCCCTCACTTTAATCTTCTAAACTTTTCTCAGGAGACAGATAGGAAAAAAGTATTACAGCAGTGTGTGACCCTTGAAATTTGCTTCTTCCTATCCCCCTCCCCAGAAATTCACACTTATATTGTCGGAGACAGAACTCTATTGTCCCAATTCATTCAAGTGGTGTGTACGTTTCATGCTCTAAAATGAATGTGCATAAAACATTATGCACATTCAAAATTATATTTGCATCAAAATAGAAGAGATGTCTTGAGCTTTTTTTTAATATCTAATGAGGAGAGCCCAAATTTTCTAAGTGACAACCTGATCCCCAGGACTCCTTCAGTGTGGAATGTATTGTTCATTAAGAAGGTGCTGTGTATGAGGAAGGAGAACAGAAAGAGTACTGTCCATCTATTCATATTTTGAAGAGCTTTAAACAATTTCCAGAAATAGAAACAGCACTTGCTAAAGGCAGAAGTATAATTGTTTGCATGCCCTCAAACATTGCTTTACTGCACCACTTTTCATCTTGTTCTCAAAAGGATTAACGACTAAACACTGAGGATTAGAGTGGTGCAAGGTTAAAATAAGGAGATCAGAGCAGGCTGGGCAGGCAGGAGTAGGGAAAAATGTTTATTTGTAACACAGTAATTTATAAATCCAATGGCCACTGAATTCTGTGACTGGTTTTGTTTGCATAGTAAATGGAAGTATTTTGGATCTTTCTTTAGTACCCTGACAGTCTAATGGTGCTAAGCAAGAATTGCTTCTTGTTTTGGAAGCAGAGTGTGACACTGCACAAAACTTCACCTTGGACAAGAAGATGTTTGTCTACACCTACAGACCGAGGGCTGTTGGGACCATGAGGCTGTCCCCAAGGGTGGAGTTCAGTCCCTGTTGGGACAAAGTGTGCCTATGTCTCTGATGTTGTAGCAATTAAACTTCTGAAGCAAAGAAAAGAGCAGGGAAGAACTTGAGGACTATATCTTAATATCACGAGTTTTGGTGACTTTGTCTTAACTTTATGAAGAGCCTTACACAGCCCACGAAAGTGGAGCATTGCTGCCTTAGGACCTGACCTTGTCATCACAAGGCTGGGCTTCTAAGTAGTCTGGAAGTGCTGGTGGGCTGGAATAAATACCTGGGGCAGAAGCAGGTTGGTAGAAATAGCTCACAGGATCAAAAGCCTTTTCAAAACTGTCCTTAAATAGTATATAAAGGAACACAATATTTTTTTATCATGCACTAGTCAAGCTCTTTAGGCAGTTTTGAGCTGGTCATAGATGTTTTGCCTGTACAGTCATTCAGAGTCAGAGCAGGAATGGATGGGAGCTGCTGCATTCAGCTCTCCCTTTGCACATGCAGCCCAGCCTTTCATCGATTTACTGCCAGATTTCTGTGGCATGCTTCACAAGATTATTAAAAAGAAAATAAAAATCAGGAGATTAAACTAACTGGAATTATAGAACTGGGAATGTGGGTGAGGTCACAAAATACCCTAATTACACTCTGTAGAAATATTTCATTGCTGTCTAGGGGATGATCTGACCTCAAACCGTTTTTTGGGGTAGAAATAATTGTTTCAGTTGTGGGAAAACTAAAAGGACTCTCTAGTCATTTTAGTGGGCACTTTACTAATGTGAAAGGAACCGGTTTCAGTCCAAGTCAGGGATATGATTTGGTTGCTGTTGGGGCAGAGGATGGAACAGACACAGTCAGCTCATCCTCATGACTACAGGAAGTAGCATAAGGAAGCTTAGGCTTCCAAACCCACATAATGCCTATTTTGGGAATACTTATAAGACTTCCTTTTTCTATGCTTTTAACTCGGTATTTTTCTATAGAATCATACAAATATATGGTCTTACTGCAAGGAAGGGTTACAGTTCTAGCAGCTAAAAAGAAAAGAAAACAGTAAAGAAGGTATTTCTGCTGATGAAATAGTGCCAGATTATACACTGCAAGGCTTGGTCAGAGACATGTCCACAGCATTCGTGTCCTTTGACATGAAATTCTAGTAAATCTTTTTTTTTTTAAATTAATTAAATAAGTTTATTCGAGGGAAAAATATCTTTTCTCTACCAGTTAATTTCCTTTGCATGTATGTTTTATTGGGAAGAAATAACCAATCTGCTACCCTGTAATTAATTGGATTATAGAATAATTACAGCCTTGTTTGCTTTCTGCAGATTACATGGTAATTATATTTGGTATTACCATGAAAAACCAAGAATTTCTAACTATGTCATTACATGGTTATTTCTACAATACAATACAACTGTTTAATTATACATGCAGTTTCTTTACTTCAATGGAAAAAATGATTTAAATAATTCCAATGCCTCAAAGTTTTGAACAAGTGCCAGCATATTATATAACATTTATAGTATTAGTAGGCACTTGTGTGTGTGTTTGCAAGTGTGTATTTACATATGCAGGGTTCTCCTTCATTCTTCCAGTCTCTCCTTTGTGCCCGAGGTACATGTTTCAAATCTTGCAGTAGATACTCATACTCCTGTTTTTCAGTATGCCCAGAAAAACTTGGTCCAGAAGCCACGAGTATTTTCCCCTAGTTCTAAAGTCTATTTAGAACTAGCCATGACAAAGATGAGAAAAAGGATGAATGTAGATAGATACTTCAAGCTGCATGAGCTTAGTTTTGACAAGGTTTCCTGTCAGACTATTTGTTGGCATAATATCCAGTTGATGAAGGACTGAGCTCTTCTGAGCTTCTTCCCTGAATAAGCTCCTTGAGCTGGATCTTGTTAGATAGAGTGAGAACATCAATGCCACATGTTCCCTGCAATGAGAGGACAGAGCCAAACAGATCCAATAAAGTTTAATCTGTCTTTTGTAGCTGCACAGAAGAGCCATGCATGGCAAACTTTACTCTTTTAATGTTTGGGTCTATCATTCGGAGTCCTGATTTGCTACAGGAGCATGAGTGGCTGGAAAGTTTTTTCTCATCACCATTTCACACCTCACAGATCTCTGATGAACAAGGTAAAACAAAACCATGAAAGAAGTAACATGAGAGACAGTAAGAGTAATTTTTTATTTTTTTTTAGTGTGGTGATCTCTACGTTAAAACAGAAGTAGGTACAAAGTAGAAGCAGTTTGTACTGACTCAATCATAGATTCTTCTAAAGAAGCAAATTAATTACTGAATGAATCACGTGGGGAGCTGTGGGCCTGTGGGCCCATGTGAACCACTTTGGAAGAGGTGCTGCTGATGAATGTTCTTCCTCCGCTGGAAGAACAGAAACCCAAACAGGGCAACAACAAAAAATCCAAAACTTTTTCACTTTTTTGAAGACTGGCATCTAGCATATATTTTTTTCTCCTATATTCCCCCAGCATGAGAAAAGCACCTTCCATCAGCAAAGCTACACATCCACCAGCATCATAATATATTCATAATACAACCAGTTAATACAACTGTGTGGAATAACACAGAATTTAGAAGTGTCAGAAAGACTGCCAACATAGTCATCATCTAGGTGACCATAAAGTGCCACATGCTATCTTTATGTAAAGCGGCGGGGTTCTCTTAATGTCTGTTATCAGGGAATGAAATAGAAAGGAAAAAAATAGAGCACTGATATATTGTTAAAGTTGGTGTTAAATCTCACAAGAGAATCCGTTAGGGTAGGACTAAGTCAGATCTAACCTTATTTTTATTTCCCAGATAGATAAAACTTTGATTTGAGAAGGAAGAAAAATACTTTTTCTTTTCTTTAGGTTTTTCTCTTTTATATTTTTCACATTTATTGTTCACAGTGTATTGCTTAGAGATTATTGTCGTGTCGGGCAATGTCCATAGAGAAAAGGGGAACTAAGAGAGCCTTCTGATCATTTCCTGTGACAACAAGATATTGGAGGAATACAGACATCTGGAAGAGACAGAAGATGACATTTAGGCTGTGGCTTGGAATCCGTAGGCAAAATATGATAAGCTGGGAAGATCCTTGAAAGTAAATACTTCTGTTAGATACAGCTGTGACAGATGAATCAAAGGATGGCTTGTACAGTGAGGGTCAGAGAGGCTTTTAGGATGATATCAGAATCACTGCTGTTCTCCATCTTTATCCATTCTGGATCTGGTCATGCGAATCATTTGTGCCTTTTAAGTCAAGGGAAATCAATGGGAGTTCTGTCTCTGGGGGTCTTGCAAGACTGTGCCCTGAGGAGAGGTATATTTTATACTCCATCCAAATTAGTTTGAATTTGTTCTGTCTGGCGGTAGATAGCAATAGCTGCCAATGCAATCAGTGTCACTTGCTGCTGAAGATATAGCATGAAAACTCTGTCATTGGACAAGACATCTTGCATCTTGTTCCTTTTGCAAAAAGCTGATTTCAACACTAGAAAATTCAGCAAAGCCATTTCCCAAGGCTTAATTGCAAGACCTCTCAGTGCGAGTAGAGAGCAAGCCAGCTCGATAACCTTAATCCCAACCTCGAAACCCAAAGGGATGGTTCAATGCTACCAAGGGGTGCCTGGATCCTGGAGCTGTATATTAAAGTACTGACATTAAAATGCACTTCTACCATCATGTTTCTCTAGATGGTTGTTCTGGGATTCATACATGGATAGTGAAACTCATAAAGGAAAGAAGCACATCACAAATGAAGGTTGCTTATTAGTCATCATCTGGGGAAGATGAAGTGAATTATTGAATTTTGCTACATCGCATTTCTTTTCTGAGTTGCTGTCGCAGAGGATTCAGCACAGTGAGAGCTGCAAAAGCCTCCGTGTTCTGTTCAAATGCTGTTTTGTGTTAGCATCATTATGTGCTGTAGTTAAGCATTTTTATAACTTCAATATTGACAGACAAAACATTTTTCAGGTGAGTACAGCTGGTAAATACAGCACAGCTTTAAGACTGTGGGAAAATACAGTCATTAAGCTATCTTAATAGGGGGAAAAGAGAGCCATTATTTGCTGTCATTATGCGCTGTTTGCTAATTATGCTCATCAGGTGATAAAAATGAATAAGTTAATTTAGTTTTTATTGTTCTGCCTGAAATCCTCAGAGATTCTTAGGGAAGTAATTCTTCTCCCTGTTGAGCCTTTCCTTTCTCTACCAACAGCCTTGTACATTAAGGACCAAAATATGAAGCTGATAGCAAGTGCTAGTTGGTTTTAATGGATAGTCTGGATTTCTGACCATGGTGATGGACTTGATAGTGCTGGGCTAATGGTTGGACTTGGTGATCTTAAAGGTCTTTTCCAACCCAGATGACTCTTTGATTCTATTCTGTGGTTCTAGGCCATGAATCCATAGGTATTCCTGGGAATCAAGATAGTCATTGCGGAGCTGAGCTCCGGCTACCCGGGCCTTATTTGAAAGCTTCACATACAACCCATCTTTATCCAGAAAACATTAAGTGCTGCTGTTGCAGTGTATTCCTGTGAGAAAACATCTGGGGACCAGGCCACTATTTCTTCATTCATCAAGTACTTTTCCCATTCCAGGTGAAAAGCTGTATATAGTCACAGCAGCCATTATATCTATCTGAAGAGGTTGTTATTAAAGGTAGGCCACTGTCACCTGTATGCCCTTGGTTTGATTCACTTCTCCAATAACCTACTTCTCTCTTGAATTTCCCTGTGAATGAAATCAGAAAGGGAATTACACATCTGACTCCAGCAAAGGGCGATTCAAAGTTTGTTACAGTGTTGGGGTTGCTTTGGGAGCCTCGAAGGAGGGAAGAAGTTCAAGCCCAGACTGTCATGAAATCCAAAGGCAGAAGGCCATCTCCTCAGATGGTTTAAATCACTGTGCAACATAACTGTATCAGTAGTTTGCTGGCATGTTCTACCCCCATTTTAGAGAAATGTGTTTTAAATACTCTGCTATTACTGTGGTCTGATTAATGAAATTCCGATTGAAAATGAAACACACATTTATTTACAAAGTATGGCCTGTGCACTACCAGAGAACATATTCCAGTAGTGGTAGAACTTAAAGAAAGCTACAAAAATGTTTTCAGATCTTCTCATGTTTTGATTCAATCAACTGTAGAAGTACAAAGGGTGTTTATGTATGTGTAATAGAAAAAGCAGTATACACTTGGATGAGTAGTAAATTCTGATGAGCTTTCTTTTGTGCTATTATTTAAAGTATTTATAGAACCCATTTGCATTTAGCTGGATGATTTTAGGAATTTTGTTTGTGTATTGAAATGCCAATTCTGAATCACAAGTACATATTGGAGTAATAATACACAGTGCTTTTTTCTTAATGATTTTTCATTTTGTGGTTGAGCCAAGTATCTATATGGGTTAAAATCTATAATTCCCAGAACTGATAGACAATTCAAAAGGCTTAACAGACTTCATGCATCGCTTGCTATTGAAACTGTATATCCAGAGGAAAACTAATATATTGACCCTAGAAGGCCATTTACTGTTATACGAAATAAACCTATCGCTTATAAGTCCATGGAGTGTTTATTTTGGTGGTTAAAAGGGAAACATGAATACTGTGAGCATTTGGGCTTTTTGGGAAGCCCATTTTCAGATCCCAGAATAACCTCTGTGTTTGATCTAGAGCTAAGTATTAGTTCCAATGGGAGCTCTGAAAAAATACCTATTGTTCCTGTGGTTATATTTATTCCCTGTAGGATGCCACTACCTAAGCATTTCAGAGGTTTTCTTTTATTTTGATGTCTATGTGTAACACAACTTTTGAAGGGAACAACAGAAGTTCTTCCTGTTTCCCACAGTTATAAACAATTATTTTTTCAGCACTGAATTTTAAATGCGCTTAAATCCTTTAACAGTCATCATTCCATTTGTCTAAAGTGACTGGACATTTCATAGGGCGTCATGGGGCAAAGAATAGGAGGGCAGTGATACATTTTTATAAATCTTTAAGATCCTTCTCTAGTGTAGAAAACACTTCCCTTGGTGGTAAGATATTTAAACTCTGCATAAGAGTTGCACATCACAAGGAGATTTTTAAAAGCATTGAGAGCTTCAGCAGCTACAATTAATGTTGAAGTACCAAACATAATTTCAGACTTGGGAATCTTAAAAGTATTATGACTATTTGATCAAAACTTATTGGGTTAGCGTTGACCATCAAAACAAATTATTAGTTAGTGATCCTCACTACAATGTAAATAGAGATAATAGAACAAAAATAGGCTCATGGAAATGCTGGAAAAGGCTTTCTAAGAGCAAGCAAGGTTTAATAAATAAAGAAATAGGATCCCCATGGTAATATTGGAAGATATCTTCTCTTAATACTGTAAAGGGCAATAGACAACATATTAATAAATTTGACACCTTGCAGAAGACACAAATACCCTTTCCTTCCTGGATTCCTGAAGAATAAACTTAATTAAATGAATATTTAACTTAAGATTCCAAGATACAGTTATAGCTTGTATTCAAAGAAATGCACTTAAAATCACTCTTCAATGGCAAACAAAAATAACAGGTAGAAGATGGAAGGGAAAGAAACCTGATTTCCCCAGACCTGTGTGTGATGACCTACGAAAGAGATGTCCAGTACTGTTGTGGAGGAAAAAAGATTTTTCAAGGTCAAGCCTTCTGCAAGAAACAACTTTAAAATGTGGCTCAAAAGCATCCTTGCTATCAATATCAGAATCAGATGTTGATGCTCAGACTGAAAGAATTAAGTAACCTCACAGTAATAGGATTAGATGAATTTCCATGTGTATTCTGGTTGCTGGTAAGCCTGAAATGAGAGAGTATGTAGGTGCTAGAAGACACCAGCTTTCTTCTGTTGTGACCTTCACAGCTCTGAATGGGAATGAGGGATAGAACCATTAATAACAAGTCCAAGGAGAAGAGAATATTTAATGACTGGTTACTTGATAGGAGCTGGTGCTGTCCTGCAGTGAAGTGCATGCAAGACAATACCAGATGTTGATCAATTTTTGATGCCAAGTATCAGAGAAGCGTTTAAGCACACGCTTACCTTTAAGCAAACTTTGATTGATGTGATTGCCTGAAAGAGACATTTTTGCATCTGAAAAAGCCCTTACCTGATGTCTAAGGCAGAAAGCAGCAGAACATACCCACCAGTTCCTTTATGGACATGATGAAAAACATTGACTCATAGGGGACACTTGAGGTCACCTATGTTCTGTCATAGGCAGTAGATAGGTCCCATTAATTCTTCTTCAGTAATTCTCATCATAAAATGTCAGTTTGCATCAGTTCACTGGCACAGTGAGTAGCTTTCTTTGCCACCATCCACAGGAAATTTTCATTAATTTATGTACACTGATTTCCCACTGAAGTGTAACTTAATCTTATTAATTCCTGAAGGGGGTTATGTTTAGTTTCCATACGGACAATACAGCATATGCATCTCGTTTTTCTGTTCCAAGGAATCTCTTAAAGGGGGAGAAAAGAGAGAAGAATGATTTTAAAGGAAACATGTTTTAAAAAGGTGATGTTTGTTTAGGGCTTTTTCCTTCTAGTGTGATATATTTTTGCATGTGACAGCTTTTATTTCTGTTGATATTAATAATTATTCTCCTGGTGGACAAGGAAAACTTTCAAGACTTAAAAACACTGATGCTGTAATATATACCCTCTGAGGGAACTTCTTCCACTGCATTAATAAGAGTCAGACAATGGAAGGCAGCTATTAGAAGAGTAAATACACACCCTAAAATATTGCTCCCTATTTGTCTTTCTAATATCCAGGGTTAAATCATACCGGAAGGAAAACCTGCTCTAGGACATCTTAATGGAGAGAATGAGCAACACAAGCAGACAAAGAAGCAGAATGTGCTTGTCTTGCATCAGAGGATGAGTCTGTGGTGGCCTGGAGTCAAGCCTCCCCAGACTCCTTTCCAAGCCCAGTGTGTCCATGTGATATGGTCACACGGACCAGTTTTGGTGGGTGAAACCTCATTCACAGTGCTCTAGCTTTCCATCTAGAGAATAGAGGGATAATTTGGAAAAGCATATTTGACAATGAGCCATGGTAAATGCAACTGATGAGGACGTGTTTTTATTGCCCTACTTAAATAACCTATAGAATTGTGATTTTGAGAAAGTGTGGCCTGTGTATATTTGATTAGAGGAATTTTTGTGATGGTAAATAACAGCATAAGCCCCTCTTTCACATTACTTGTTTTGTGAGACTTCTGGCTATTTTGTATAAGCAGCAAAAAGCTATTTCCTGGAGTCCTTTAGAGTGTTAAATATGTATGATCCTAAATCTCAACGCGCACATTTACAAAACACACAAAGAATGGGAACTGGGAAAAACCACTGTGTCTCCATGTTTGATCTGAGGTGTCAGGAGGCAGAAAACCCTCTCAGATTGACACATCAGCAGCGTATGGTGCTCGGTGGGCTGGGGAGGTCAGCTGTAGATATCAGTGCTGAAACACGCTTGAAAATGACTTTTGACAGAACTCATGTTGATGTTCGCACTGCTTGGCCATTGGTTGGTCAAAAATTGCTCGTAAATGTAGTTCTGTTTTGTGTTTGGGAATTTTCTGCAAGCAGTCTCTGAATGTGATACATTCCAGAAACTGTCCTTGCATATGCAGAGTTCATTAACTCTTAATTCTCAGTATCAGCCAGCCGTGGAAGCCACGTGATGGTGCAGATCAGGTTTTTCCTCCTTTGCTGGAGCACTAAGGTTTTGCCAAGCCAAAGTGGACACATTCAAAGAGATTCCAAGAAGACAGATAGTGAAATATTAACCTTCTTCCTTTTGGCAAAATATCCAATAACACTTTCAGCGTAGGGGTGGGCAGACACAGCTTGTATGAATGATATTTTGAGAAAATTAAAAGGAATAAGCTGAAAAAGCACAGCCAAAACAAGTCCATAGTTTTCATTCATTTCACCATGAATAGACCTAGCAATAGATTTCTACCCTGTTGCACCACTTTTATCCTTTTTATTCAATAGCAGATGTACAGTGTTCTGAAAAATTTGTGTGAATTTATGTTTTAGCAACTTTACATGTTTCTTCTCCAGAAGAATGAAAAATGCAAGATAAGGATTTTTTTATTTTTGACTCATTTTGACAAAAATATTTATAAAATTTAAGAAGTTACAAGCCTCAAAACTGTTGCAATCATGTACCCAAGCAGCTGAAGGAATATGCACATTTGGTCCAGACTCCTTCTCCTTTTCCCAGCTATACAGTTTATTTTCAATGGGTAATGTATCAAAAAACCCCAGTATTATTAGGGATGCCAGAGCAGTCAGTAGGTGGGTGACAAGGGTGAAACACCGGACTCTTAGGACTTAGAAGTGCACCCCCACTTGCTTTATAGGATCAGGCTTTCATTTGAGACTTGTTGCATCAGCATTGACAGAATTACCCATTTCATGCAGTAACAAATATGCTCTTATAGGATTGGAACATAAATTAACAGCCTAAATTTAGGAACAAAATACAAAAATGTTGGCTCAGATTTTTAAAATTCTGTATGACACAGCAAACTTCAGTGAGCTGGGCCTGAATTCTGACTTGCATTTGAATAGGGAACCAAAGTCTTGTGTTTCATTACCAATCAAAGGTATCTAGTTGTGATTTAGGCATAATAATTTCTTCCTAAAGCAAATTTCTTTTTCAAGAATCACAGTGCTCAAGGTGCCCTAGTGGGGTGCAACTCTTAGATTTTCTAAAATAAGAAACTGGTTTTGATTTGGTAGGAGTGCGAGCCTGTCTCAAGCTACTAACTTTTAATTTACTGGTGTTCTTAGCAGTCAAAAATGATTGAAGGAGGTTTGGTTAGAGAAAAATGAAAACATAATTTGTTTTATCCTAAAATATCTTGAAAGCATTTAGCTTTCCATGAAGAAAACACACAATCTTAAAAGACAAGGATTTGCCATTGAAAAAAAAAGAATTATTCATTTTAGGATATCATTTGCAATTCAGCAGAGGTATTTAGCCTGTGGAATTACGAAACCCTGAAGAACTCAGTGGGACCAAGACAGACCACGTGTTTGTGTGTGTGTGCATGTGCAAAGGAGAAAAAGAGCAAGAGCGAGCCCAGGCAGAGAAGGAGAAAACATTCTGATGGATCTAATTTAATTTTATGTTGTGTTTTTATACCGAAGTTCATTTGCAACTGCTGACACTTTGCTGTGAAATGCCACGAATATGGGATCTGCCACAAATGAGAAGAATATTTTTTAACTAACTTTAGCTGTGGATGATAATTTGTTAAAACAAACAATAGCTCGCTGCATTACTGTTGAACTCAGAGATATTACTGCACTCAGCTAAAATCAAATAATCTTTTAGTTTCTATTCTCTCCAAACTAAGCTAAACAGTGGTGTCATAAAATGACAAATTACAGGATGAACATAAAAGCAGTGCCTTCAAAAATACAATAGTTATACAAGCCATCTATTGTTAATGAAGAATATAATGCAATTTGTCTGTCTGTAATACAATTATGCAAATCAAAGATGGAACTATCCTGAAATCTCTCTACATTCCAAGTCATTAAAATGAGATAATTTATCAAAAAGAATATTACTGATCATGTTTATGTGTTGCACATTAATCCTATTACAATAATGTATCTTTCTACTAATGTAATGGATTTGTGCAATCTAACAGAAAATGACTTTTATACTACCCACAATTACAAAAATATTCAAAGCATATCCATCCCTGCATAATAACATATGCCTAAGAGTGTACAATAAACTTATTAAAACAAACAAAGCTTATGAATGTAACCTTCAAACCAATAAAGACAATGCTAAATTCAATTTTATTGCCCTCATTATTTCAACAACTTCATATATAATAAACATGGTGAGTAAATTACCTTAACCTTCTTTATGAAAAAATAAAATCTTCTAAAAAAAAGTGATACAGAATTTGAGAATTGGTTAAATTGATGCCAGGCATGTAGAACATGATAAAATCTTCCAAACTAGCACATAAGTGGCTATCCATGTACTTGCAGTCCAAAGTCTCTCTAAATCTCAGCCTCCTGACAGATATAATTTTAACAGGTGACAAGTCAATCCTTAAAGTAACAGCATCTTCTGAAATAGTTTCTTTTATCTGCAGTGAAGCATGTGAAAATGTCGTGAGGTACATATGGGCATTCTTCCATTCCCATGGAAAGATAATATAAGGCTTAAAAATTCCCCACACAGAGGTATATTCAGAAAAGTCCTGGTTCTACCTTTGAAAACTAAAAGATGCAAAGGAAAAGGCAGCATATTCAACTGTAAAACTAACATTATACATGTGTATCGTAGTGCAGTCACTAGGCGAGGGGTCACGTGCTCAAGCAACATCATAATATTACTTATTTTCTCCACCCAAATCTGCACAAATGGACTGTTATATAACAGTCAGTCCTATTATTGTATATTTTCACTAATTTCCCTTCCAGAGCTCAGCCCATCTTTACTGAGCAGGGCTTGCTGCACTCTTTTTTTCTTCCAAAAAATGCTCCATTAGCTTCCTCAGCAGGCAGTTCAATGTACTGAACTCTTTTCCTTCTGGCAAGTAGGTTTTTCTCGGAGGCAAGATAGGGATTGAGTTAGTCGGCTGCAGAATTAATGCAGCTGCATACACTCTTCCTGCTAATCCTGTCATTGACCCTCTCTGACAGGAAAATCACACAATGTTACCCAGTTCACACCCATTTATTCCTCTTTCTTTGGAAGAATTCTTCTCATTCCCCCTCTTGAACCGGTATATTCTGCACATGGAAATGAGAATATATGTCAAAAGAGAGATAGAAGAAGAGAAAAAAGAGATGATGCTCATGTAAATCATGTGTTTAGTGGTCTTAGCCCACTGTAGACTCAAATGTTACTGCCAACAGCTCACACGTATGCAGTGTTTAGAAGATCCTGGGGTAGCTGGCTGCAGCTGCTTAAAAGCTCATTTTCACCCTCGCTAATCCCTGCACTCTCTCTGAAGGCTGGTCCCTCTTGTTTTTTCAGAGCTGTTCAGTGGCTTTCTGAATTGATACCAGCCTTGAAGGACAGCATATCCCAGCTGGGCTCACGTTCTTATCCAGCCTGTGATTATTCTCCTTTGCGCCATACCTGTTTTCCTTCAGTCCTGGAGGAGAGTGGTTTTCAGTCTGGAAGCACCTGACTTTAACTCAACAGTTGTCAGGAGCTGCAGTTAGTGACAAAGGATCTTCACTGCAATGGATAAAATGGATTTATGCTGCATTTTAATAACTGCCTGATAAAACCAGTCTCTTCTATTCTGGGCATCTTGACCTAATGTACAAGACATAACACTTTGGTAAATGCAAAAGTGTGTTAACCACTCTACAAACCTATAAATCCACTCCTGCTGTTGCAGCTACAGTATCATGTTCAAAAGGATTTGAATTCCTAAACTTTCCCTCTGTTCTGTACTCTGAATGGGATAACATGATCTCATGGGTAGAAATTCTCCTTTTGAGACTGACTGGCACAGGTCTCTACTTTCAGCTCCTAAGAACCTTGGGTTTGTACGGCATTTGTAATATATGTGTTTCTTTATCAAGTGTCCAGGAGGTTTAAAATAGTTTTGAATTCTTTGTCAAAGCTGTCTAATACAAGCTTAGCAAACCTCCTGCTCTTGGCGGGACCAAAACAGTAAGAAGAGGGATGGTTTATGTGAAGGCTGGCAGGGACAGAACCTTCTCTGTCACACCATTTAATATATGCTCACACAGAGTTATATGAAGTTATCTCAACTCGAGATCCTGCTGCAGCTCTTTTGGATCGATCTCTTTCTTAGCTTCTGTCCCTCTTTAAAACACAGATATACTCTAAGGCAACTGATGGATGACAAATATACAAAGTTCTGCTTCTGATACCAATAAGAGCAAAGCTGTCCTTTATCAGATAAGAACTGTTTCAGATATAGCCATGTTTGGTACTTAGAGGACTTAATGCTTCTATACGTTCTGGACAAGTATTAATTCAACCAGCCCTTATGACATGTGCGGACATAAATTTCAAGTATCTGAAGTAACCAGCCAGAAGCAAATTCATCAGCCTCAGAGACTTTATGTCACCATAAAACCTGCATAAGGTGGGGTCACAGCTGGCCCTAAGGATCTCATGTGCACTGGAACAACCCCTTTGACTTTGTTCCTCAGTGTTCATCATGACAATGCCAGCCCATTTGGATTCCTGCATGGCAAAGGCTTTCCACACATTTCTCCTTTCTTTTCAAATAAGTGGAAGCTTGCCAAGGTTTTGGGCTGAGCTGCTCATCAAACAGAATATTGAATGGATTTTAGCCTCGCTGGTCTCTGTAGAAATGCCTTTCCTCACAGATCCTGTCACAGAGCTTCTGCTCAGCTCTCCCAACAGTGACATCACATAGTGACTGAGGGGCTTCTTTGGGCATAAGGGCTACTGCTTGCTAATATCACTTAAAAACTGATTGAAAAAATATTTAAATAGCAAAAGATATAAAGCGGGTGTCCTCTGGGAGACTTAAATCCCAGCCTAATCAGGTCACTTGAGTCCAGAGAAGAGGAAAGGGGAAAGGTCAGGAAAGAGGTCTTATAAACTTATAATTACTACTTATTTCTCTGTACTTTTTAACATCTTGACTACCTTTAAACATACCCTTATCTCCTTCTGTGACACTTCATAGAAAATGAAAGCTAATATTGCCTTATTTCACATGTTTGTTGTAACGTTAACCACCGTGAGACGCTCAGGTAGCACAGCAGAGGAAGACATCGAGGTACCTAATTTTGCCATACAGCCTAATTTCCTTGAAACAGCTCAGCAAACCTAGCAGCTAGGGGCAATAGCCCTGCTGGTTGTGGCTAACCCACGGAGCTATTGTGTTTTTCGTTTACTGCACACTCGACTGTCTGTGTGCTGTGCTAGTGTGTGGACAGGCATTCTGGAGAAAAACAGCACCAATTTTCCATACCATCTAAGGAACTCAATTGGCAGAACTGTGTGACAAATCAGGGCAGATTAAAGTCAAGCTGGTCACATTCTGCCATATTGACATCTGCACATAAAAACCCCGTGGCATCCCTGTGTCCAAAAAAAGGCATAATTTGGATCACAGTCACAACACTCAGATGCAAGAAGGAAGAAATCCCCAGTGTTAAAGACAAGGGAAGACTCATTTTTGAGCAGAATGAGGCCGGGGCTTTTCTGCTCTGTTGAGGTTGTAATTACAGCCTCTCAAAACTTGCGTGACATTGCTAATTTGAGAGAAAATGGGACACTGGTATCTGTAAGAACACTCAGGGCTGGGATTTTGATTATAAACTCCATATATATCAGCAAATCAACCCTGTGAATATTAAAGTCATTTAGTATCTCTATATAAGTAATTACAGAAACCGTTCAACAACAAAAGATGGGAAGACGTAAATGTCACCCTCTAAGGAAAATTTAAAGAGTTTTGTCAGATTTTAAGATACCTGAAAGTCAAACTGACCGTCAAATTGTGTCATGAAATTATGAAATTTTATTGTTTAACAGTTTTTAAAGACCAGCTTTTTTTGCTAAATATCTCCTACCTACAGAGGAATCATTGTTAGATGATGCCCTCCACTTAAGATACAGATCTTGTCATTTGATGCATCCTATTTTATTTTGTATAGCTTTGTGTCATGAAAAGACCCAGCTCTTTGCTTTAGAGGTTTGATCGTTGAGTGATTCCTCAGACTTTTGTGAAGCTCTATGTGATATGTATGAGCATAAAAGAGAGGCAAACATGACATAAACGCCCATTGCAAACCGGTATTTGCTTATGGTTTGTGTCAGCCTAATTGGGTGGCAGGCGCAGTGCTCCTTGGTACAAAGTGTCAAAGCATGTTCTTATCCTACCCCCTCAGCCCAGAAGGATCTTTCACCTTGCGGTGCCACAGTTGAAGATCCCAGTGGAACTGCAGAGGTGCCACGTGTGAGAGACGCTGGAAAATAAAAAGGCATGTCCTAGGCAAGCCTGTCTGAATTTGTCCATCACTCTTGGCCATCTTTCTCCAGGTGCTCTAACTTTTTTGGATATCTGGGCTCCTATGATGGGTCCTGAACATCTTCTGTAAAGTGCCCTTTAATGCCAGGCTCTTAGGAGGCTCATCTGACTGAATTAGCCAATGGCCCATGTGCCAAGGATTCATATGGGAATGAACCTTAGCCTTTAGCTCTGTCCTTTGTCCCTCCCAGGAGATTATTGCCAGATCTTTCTCAGCATCAGTGGGAGATAAGGGTGCTTGGTACCTTGCCACAGAACACCTGAAAACTTCAGTTCATTGCAGTGCTGAGCTTTATCAAAAGCTTAAGGGAAACTAGCTGAGGCTTCTTTCCTCTTGCAGGTGATAATACCGCACAGCAGGAATCACAGGAGAAAACTGCTTAGAAAGGATGTTGTGAAAGGATCTGGAGTTTGGGGGGCTTCTGAAATCATCTCTTGTTCTGTATAGGCACTCCCTTGCTGATATGCTTAGCATCCGTTGACATCACCTGTGTTCTGGGTCTGTGGATGAAAATGAAGATGTTGGTGCTTATCTATCTGTATCTAATTCACAGAAAGCTTTCAAACTTTCCATGCCCAAGAAATAGTATTGCAGAGATTTGGTGTCCAAATAAGGGTGGAGATGGGGAGAGAAGACAGAAGAATTAAAAAAGGGTTTATCCGACACATTGAGCAAATTCTTGTTTATTTATTTCTATTTGAGACTCCCTTAGCAGCAAGGTGTAAGCATTAAATGCACAGGAGATGGCAAGCAGAGGAAAAAAGTAAAAGAGTTAAATGATAGCAGTGATCAGTATTTTACTGCATTCCTTCTACAATCTAATAGATACAAATAGAAAAGGCCAGGCACAACACAAATATTTCCTATTATGAATAAACTAAAGTCACAATGGAATCTGTCATGCTTGTGATATGAGAAACGGACAATATTCCCGAGCTGTTGCCATGATGGCACTTGAATGCAGTTTGTACTTTGTTTATGAAGCTGAATCAGAAACCCTTTTTCCCCTCCCTTCTCTCTCTCTCTTTTTTTTTTTTTCCCTTGGCCCAGCATGTGTAATTCTTCTTCATGGAAGCTCGAAATGGCTGTGGAGCAGCTCAATATTCCATTTATTTTATTTATAAAATAAATTCAAAGCCTGAAAAGATGAAGTAATTGACTTACTGGGATGACAGTTAAACCCACTAAATTTAATCTTATCCTCTCAAGTACAACATATCGCGCTTACAAATTATCACCCTGCACCAGACAGGCCTGCTCTCTTCACCTAATCCAAATGGAAATGAAGGCCTCTGTTATTGTATTATCTGACTTTACTATCAGCATTAATCCGGCTTAACTCACTTAATGATGCCACTTGTGGCACTATGAAGGCAGCAAAGAAGTCTATAAACTACTTCCATTAAAATGCAAATCTGGCCCACAGAGAAAATAAGTGACACAAAAGTAGGAGAATTCGGCCATACACTGTATTAGCCTCTTGCAGCACAGAACTGATACAAGTATAATAACTGATGCTGTGATTATTATTCTAGCTGTGGATTTCCAATGAAAGGAAGCCAGTCTACCACAGAACGTCACAAAAGTGCTTCAACAAGCCAGGGTATTTAATTTCTGAAGAGATTTATATTTTTTGTTGTCAGGAAATGAACAAATACTTATCAATGTAAAAACTGCTATCTTAAATCTTCCTGCCAGGTTTTTCATACTGATATTATTTGCACCCTATAACACAGGAAATGAAAATCTTCTGTGCCTTTCACATCTCCACTGTATCTTAAAATTCTTTAGTAACAGACTTGCTTCTTTTTTTAACCCCCTTCTGTAAACATAAAAGAAAACTTTTATGGATTAAGTATAGGGAATTACTAATGCCAAAATCCCAACCCCAAATTCCTTCTCTGGAACATTTCTGTTTGCTGTTAATTTAATTATTTTTTAGAGGGAATCATAACATCTGTTTTATGGAAAAGCTTGATTTAATTTTAGTGTAAAGCTACTCACGTTTACCTCTACCCCTCTCCTCCCTCACACACACACACACATGCACATTGGCATATTCTGCCTAGCCACCCCTTTGTGTGAAAAATCATTAATGCCTGCATTACTATGAAAGAAATCCTAGTCAAAACACTAGGATTCGAGTCTCTTCCAATCTCTCTTGAGTTCAATTGTTTCCTCTGCCTTGATAACCCTAAGACTTCATTTCTGGCTTTGGCACAGGGACAACGTGCATATCTACAGGGAGACATAGGCACAGAGCTCCCACTGCTTAAATCAACATTTTTCTGGAGGCTTCGATAGCAAAATGTAAATGCAAGAATTTGGTCCAGCATATTTTATGTGCAGGGTGTTAGATGTGTGATGCACCCTCACTCTTCCTTGGAAAGCTTATTACTGATAATATTACAATTAGAGATGGGGCCAAGCTCTGCAACTGGGATTCGTGTTTCAGTCTCGCACATGGGAATTTGATTTAGCTCAGTGTGCTGAGAGGAGTAGCAATGAGATTCAGGTTTGCATCGAAGTTTGGATGATGAATCCCCTCCGAGGCTGAAGAATGTTTTGATCTGGAGCCCTGGTGTGCTCTCTGACAAAGACCTATTCTCTCTCATCCCCACCCACACGCTTACCCCACCCGGAGCATGGCTTGTTACTGGGATGGCCGTTCAGCAGCACACGGCTTTGCTCTGATGTTACTTTGCCGAAATACTGTTAAATTGGCTTTTCTCTCACCTGAGGCCCACACCAGTGCGATCTGATCGCGGCAGGCGTTGGATCTACCACAGCACTTCCGCCTGGGACACACATCGCTGACCTCGGTGTCACCAGTGCTCCAGCAGTGGGCTGTTCAATGCAAATGAAAACATCCACTTTGAGCCTAAAGCCATGCTCTGTGTGCTTACAGCAAAGGGAGTTTCCACTTAAAAGAGGCCGACAGCTCTGCAGATTTCAGCAGTTCCTCTTTGTAGCTGTTCATGGATGCTGGGAATTGTTGCCGCTTACAGGACGAAGTCAACCCCTAGGCACAGCAGATCTGGAAGTCACGTAGTGGCCAAACAGACGTGCAGTGCCACAGACATCCTGCTCATCTGATGGGCTCTGAGCCACTCTGAGAATGGGGAGCATGAGCAGATGCCAGAAGAGAGCTCAGAAACTGCTGGCAGGGGCACTGCCTTCCACCTGCACACCACCTTGCAATCCATCCTTGGCCCCTGTGGGTTTGCATTCCCTGTGCCAAATCCTGAGCTGGTGTCAGCAAATGATTTACTGAGCTTTACTCAGGGCTTGTTAGCAAGAAATAATTGCTTAATTTACTAAGGTACTGTCTCAACTCCTGCACAACTTTGGTCTGAGGCCTTTACCTTCTGAGATGCCACGCTCTGTGTAAAAGCAAGATATCAGCTAGGTAATTTTTCTTACCACTACACAATAGAACTTCAGTGGGTTAGCTTGAAATGTCATTTTAAAACTACGGAACTACTGAACTACATCTCAACATGAATGCTATTATTTAAATTTAAATTGGGATTGCTTCAGTTTAGCTGAATGTGCTGAATTGAACTGGCGTAACATAAACAAACGAACAGAAGTTTCCAAGGGCACAGGGATTTTTTAGTGATGTAGACTACAGGAGTTTGTGACAAAAACTGCTACCAATTGTCTTTATCTCACATTCTGTGTTTTGTTTTCCTTGCATCATGATGCATCTACAACATCTTCATGCAGACATCAGTTATATCCATGATACTTTTCCAGAAAATGGGAGGGTGTTGGACTGGTTGAACTTCCGGCCAAGCTATTCTGTGCTTCTGCTTCTTCTAGTGAATCAAACCAAATTCTAAGATATCTAATGAAATATTGCCTTGCATCATGGATGATACTAAAGGTTTAACATTCAATCTCCCAGAACACTGTCTGTATACACTGAATAATTAGCACACTGCAATATCCTGAACACGTAGTGGTGTGGTATGCAGTAAATCTTTTTAAATGTTATTGTATTCACAGGAGGCATGAATTTTAGGTGTTTTTCTATAAACAAATACACGTGTAGACCAAAGCATACCAAATTTATACATGCAATTGTCAATCAAGTTTGCATATGATAAAGTCTAATTACAGTTGAAGAATGATCAAACAAGTACCTGTGCAATTTTTTATTTTTACTGGCACTGATACAGGTGTGATGATCTAGATCTATATTTTTTATAAACTTGGTAATATATTTGTGAGAAAAAATAGACACGTTTGAGGCCTTTTCGAGGTCTGAAACAGAAGCATCAAACTTCCACTAAATATCAGATGATAACTTTAATTTAAATATGTTACCCAATTTTAAATAGAGATAATGTAATCCACACTTGTGGAACAATGAGGTGGGAGTGAGAACCGAGAAGTGAGAGAAAGAGTAATATACCATAAAAGTGATCTCTGTGGTCTGCAGTGGTCTTTAGAGGCTGAAAGCAGCCTCTAAATGAAAAGACTGTTTTTAGCTGCAGCTTAAACGTAACAGACGCATTTATTTATTAGAGTATGGTTAAGCCTTGACCTGATGAAATAGCATAAATAATAAAATGTAATTTCTTTTGGAAAGCTCTCGATCAGACTAAACTATGGAGGTATTTTTGTGGGGTGGGGAGCACGAGACTGAAGAGAATGCAAAAGGTAGAACTTGCAGGTAGAAATGTCAGCCAGGGGAGCTCCTGAAGTCCCAACTCAGTTTTGATCCTGCCCACACTTTCCTTTCAAGGTCTGTACCTGGAAGAGCCACTCAGAATGCTTTTAATGGGAAAAATAAACCAAGGAGTTCTAACCAAAATGAAATATCTTGCCTGATCCTTCTTCTTTTCACTCTGGCTTTATTGCTTTCTTTTTCCCCATCCTTAATTTAAGATCATGTTCAGCTATTTTTGTGAGTGTGTTTATATGTGTCCTATGATTTTCTGGTTTTATTACAGTGTTAAGTGTTTCTTAGGCACGATACTGAACTTTACTGATCTTTCAAAGTTTTATTTCGTAAGGTTGGGGTTTTTTTCAAAGGATGGGAATTCCTATTTTTTCCAAATCTATTGCAAAAAGTACTGAGCCAGTCCAACAGAAATATGATTCAGTGTGAGGGTCACTAAAATACATCTCTAAGCAGAAGAGAAGGTGCTGGATTACTCAAATCTCCTTACCAGCATAATTCCAAAGTGTCAGGGGAAAAAACCCTCCTTTTTTCTTATAAAGAAATTTTGGCTCTACTCTTGCGTAGCTCTGTTATTTCTTCTGTTACTGTCCCCTTTTGGCATAACTTTTGGGTAGACAATTGTTCACTGTGTGAAAGTTGCTCATTCATTTCTTTCAGAGGCCACTGGACAACAGTCAGCAGGTAACAACTCACTGACCTAAAGACCTACCCATGCTCAGATAAATGAGCTGAATGTGAAAGGCTAAAAATCCCATTACCAGACCTTGAGCCATTCTGTCCTTAAGCAATTTTGCAATATTTCTAGGAAAGAAATAAATACAAGTTGTGGATTAAGGGACAAATCAGATAAACCAGCAGTGAACCATTCTTCTGAAATAAAATTTTGCTCATGTTTTTGCTCAGCTGCACTCCTGATGCAATGAGATGGTAGTCTTAAGAGATGCGTGGTCATTGGGTCCTGAGTGAAATCAAGCCAGAGATTGAGGCCATAAACCTTATTTTACTACCTTGGCAATGATACTTATCCTAAATTGTTAATATTCTTTAAAAAGTCTTCATACAGTAGGTAACAGGACAACTTGTTCAGGTGACTTCAACCAAATTTCTTTGAGAGATGATCTCACCTTTAGCAAGTCGCACTTTGCTCACTTTTTCTAAAATTAGCCAAACTATATTTTCCAACGAGATCTGGAAAGTACCTTGCTATCTATAGCTTCATTTAAGATCTACACCTTTCAGAGTTCAGGACTCTTGCCTATTCGTGACTTGAAAACTCTTATGGAGACTCTTCTTCAAACTTCACCCATAACCCGGTTTTTAAGGGCATTAAAAGTGAGGGAAGACAATCCCTCTGTGCACCTAGGAGAATTGACCTTCAAAGTCATGTTATCTGTTAGTTGGCTGATGTTGGGAGTAACCTGTATTTCTGTCTTCTGCTGAGATCCAATAGTTCCTGTACAAACCCTGAATTCACCTGAGCCCATTGGAATTCAGGCCACCTGCAAACCATTCCTCCCCCGTGCTATCACGGCCGTTCTGAAAAAGGATCCCAAGCTGGTTTTGAGCTGTCTGATGTTGCTGCTGCAGAAGCAGATGGGACAGATAAAAGCTGCCAGAGCAAGTGCTGAGAGTGCCTTTTCAATTAAGCAATGAGGACGGGCAAGAACCTTGGCTGTGAGCTCAGGCCTCCAGCCTCTTGCAATAAAATGAGTCATGGAAGCAAATTGAGTATATTTATATATATATTTATAAGTTCAGCTGAAAATAGATTACGTAGTTGTTCTGGTGAAAGAGGAAAACAATACCAATTTATTTGGATGGCAGATTATTATCCTTTTTAAGAATTAATGCAAGCATTGTTTATGAAACAAACAAAACAGGAAAGAAGTTTATCTTCTGGAAATGGCTGTAATGAGATATTTTCAAGGGGTTTTTTTGGTTAGCTGAAATCACTTGGCTGAATGCACCATGAATTGAATAATCCTGCTGATTAACCTAAAATTTAATTAACTAAAGAAAAAAATATCATTTTACATTTTCAAATATTTAACTTCCCCATTATATGACTAAATAATTTTTTAAATACCATGGTTTTTTTTGAAACCCTCTTTTTGCATCTTGTGGAGCCTGGCTTTTAAAGTATTCAGTCCCCTAATTCAATCACTGATTTCAATAGGATTTAAATCTCTGGGCACTTCTAAAAACCCCACTAGGCACTTGTTCATCTTTAAGCACCTAACTACCTCTAAAGGTCTGGCCCTTGATAATTTTAGAAAATGGTCCTTTCTATCATGCAGAGTTTCCTGCTAGCAAACTGGAAAAGTAATTAGCATATAGATGCATCCCTCAGACGGTAGACTGGGTTAAACTGGATTTTTCTACCTTTTAATAACCATTGGAAAACAACAAGGAATTAATTGGTTTGGAAATGTGAACTGATGGAAAAAGTCAAGCTACAGAAAAGTTATTAACTATGCAACGCTGAGAGTCCTTAAAACCATCAGTTAATGAAACAAAGAAAAGAATACATTGAGGGAGAATTGATTTAGAAGTGAAGAAGACAGATGAAAAAGGAATTGCACTATAATATGATGAAGAAAATATTTCTGTCTTGGAGACTGCAGTAGTCACTGCAGAGCAGCGGTCCAGGGAGCACCTCTGAGGAGAAAAGAGCCCCTTGGCTCTTTGGTTCTGTGATGCTCCAGCACATCCCCTGCTCAGAGCAGCCTCCCCAGGATTTAGCACGGAGCAGCCAGCACGGTGCCAGGTGCTCTGGCAAATGACAGTGAAAAGTCTCTCCTGGCACCTTCTCTGATCCTATCCAGCCATGCAACACCCCCTCCGTGCCTCTCCAGGCATTCGGGGGTGCCAGCAAGCGAGGGGAGAACACTTTTCCACACGGGTGCGGGGTGCCCCAGTAGTGAGACGAGACGCGTCTTTGAAATCTATGGATGAAAAATGCTGTGTAAGAATGAGGATTTTTTTATTATTATTATATAATCCTCAAGGGCAGAATTTGAAATAGCTGCTAGGAAGTGTTGCCTATTCCCAGTTTACATGAGATATCTTTAATCATATTCTAGTCAGAGAAAGAAATGACTGCAAGAGGAATTATAAAACCTGTTCCTTGCTTTCATCTTTGCTTTTCCACTCAGCCTCGCATGAGAGAGAGAGGAATCTGCAGCCAGACTGATTCTTGACTGACCAGAATTGTTCTAACACAAGGGAATAATTTAAAAAGACACATTTTTACTGCAAATTCCCCCAGGTTAATTTTTTTATTTGAACAGAGCCCTGCTCTCACAGTGTAAAGTAAATATTTTTATGGTTGTGTGCAGGGGAAAAAAATTCTTTGTTTTGCCTTAGTTGTGTTCATACTCTAATGAGGTAATTGAAAAAAAACAGTAAGTAGGAAAAAGCTCTTGGTGGAAGTACGATATTTTAAGTGCTGGAGCAGTTACACTTTCATGTAAACAGAAATTAATATAATACTGAATAAAACATAATGCTTTATGTAAATGCAATTTTGGTTTGTTTTCCAGAGTTTCTAAGGCTGTTGTGGAACTAAGGATGAGGCAAACTGAGGGTGCATCACTCCACAAAGTACGGCATGGGATGTGTGTGCCAGGATCACCTTAATGAACTTCATTGCCATGTTGTACCACAAAGCCCAGGAAAATGCAGTCACGTGGGTTTGCCCTTGAATCCCATCCGTGTGTGTGAACTGGAATTTCCCTACTGCAAGGTGCAAGAGCTGGAGAGAAGAGAACAGAATGATATTGGATTGAACAAGTACATTCTCCTCTCAGACCTGCATGAATGAAGAGCAAAGCCTTTCACAGAGGTAAGAATTTTTGACCTTTGACATCTGGACTAAGTCCAGTTTTAGCCCATTGGTGCCTGGAGGGTGTGAGCTGACCTCTGTGGTGCTTTTAGCACATCAGCCTCATCTAAAAAGGAACCTGTTTGTGCCCTTAGAGTTTGCTCTGTGTTGTGAACCACAGTGTGGTAAGTCACTTCAATAAGGAAACTTCCTTTTAAAATTCCCAGATCCAGCTAAAATACTAATTTAAACTTACCCCACCCCTGGCCTGTGGGAAGCAATGCAACAAAGGAGCTGGATTTCAATGATCCTGGTGGGTCCCTTCCATCTCAGGGTATGCCATGATTCTATGAAATGTGAGCTACTGCTCTTATGGAAATCTAATTTCCTGTACAGTAAGGTGGTACCTGATTCATTCAGGCAGAGGAGCACGAAGTCTCAAATTTCTATAAGTTAGGAGAACCAGAGGGTGAACCCAAATGAGGATGAAACTGATGAAAAGTATTTGCCAGTAAGGTCAGGTCCTTATTTAGTTTGTACCTTAATGTTCCTTAATGAACCCTGAGCTTGCTTGCTCCTATCCTGCAGCAAAGAGCCAAAGGCAGCATTTCAGTAGCACCAGAAAGCTTTGCTGTGCAAAGTCTCTCCTTGTGCCTACCTAAACTGAATAAAATTTTTCAGTATGAGCCAAATACCATTGACTTTCATTCACGTTTCTGAAATAGTTTCTCCGGGCCTACATTTAAAATGTAGTGGTTAATTATGAGGATGTCAGTGTTGCTGAAAAGAATGGTTGCATAACTTCTGTCCTTATGAAAGCTGGCAAATTAAACAGCTTTGCTTATCAACTAAAGAAAAAATCGTTGGGATGCTAAAAAGAGACTTTATAGGGAGATCCATTGGATTCCTGTGTATCCTAATGGCTGTGGCACTTCCCTTTCTGCCCCATCAAAAGAAGGCCCCAACCCAGTGAAGCACTTAAGGCTGAACGGTGCCTTGGATGTCACTGGCGCTGCTCACAGTGTGTAAAACTTGGCACACACTTGTGCTTTTTTGGCTTAGAGCCAAGCTGAGTGATATGAACATAACGCTGTGTTTGAATTCACTGTATTCAGTTCTTAGTTCTGTATTGATCTGGATTTTGAAGCCTTGACTGAAGTAACTTTTAAGTTTCTTTTTTTTTATAAACACAAAATGAATTTGATATAGTTGCCTCTTTCACTCAGAGATTTGAAAATACTTTAAAAATATGAATGTATTGATCTTTCACTATAGCAAGAGTAAGTAGTAGCAACTCAAAACAGATGAGGAATATGAAAGTAGATGAGTGGAGATAAAAAATCTAACAACAACAGAATGGAATTGGAAAACGAATTCGTCTTGATTGTATTCCCATCTGCTTTGGGTTCAGTTTCATTAGCTTTCTTGGAAGGGAGCTTCTGTCAGGAAAGTTTATGAAAACACAGTTTTAGTAGACATTCAGAACAGTTGCAGAAATTTTATTTTGATTTTGTGATCTGGCTTCCTTTTTATGAACTTTTGTCGTTACATGTGAACACACATAGTCTTTACATATGCAAATATCTTGAGTTACGTGTGTTGCTTAGCCAGATTAAAAGCTTCTAAACAAAACACTAAGCATATATTGGTTACTGAAATTTTTCACAGAAATAAATTCAAATACGTTGTGATCTTTTCTTACCTAGCACAGAAAGGCCAAGGGCTGTATGTGTATGGCTCATTTTTTATTTATTGTCTTTATTGCTACCAAATTTTGCATTCAGAGAAGGAAACAGTGAGGGAAGCCTAAGAAAAAATCCTCAATAAGGATTAGTGCAGGATAGATAGGTTTTTGGGTCATGAATAATATAAAGAGATGTCTTTTTTTTTTTTTTAAGAGCAGGAAATGATTGAAATATCATTTGTACCTATGTGAACTTGTGGAACTCATTGCATATGAGTAACATTAGAAAAACATAACCATGGATGCAAGACTCACTGGTTGTATGGAGAAAGAAAAGCTGCAGCCACTTAAAATAGGAAAACAGTACATAGGAAGAACAATAGTGCTCACCATTAAGCATTGGGCTTTGGAAGAAGATTCTCTCATAAGCAAGTTATTGCATAATTCTCTGTTATGGGAGTTTCACACCTTCCTCTGAAACATCTGGTGCTAGAATGCAATAAAACACTAAATGAATTTCTGACCTGATATGGCATGACAATCAATAAAATTCTTTTATTAGCTAGCTCTAGTTTTAAGAACTTGTCATAGTAACAGCACGCAGCTTTGCAGAATGCTAACTTGTGATCAAACATTCAATTTATTTTGAAAACTAAATCTTTCCTGCCTTATTGCACATTTCCTCGAGTCTGGGGAGATTAGCCCAGCATGTCTCACCATCTATCACTAGAGAAAACGGGCTCTTGGGGTTGGTTGTTTAACACCTAATAGATGCTAGGTAGGAAATCTCTAGTGGTTGCTGAGATGCAACCAAAATTGCTTTAGACCAAGTAGCCAGCCTTTGGTCCATCTACAAGATCTTCAGCCATGCCTCTTTCTCCTAAACAATGTTCCACCCGGTGTCCTTTCTGCTACCCTACAGTCTCACAGTCCCTTCTGCTATTAGATGTCAAAATACAGTAATTCCTAAACTTCTGATCAATATTCCAGTAAATCCAGAATAGGAATGCAGCGTGCATCAGGTCACAAAAGCAAAAGCTACTGTCCATGCATCAGGCATGCATCTGATACACGACAAGTGATGCCTGAATTCTTGGCATAGGACACTGTGCAGAAGGTTTGCAGCTCCTTGAGGTGCTTCGTGCCCCCACCCCACCAGAAATGCTGGAACTCCACTGGTGTGGGCAGGCTCAAGGGAGGTTGATGCTGCTGGAGAAAAGGCCAGGGCGTCCTGCAATGACCTCGTGGGTCTGTGGGGCAGTTCACAGTCAGTGGGAATTCCAGGACTCCTCCACAAGCATAGTATCACAGCAAGGATAAAGTCAAGCAAATGCCACCTCATCCTTTCAGTGAGGTGAAAATGAAAACCCTCCTGAGTGCTTGGAGATGCCTAATTCTGAAATGACACCTCTGGTGAGAAACCCTGAGAGGGCCAACACCGTGAACCCTCCCCACGCTCCTGCCAAATGAAGCCATGCTGCAAAGCAATGCATTTTGATAGCGTGGCTTGCATTTCTCAGAGCAGCCTGAATGATTTTTTCCAAAGAGTGCAGCAAAGTGTTAATATGATATCTCTGTGGGTTTGCATTACAAACATGTCTTCAGGCACACCAAGAGTATTGAATCAAATGTAAATGTCTGTGTGAGTAAAGGAAACATGCTTATGCATCAGGGGGAGTTTATTTTGTGCTGGGTAGCACAAAAAATCAACGTGATTTTAACAGCCATGTTTTCATGCGAATGGACCGTAGCCAGTCTGAAGAAATTCCAGGAATCCCAAACTTTATGCACCACCTCTGAAGTCATCTTCATATGGAACAATATTTAATTTGTCATTAATTAGTAAATTGCTGTGCGAAAGCCAGCAAACTATCTTGGCTGAATTAACCAGCACAAAGATTATTCTTCTGGAAATGAGCTGAAATTCATGCTGCTGGCAATTTCCATGAAAATAGAATTGCCTTTTGTAGCTTTTATTTTAAATTAAGAATAAAATTATGCCCAAAGACAGCAGATAAAAGAGGTGAAAAATCTTACCTAAAAGATATAGGCAAGAAAATCGCAACTTGTGTGTCTGCCCCAGCAAGCTAAAAAGATATTTCTTACAAGGAACTCTGAAACTTGAATTTATTTGGGACTATTTACAAGATACTACTGAGTGTAAATCCATTCTCACTGCATCTCCTGGAAGTCAGGGCAGATTTTGTTGTATGAAATCTTTTCCTCTTTGAAAGTCAATGACTGGGGAGAGGAGCAGTGGGGAGGGGGAGACTTGGCAGACTGCCACCATCCTCTTTCATTATTTCATATGTTACACGTCCCATCTAAATCTGCATTTGCTTGGTTCACCACCCTGTATGTTGATGCAGGAATGATTGTTATTTTATAGTTATAAATAATATATGTGCATTCAGAGACATTTCAAATATTTAGCTTTCTTGAATTCTCACTTTTGCATACTTTCCCCTCCCTACACTCACCCCCTGCCTTCATGTCTGCTACCCAGTCAAAATAAAAGTCTCCCCCATCTCTATCTCCCATTGTTTTTTCCATGGTTGATTGAATGGTGTGCTAGGTTCAGTGAACTTGGTCTTGGCTACTGCTCCACCCAGAAACAACCTTCTCTTCTATACCCATTATCATATGAAAGCTACTAATGGCGTTTTACTGCAGCTCTGCTTCGTGTTTCAGAATTGAAAGTGGCATCGTGCAGCCCACATTTGCCCAGTTGCAGGGAATAGCCCTTCTCCCTTCCTTCCTTTTGCCCTCTATTTCAGTGTAAAATACTGTCTCCTTCCTTTTCTTTGCTAGATCAGTGTCTTCAATATATAATTTTTACTTCAGATATGAAAACAACTTTCAATCTGGGATTCTGGTGCTGTTAGAAATATTATTGGATCATGTGGGACTTATCCTCTGAGGATGAATTGGTTATTGCAGACAATGGAGGGAGCTGGTCTCTTGGAACTTGAGAATGATGGAAGTATCTTCAAACAGTTTCAAACAGAAAATTTTAAATTTCAGCACCGCACAATAGTCCGGGAGAGAGTGTAATGTGGTATAAATTTTAAAGGTTGTTGACTGATGTCACTAACTAATGGTCTGCCCTCGAACCTGGTTATGTATAAATGTGAAATATCTTTATACATTGAATATGTGCATGAACATATGTGAATGTGCTGTGGGTATTTTGAGAGATTAGTATCAACAGAAATTAATTTGTCCTTTATAATAATGTCTGAGTGTCAAGAGAGATTCTTTCTTGTCATTACAAGTTTAATAGCCACATAGCATAGGTACAAAATCTCACTCTGTGCCACCACTAAATGCAATTTGAATGCATATTAAAGAGCAAACCACTTTTCTGATGTTGAAACAACAGCTTCACAAGAACAGGTATAATTTAAATTATGAAAAGCACTTGCCCGTGTCTTTTTCTTGGATTTAGTCAAAAGATACAAAACATATCAAAACTTTCAATGTTCTTATTTTTTATCACATTTATTCTAAAAAAATCTTCACAAGAATCTCGAAATGTTGACAGCTGGTGTTATGACTCTCAGTAGCAGGAAATGCAACATGACTGCCTTTACTGGGGGCATGGGGGAGAGGACGCTTCACTTCCGAAAGGAAATACTGGGTTTTCATTGTTTATATGTTTGTTGTTCCCACAAAAATGGACCCAAGTGTTTTGAAAGGATTAAAAATATGGTTGCAATTTGGCACTGGAGCTGGTTGCAGCCGCTGTGCGTTTGCGTCCCTGCTCATGTGTGGAATTTGGCCAATTCCAACTCTGCGTTGGTCACAAGCAGCCAAACGGCTTTCAGTTTTCTTTTGTTGTAGCTGCATTCCCTACTGGGCAAAAAAACTTTCAGGCTTTATTTCAAGGTACAATATGCTCCTCTGAGAAGATAAATTATTAAAATGGAGTGTCTGCTTGTGAAAATTCCAGCTTTGCAAAGTTATGCTCATTTGGACTCCAAGAAATAACTGTTCTATCCTTCCAGGTCTCGGTTTAGCCAAGACACGTGCTAATTTTCTTTTAACTTTGAAGTTCTAATGGTCTTAAGGAAATCTGTGTTTAAGACAAAAATGGAATCTGCTTCACTGTGAAGGAGTCAACGTGTCTGGTGTGGTTAATCTGGAAAGCACCTCTTCACTAGCATTCAGAGTGATTAGGTGTGAGAGCCCATCTAGTATTTGGGTTTAAGTACCATCACAGCTTATTTTAAATATTAGGAGACAGCTGGAATAGGCAAACTCTCTATTGTTTACCACAGAACTGCATCTTTTACTACTTGGCTGCCTAAAGACCTGAGGCGTGATAGGCTCACTCACAAGAGGGGTAGACCCTCCTCCATCACCAACTGAGTGCTGTCCATTCCTGCTGGGGTCAGGCAGAGTTGAGGTTACAAAGCCAAACAGGTTCCTAAGATAGCAAACAAAAGTGCCAGGCTATCCTGAGGTTCTGATGGAGCCCAAAGGCCAGTATGAACGGCAGGTTTGTGTAAGCAGCCGCCTCTCCTGTTTTTCCAGATCTTTAATGTCGTGCTCTTTGCCAGGTTATCTGGGTGTTCATCTTTCTGTTACATCCTAGGTTGCTGCAGTTACTAAAGAAAATGTATATTATCACTTGGAATGAAATATATGTTCACATACAGGATGAATGTATGGAGTGAAATATGTGCGTGTGTACACAGCACATACTGAAACAAACAAGCTAAAAGGAATGTTTTTGAGACATTTGAGAGTGTTAATATTGATTACTAAATAGATTAAGAGACAGCTATAAGAGGTTTTGTCAGGAGATCAAACTTTACCTGTGTGACAGTGTTAATAGTATGAGACGTGAACATTTATCAACAAAACAGTTTCAGCTGCTTGGCAAAAAGCATTGCATCTCTGAAGTGTTTTGTCATACAGCTTCTCCCACCTAACAAATCATGGTGTTGTACACTTTAACTTGCTCCTGTCAAGGAGAAGAATGTTTCCAACAGGAGGCTGTAACAGTAAAGTTCTTGATTAAGGAATTCTTCAAAGATATTTTTTATTTAGAGTGCATAATTATCGCACCGTTGATAGAAAGGTGGCAACGAGAATGTTAGAACCAGCTGGGTTGGATCTGTGGTCCATCTGGCCCTTCTTATCTCATGCAGTAAATGACTGTTCTAGACTTTACATTGGAATATAAAACTTCAGCACAGGAGATTTCTTCTCATATATTTTCTTCCAACTCTACATGTTCAGTAACTTCTCCAGGAGAGGTGTGAATTTGAGAAGAAAGTCACTGTCTATGCAAAAAAAAAAAAGCCCATAAGACTGATAGTACTGACGTATGCAGAACAGCCATTCCATGGTTCAGAAGTATGTCAGGATCACTGATGGATATCTTTAGCTTTGATTAATGTGAGGATTAATTGAAGCTTTTCTCCTAACCTTCTGTCTCAGTCCACACTCCACTTTCCAGCCCACATTGTAACATCTGTGTCAAGAACAAAGAAAGTCTTCCTTTTCCAGAAATCTTGTTGATGTCTCTCAATGAAGACTCCAGTGAAAGAAGCCAAGAGTCAACATTTGCAAAATAATTTTTTACACGGTCAGGATCTGTACAAGTTTTTAGAGTAAATAATAAAAACATAAGTGACTCAGAATATAATTTACCTTGGAATATGCAGTACTGTTTAATGATAGTGTCATACTGACAAATTTCATTATTTGGGAGATTCTCAAAGTAGGTGATATTTGGGGAATGCTACAAAGAGCTCCCTATCTCCCTGATATTACCCCAAACAAAAAGAGCTGGAGGAACAGAGTTGGATTTTTTGGATATCAAAACTGTTATCCCTTTAAAATGAAATTTTTTGTTGTCATAAGATGTTCAGCATTTTCTTATTACTCTAACATTATAAAAACATTATTTTTAGAACATTTTGATAAAATACTCACATTTCATCTCTCTGACCAAAATTTGATTTCAAAAAAATTTGAAATATTTTTGTTTTCTACAAGGTGAATATCCTACATTTGAGCAATCCTATTCTGTACATATTACTTTAAAGTTTAACTGATCTGTAGCCTACTAAAAATTAATGCCAGGTCCATTGGTTATATAATAAATGCCAACAGCTGTCAAAAGCAGAGTGAAGCAAAAGGGGGGAAAAAAAGACAGCAATTGTCTTATAAGACTGCCTCATGGTAATTCAAGAAACGTTCTGTGAATTCCACCTCAGTGGGGTATGAAATAAAACCCACATTATGATGGATTGAGAAAACCTGGGGTGGCCCAAAGCTACTTTCTCTAGGATGATTTCTTCTTCTTTATTTTTATTTTGTGATAGCTTCCCTAACTCTAACAAAAGTAGAAAAAAAAAACTGAGACAGGAAAATGTATGAACATGGTAAAGAAAAAGAGAAGGGGAAAAAAATCTTTTGCAATATCAGATAATCTTGAAATACAATAATATGTCTTGCAAACCTGTGAGATCTATAGCAGGCTTATAACTGATCAATTTTCCACCCAGGTTTACAAGAAGAATAAAGACCAGTATAGTTCATAAATCAACATTTCTTAAGCTACTTGTATGTTTTCTCTATCCTGAAGGTGATTTAAAAAGTAAGCTATAAACATCAACACATTCAATGGAACTGAGGCACACCAGCAAAAGGGTATTTGTAGGGCCACGTACGTATAAAGAGATAATACTTTTGTACTGTATACTCAGTAACCACAATTAGGTTTTGAATTTCATTATATAACAAATGGCTGTTGATGCCTGTAAAAGCAGCAAAGTATTTTGATCCCCCGTTTTTTGGCAATCTCATTGATAGTTCTATTTTTATAGAGGCACAAACACACCCAAGCCTTAGAGAACAGCTTTGCTTTTCTGTTTTGAACTGGCCACCATGGAGAATTTTCTCTGACTTTACGCTGACGTGAAACTGTGAGAGGGACACAGATACCTGTGAGGATTCCATGAGCAGCAATAGTGACTGGGTAGGACCTGGTATTTCTAACCAAGGTGTTACAAGTCACCGGACCAAATCAATGGTCTGTTCTCTCTTTGGGAGGACTGCAAACACACAACTAGGTGTATTCCCCAGCATTTTCCCTGCCTTTTCAATGGGGCTGCCAGGAAAATTGGAAGACTCCACGCTTTTCCTGGGGCAATGTGAAACACTCCCTGTAACTGCTCTACTTGAGGCACCCAAAGGTTTGCAGCCATCCTAAGTGTACCCTTTTCACCTCCTGCCTTACAGGAGACTGGGATAATATTTGTCAGTTTTGGCCCACCCTGCTGCCAGGTGGGCCTCTTTGGGATTCAGACTTTGGGAAAGACACCATCCTCAGGCTGGGGTGAAGGGGAGCCTGCAGCACCTGTCTGTGCAGCTATTGCACAGAGCTCTTTGCTGAAGGTCAGTGCTGGAGCTTCTGGTTTGCAGTAGCTGTAGCAGTGTCTGGTTTCACAGCAGGTCAGAAATTCCTGTCTGAAGGCCTCAAGGCTCACTACCCAGCTTAGCTGGGGATCTAAAGCAGCAGGAGTTTGGTTTGCCATCATTCAGCAAGGCAGAGACGTGCAAACCCATATCTATCACCAGTTCTTTGTTTAATCCACTTGCTCATATTGCCTCCTCCTTTTGGCTGGGCATTTTTGTTCCCTTCACTGTACAGAAATGTTAACAGGTGTAGAGACACCAGCCAGTCATGGTCATCTGTGTGCTGCATGCACAAAGAAGTTTCAAGAAAAAAATGGATAAGTAAAATGGACCTGTAAGATCGGGTTTCTTACTGCTGCATGTAAATTTTAGGTTCCAGGCCTTACAATAGGCCTTTGGCTTTTGAATCTCCTTATTTGTCTTTTCTGTTTTTATTGACACCTAAGGAACATCTGAGCTTAATTTTGTCTTGCTAGTGCCCTACCAGGAGCAGTATTCAGTCACCCCGAGCCTGTTTCTGTCCTCCTTTCTCATAATCCCACTTTCTCTGGGGGTATTTTTGGCAATGTAAAAATTCCTCTGCATGTCTGTTCAGGTAATTTCCTAAGATCCCTGAGTTCCCTGGGAGACCCCCTCCCATTCATACTCTGCAAGCTCTGAGTCCCAAACTCCATTATACACCTCAAAATGAAAGAAGGAAAAAAAGTTACTCTTCAGTTTGTGTACAGTCTGCCATGAACAGTTAGATGTGCTCTTACCCTCCAGCAGTAAGGGCCAGATCACTGATATTTTTGGATGCCCCTTATCTTCCCCACAGACAGTGCTGGAAGGCATGAGGAGCTGCCAAGGCTTTAAGGGGGACAAATCTCAGGATTCCTCAGCAGCTCACTGCCTGGATTGGATGCTCTCTCTGTTGCCCCTGAAGTTTGAGGAGGAAATTGTGTTTTCACAGGAGAAGAAAATATACCTGACAGTTTTGAATACTGAAAGATAGCTGTGGATGAGCAGTGCAACTGAAGTGGCTTTGTGAAGTTGCTTTGCAGCATTGACAGCCAGTCAGTGTAGTTATTTAATCCAAGCACTTTTACAGTTGGAATATGTTGCCAGAAAAAGGAAATCAGCTTTTGAGGTGCATTATCTCCTTTCAAGACTGTCCTGGGGGCACTTACTCATTATCCTGGAATAAAACAAATGAAAGATTTCTTTTAAAAAAATATTGTTCAATCCATTTAGAATCCCTGGAGCTGAGTATTTTACATTTTTGTGGCTTGATAAAATAAAACCAGCAATTAGTTTACACCTATTTATCATTTATGGTTCTCTCCTTCTCTTTGCAGCTCATTTTGAATACTATAATCCTGACAGATTAACTTTCCTACTAAAATTATTATTATTTCCTGGAACTATGAATGAAATAGGAGAACATGTTCACTGTGACTGATGGAGGGAAATCTCATTCTGCTAGACAGTATTTTAAGCGGATTCCCTCACAACAACAAAAAAACATGTGAGGAGACACTTGCACCTTTCCCTTCTAGCTCTCGTGGGGTGGTGACAATAGGTTTGCAATTGTAACATTTTCCTCTAGGACTTGGCCATTGCTCTTCCTGCTGAATTTCAGGGGGGAAACAGGAAAGAGCCCACCCAAGTCAGGTACGCAGTGGGTGTGGAGCCCCGCAGCTCACACGTGTAGCAGACTGGAGGGATGGTGTGGAACAGAGAGGGGGCTGCTCGTGCTCACAGCTGTGGATGCGCCGTGGGATGCGGGAGCCTCTGCACAGCCTGTGGATCTGGGCTTAGAAAACTTCAGTCTCCCTCTTACAGTAAAACTGCAGTTGATGCAGGGCCAGGGTGCAGACACGGCTTGAGCTGATAGCTCTGGGCCTTCCTGAATAGGAAAATTTGCATTCCCTTTTGGAAAGTGTAGTACATAACTTTTCCAGTGAATATGCCTGGGCTATTTTCATTTTGTAATTGCCATCCTTTCAAATTTACTATTTGCCATTTCATTTTCACTAACAAGTGTGAACACAAAATACCCAAAGCCTTTGTAGCTTGCTTTACAGAGGATTATTTCAGGCCTAGATGTAATGTTTGGGATCTGCAGTGAGAGATATGGCTTTCAAGAGGCACCCCGACACTGGCTTGGCATTCATGTCCCACCTGCTGAATGCCAGTGGGATCCTGTCCATTGCTTTCACAGGCTTTGGATCCCACCCAGAGCATTCTCAAAGACAGGCAGGAACTGGGAGTGTGGGCTGGATTAGGAAATAGCAAACTGTTCTGAGAGGTTTTCTTTTTCATCAAAATTTATTTTTTGACAACATTTTCTGAACAGCTCAAACAATAGCTCTGGAAATTAGAGAGTTTATATCGTCCTGTAGAGTAATTTGTGGAATATTCCCAAATTCAGTTTTTATACCATCATGTCTCCTAAATAATTTTAAATCTGCATTGTAAAATGGAGTGTTCTTTAAGCATTTGCTTTGTATGACGCTAATTTCCTCTAAAATCTAGGCTACATGTTTCTAAGACTGTTGTACTACTTCATGGCAGGGATATGGTTACTATCTGTTGCTCCCTTACCCTACTTTGATGCTGGAATTTTGCAGCAGTTTTTAATGTTTTTCTCCCTCTTTAAGCAGAATCAACCCCTCCGCCTCTGTTTTCCTTTGCCTGTGTCTTTTTGTTTCCATATTGTAGCAAAACAGTTTTATCTTTACCTTCTCATGCAATATGTATGTTCAAAGGCTGTTGTGTTTTTGACTAGAAGCTCCTCAAGACTAAACACAGGTATATTTTCCCCATTTTGACCATTCATCTTCATTGACTGCTGCTTACTTATGCTGATAGCACAGTCCTTTTCTGCAACAAAGCCTATATTCATCTGCTTCCTACTTACTCTGCTGATCACCTTGGGTGCTTCACAAGTCTTGCTCCTGCTGTCATTTCCTCGCTGACATAGCCAGGAAGAAATCCCTCTGCCAGGTCCCTCCTGGCTCCGTGGGCTGCGTGCGGCTGGGCGAGGTGGACTCCCTAACTACCAGGAAGATTAAAATCAGCATCTGCTACTTAAAGCATCTTGTATTCCTGTTGTAGGTTTTACCCCGGTGAGTATTCCAAGTCAAACAATGCTGTGGTTGTGAACTGTTGTCTCGCTTGCAGCCTGATTTCTCATTCTTGGCTTGTGTCCTAGGATGGGATCCAGAGCAGTCGCTGACTACAGCGATACAAAAGAAAACACACCACAAAAGAAACATTTGCACAATCTGCTTGCAAGCACACTGCTCCTGTTGTGTGTTTCTGCTGAGCAGGCCCCCGAAATACAGGTAATTTAAATCCCTCAGGATGAAAAGTAAAAAACAAACAAGCAATCAGAAAGTTGAACTCCTCATAATCTCTTCCTTTTTGAAGAAAGAGGAAACAGAAAGGAAAAATCTTTTAGATATACACTTTAAGTGCTCTTGAGTCTGAGAACTGTGACTGAGAAACACTTAAAAATTGTCCTTGATGTCTATCCAAACTGCAGTGTTAGTAAAATTCTGCCTAACACTCATCTTCTTACCTCCTCTCAAAGAGATGCCGGACCTTTGTGCAAGGGAGATTACTGCTTCCAAGCCAAGCAACATTCTGCAAAATCTGTGCCTGAAATTGCTTTGAGGATTTGGTGGTAAACCCCATCTCTGGTACTCTTTACTGAACCTCAATAGCTACAGCGGTGATCCAGGCAGAAGCCTTTTTCTAGACTACTAATGGATATCCTAAACTTGAGGCGATACTCAGGATTTTCTAAGTGATTTGGTTTCCCAGAAATCTGGATAGTTCCCCCACAAAGGCACAGAAAGATTTATCAGATCCCCAGCCAGTATGTCCCCTTCTGCCCTACCACTGTAGAAGGAAAACAAGGAAGGAGAGTTCAACCCTACTGAAGACAAGTGGAGTTTTGTTTAGAGATGGTCTTCAGGAAATGGCAAAGGGACATAACAATGGTTCTAGTTAGCAGCAGAAACTGAAAGAGCTAAGAAGTTTATTATTAGTGTTATAATTATTATTATTATACTTTGAGTAACAACAAGAACAGATAGAAATAAGGCTAAGAAAAATGGTCAGAGGAGAGGGAAACAGAAGTTGAACAGAGAATTATTTTTAGGAAGAATTGAAAGCTGTAAGAAATTACGCCTCAAGATTAAGACTTGTGTAGAGAGAGGAGAGAAATTGCAGCAAAATTAAGAGATATATTAAGGTAAAGTATTCTAAGAAAAAATACAGATACCAAATAAAAAAGACAGACGGCAAAAAGAGGGTAGACAGCTTAAAAAAAAGGAAAGCATGAAATAATAGGAGGTGAGATACACATTGGATGACTGACTATTCTGGCACTCAGTTTGATGCCACTTTTTCTTTTCATTAGTGTAAATGCACCAGCCTTCACTTATACATACATCTCTGGACATATAGTGGCAGAAGACACTTACCACTGGCAAGTCCAGCATGCCAGGATTTTCTGAATGGGGAAGAACTGGTGTCTTAGAGTTTAAGGTATTCCCACTTACCTTTCTGCTTAGGTTATATGTGGTGCACAAGAACTTGGGGTTTTTTACTGAATTTCTGTAATGCGATTATCTTTGCTACTCCAAATGGGATAGATACAAATCTTAATCTGAATGTAACAGAGAGATTTTAGTGTTTAACGCTTCTTTCCCCTAAAACAACCAGTATTAAGTAATTTTTTTGTATACTAGGATTCAGGAATAGTGCTGTGTTTTCACTGTGCAGCTGGTTGCTTCTCTGCCATCGGCTCTTGCCTCATCACTGAGGGTTTAGTGGATCACTGTGAGCCTGTTTGCTCTGTTTCTAGTCCCAGTCCTGTACTTGGGGAGGACACTGTGTTGCTCAGACCATTTGCCTGGGGTCAGCAGCAATTCCCTGCTCTGCTGCCAACTGCCCATGAAATCACAGGCAAATCCCTTTGCCTCTCCAGGGCTCAGACCTGAGGAGCCACGTCCAGCTGGCTGCCATGGGAGCAAACATGTCAAAGCTTCTCAAACACGGGACTAGGGGGAGTCAAGTGCATTTAGCCTCCCCCAGGTAAAAGCTCTCAGCTCCCAGTGGCGCTGGAAAGTGTTGAGGCCAGCGACAAGGCAGCAGCAGAGCCTGGTTTTCAGCTACTGAAATGCCGGGGGCCAGGACTTGGGGCGAGAGGAGCCCACTTGGAAGCACAGCTGTGCAAAGCGCTTCGCTGACCTTTGCGATGTTCCTCGCTGCGCACTCGCTCGCTCCCAGCTCAGCCCCATCTCTTTTGTTCCAGAAGCGCTGCTGCTCAGCGCCGTGCTGGGCCTGGGGCTTTGTTAGGTCTCTCCTTGGTGCTGGCACCAGAGACACTTCGCTTCCCTCTTATCTGCCCTCCTTGCTTCACCTTTTCTCTATCGCCCGCGTTATTGTATCGCAGATATACTACCTTGGGATCAAAGCAGTCCCTCTCCACACATATGTAAATTCTAAATTACCTCATCGTTAATCTAGGAAGCAGGCAGCTTTCCATATTAGCCGGCAATCTGTTCCTCCACAGCCCTGCGGTTCAGAGAGGAGCCCGAGGCCCTTGGCGAGGCAGCGTCACCCGCCCCCGGGCAGGAGCCCCGTGCTGTGCCACCCGCCCGGCTCCCGGTGGCTGTCACAACCCCTGTGCTCCGGGATGCCAGTCCTCACCCACATCCACGGCTGACCAACACAGGGTACTGCCGTTTAGAGAGGTGTGGTGGCAAAACTTTGTAAAATCACTCGCTCTGGTCACCGCAGTTTTACCTGCTTACCCTGGTTGTCTGCCTTCAGAGTCCTTCTGCCGCCGGCAGTTTCAGTGTAGCCAGACCAGGTGCTCTGCCATGGCATGGCCATTAAGTTCATCCCATTTGCGTGCTCCTGTTACAGCTGACTGTCAATTAAACTGATTGCTCACATGCATTTTCTTGTGCCGCATGCTTAGATATTAGTGCACCTAACGGGAGAACGCAAGAAGCATGTGCTCAGTGACAAATTGAAATGCAAGGGAATAAATTAGCATCTTTCTTTTAAGAAAAGCATGCTTTGTTAACATGGGTTTTGTTCAAAACTGAACAGAGAAATTCAAGCATTCATGTCAAATGTAAGCAATTGAATTATCTTCAATATTCCTTGATATACAGTGATTGAGCAACTGGTATTGTTTTCGATGTATTTCGCAACTGGTTGCCTGGAAAAACTGCTTACTGGTATATAATGTTTACCATTTATTATTATTTACTGAGAAAATTATCTGGTGCCTGAATGGAGAATTATGGAAAGGGTGTTTATTGTCTTCTTGCTGCCTTCGCAAGGATTTAAAGAGGCACGAAGGCAGCGGGCTGGGTGATGCCCGGCTAAGGCGCTGTTTTCATCTGCAGCCACTAGTGAGTGCTCTTGAATAGTTTTTCAAGGCAGAGAGTCCTTGAACCTCACCGAGCTGCAAAGTCTGGATCTCTGGCTGAATTTGTTGGAAACAGGAGAAAAACCGTGATTTGTAAGGGGGCAAATGCGGTGCCAGCTCTATGGATGTGACTTCCCCAAAGAGGGCACGATGCAGGGCCGCAGCAGCAGATGGAGTGGCAGGGAGTTGGCTTTATTAAGCAGGATTAAAAATAAAACAGCAGTGCTGACAATCTGCATCTCGCAGTCGCTTCTATTTCTGTCCTCTGGTAATCCTGCAGCTTTGTCAGGAGTTCCTGTTTCAGCCCAGTTGTACCTGCTGTTACTTGTTTTGTCTCGTGCGTGCGCGCCAGCTTGCAGATACAGCCTCTTAGGCAGGTAAATAAACAGCAAATTCTGGGTATTATCCTGGGCTGAAGTCTGAGCCGTGTACAAACAAACACAGTTATAGCTGGCTGAAAACGTCATGATTTATTTAGATTTGCAAAAAATGAGTTGTAAATTATGGACACATGTAACTAAAGTCTTCTGACAGACAACTTCACCAAGTGAATATTTTTACGTGGGCTGAGGGTGGATACTGTCCTAACAATAAAATGAAGACTTTGTATTTACATGCTTGGACAGAGGCTGAGATATTAATTAATTTAAGAAATTAATTAATTGAGACAATAGAAACCACCAGCACTATGTGATAATGTTTGTGCACCCAGCAACGGCAGTTTAGAAGATGTGAGAAGCATCTCTGGATGTGCTAAACTCTTTCTTCTCTTCTGGGATAAAAGTCTGTAAAACTGAGTGGTTCAGCTATCCGAGTTACTCTAAAAATTCTGCTGAAAAGAAACAAGCTCTATTGCTTGTGATTCTTAGTTAGTCATCACCAGTTAACTCCAGCACTCATTTTCCTCCACCCCCTCACCCTACACAATTCATACTCATTGTAATTAATTTTATGGCCTTTTTAGCAAAGGGAGACCTCTACATTTTATGCTACATTGCACAAGCAATTGAAAGTTGCAGATGAAAAAAACCCAAGCACCAAATGTTTAGCAGGTTTTTATTCTATTTTAAATGAGCAACCTATTTAAATCAATTATCAGCTTAAAATGAGCAGCCTGATCTAATTAGTGTTAGCCCCTGGTGGGTTAATGAATGAAAGGGAGGTGCTGGGCAGATGTGCTTTCCTCCAGGATATTCTTCTGCTGACCACATTGACACAGAATCCTTCAAGGTGGGAGAATTTTATCAAACAAAATTGTTGAAAACCAGAATTATAAGATGTAGAACTATTAAATCTGTCAGCAGAACAATGTGGTTTGTGGCTTTGGAGTCTTTACTTTAGTTGTGTGGGGGTTTCTTGCCAGATTTTTTAAGACAGGATTTATTAGTGTGAGATAAGTCGTTACAAATCCCAAATAAATTACTTTTAGAATTAGCATATGAATTCATTTTTGCAAGACACAAGAATTAAAGCTACTTATGGAAAATGCCAACTAAAATCTTCAGAATCTTGGTCAATAAGCCAAGATCAGCTCATACCCATCATTTCTCTCTCCCGATTCTCAGTTCTCCAGTTACTTAAACATAATGTCCTTTGAGCTTTATTATGTAGCCAATTAGTAAGTTTAATATAGTACATGCAAGTATAAAATATGATAAGTATCATTAAATGTGGCAAGGGGAGAAAAGTGATGCTGTTAAGGAATGGTCTTATTTTCTTATCCCTTTGATGCATTTGATGACTGTTCCACTGTGAGTGCACAGATGTTTGCATTTTTGGAGGATGACATTTCTGGAACCAAATGCTAAGTTGTTGGTAAATATTACAACTTGCTACTGTGCAGGGCTTCTAGGTTTCTTATTCTGGGTGTGGCTTTTTAAGGAGCTCCCTCTGCTTTCCCCTCTTTCCCTGTGTTTCCTACTGCCCCTGTGGGTCCACGAGGATGAGTGGGTCACACCAAGGTCTGTGAGCACCCCCAAGGAGCCCATCTGCTGCACTCTCCAGGGGGAGTTGTATTCTCCTCCATGAAAACTGACTGGTTGGTTTCCTTTCACTTTTACAGATGTAATACTGATTTTCTACACTCCCATCAGTCTGTTACAAATACATTTATATGGACAGGAGAGACTACAAAATTTACAAATATTCTAGACCAATAACAAAAATATCGACATGTTGGCACTTAGGTGTTACTTGTGGATCCTCAGGCTCTGGCAGATGAATAATCAAGGCTTCCTAAATTTCTCTGTTTAACTGGGACAAATAGATGTTGATGGATTTTAAAACTCTTGAGCAAACTCTGGAGTGTTTGATAGTAGGAGGTCAGCTTTGAATGTAGAAAAACTCGCTCCTTGCTGTTTTGAAACATTTTGCTCTGGAACGGTCCACACTCTACATGAAGTGAAACAGTCTAATGGTCATGGGCCACTGAGACTTCAGCAAAACCAACTGGTTTACTAGAGAAGTTTTTACACTTCTCTGCCCAGTGGTATGCACACGTATCTGTCAGAAAAGGTCAAAGGGATTTTTAAAAGATGAGTGTGAAAATGTCCTTTTAAAATCTCCCAATAAGTGCATCAGGAGATGTATTAAAAATCAACTGTGCAAAAGAAACTGCTGACCCACTCGCTCTTCCCGGGTTCTCTATTTCTTTTTTACTTCCATATTTACAGGTATTTTCCTGAACTTTCAAATCTTATGGCTTTGTACTTAAAAGGGAAAAATTTTCATTAATACAGAAGGGCTTGTAAACAGACTGATACACATAATTACACGATATCTGGATGGTTTAGTGTGGAAGGCTTAAAACATTTGCTAAGTGACCTTGGCATGCTTTGAAAAGGCTAAATAAACTGCAGACTGTGTAATTTGAAAAGTATACAAGAAATATGTTTCGGAGTTTTTAAATCAAATGCTAGCTTCAAGTTTTTCGAGAAGAATATCTGCTGTCTTTTGGGAAGAGAAACCAAGAAAAATAATTTCTCGGGGCTTTTTTTTCTCCTTTGGAAAGAAAAATTAGAACCCAATAGATAATCACAGTTTCACCATGAGTTATTACAATGATTTATTCAATTAACCTCATGAATATAAGCCCTATCATTAAATAAGCTAAATTTGAGTGCAACAATTACAACTTTTACTAACTGGAAGCAGTGTAAGTATTAAGTGTTTAAATATACCAATATTGGAGCATGATAATTTTTAAACATAATTACCTCTTTTATTATATTTTGATTAGATTAAAATTAATGCATTATTAAGCCATGATATGTTCTACCATCTACACCTCTGTATAGACAAAGATAGGAGTTCCCCCCCGCACACACCCTTTTCTCAGGTCTAAATTAATTAAATTCCCTTTAATTATAATTTACTAAAAAGCTCCACTTTCGCCACTATTATGTCTTTTGAACTTCGAAATTCAAAAAAAAAAGAAAAAAAAAGAAAAAAAAAAAAGACACCAAACCCTTAAAATGGTCTTTTGCGGGAGAACTGAACTGTCAGCGAATTCAGGCAAAATTAATTATTTCAGCTTGATAAACCTTTTCATCTATTTGACTCCTTATACAGAAAAGCCAATTAATAATGTCAAACATGCTTTGCCTCCAGGGACCGGCGGGTTGTAATGAGTGTGTTTACCACGAGTGGCTGTAGCGGGAGAGCCGCGCGGAGCCGCGCTCTAATCGCGCCACACCTGTCAAGCTGAGTCTCATTATCTGTGTACCAAGGGCAAACCTCATTTTGTCAGGAGTGGTTTTCGAAGAACTAACAACTGCCTGGGGAAGCATACAGGACTGTCGGCCAGTAGACGAGTCACTTAATTACCAATCAGAGCAGCAGAAGTGAATTCCTAATGTTCTTTAGTACCGACCCAGCTAATCACCGGGATGTGCGTCTCACCTTATCAGGGTGCCCGCACCGACCGTTCATTTCCAGCGCGAATCTGATTCATGCGTTCCCTGAGCTCTGATAGGCTGGGATGGATCCCGGTGCTCGGGACACGGCGGTGCATCGGGCGCGCGTTATCGCGCCGGTATAACCGATCTGTCGGCCTCTTCCCCTTCCCATTGCCATCTGATAACGGGGTGGCTCTTGGCAGGGCACTGTCACTTCTGGGGTGAAGCAGGTGTGCACATGTGCCAACAGCTCCGTAAGACAAACACAAGGCTGACCTTGGAGTGGATTATATTTCGAAAGCCATGTATACACATTACCTAAGCCCCCAGAACTTCCCCATGGGATAAATAGTATTATCCTTACTTTGCATATTGGGAATGGAGACAAACTTCTGGCCTGTGACAAACAGATTTAGCTCTCTGCAGAGCAGTTGAGGAGTGCCGTGTCCTTGGAGGAACTCCTGAAGGACTTGGTGCTGCTGCGGTGACTTCACTTTCTCTGGAGCCTGGGAGCATCCCTTCAGCACTGCGTCTTAGCATGTTTGTAGCTAAAACAAGTGGGAATTAGGAAACGCAAAAAGCCCATTGTTCTTCTCCCCAGGAGCTGATCGTGTTAGGCTCTCCATGAGCCCACTGAGCAGTACCAGCTCAAATGCACAACATGCTGTGGCACAGGGAGGTTCCAGTTCTATATCCAGTTGAAGTGCCTCACGGCTTTCACTGGGTTTCTCAGATAACCAAGGGTTGCAGAAAGGAGCTGATGAAGGCATCATCAGAATTGAAGAGATTCCCAGCCCAGATTATAAGACTATACTTCATTTCCTTATTGCCATGTATTTTTAGCAACACCGGTCTCTATACAGAATGCACTGCTGCTTTTAGGAAGTCGATTCTTTCCTACTCTATTTGCAGATGACAAATGATAGGCAAAAACGTCATGCAGGAAAGTTTTGCTTAGCATATGCTAAACTAACTGGGGTGAGACTGTTCAGAAATTCTGAAGTGCTAATAGATATCAGAAAATCCAAAGTGACTGCCTGCCAAAAGAGATTTTGCATTTCATTTATTGCAAAGTAGCTGCAGAAGTCAAAAGGTCTGTTTATCACAGATGTAAAAAGAGCAAAAAGCTCCATAAACAATGAAAAATAAAATAAGCAGAACTGTTCCCCCCTCCTCAGCAAAGCCATCACCACCATCCCCAAAAAGAAAAAGGTAGAAATGATTTATGAGATGATTCTCTTAGGTGACATATCGGCTTCTTCTTGCCTGATGGCTGGAAGCATGGAGAGGTGTTGGACAGTCCAGGTATTATCTGGACTTTGTGTTTGGGACACTCCTTGAGTGATGCTGGGTGATTTGGAGGTGAGGGAGTTTGTTTGTTTGTTTGTTTCTTTTATTATTTTTAATTTTTTTTGTCTTTATCTTGGATTGTGGGAGTGAATTGTCATGTTCTGAAATGACAGCTGCACTCACCTGCCACCAGTCTTCTGAGCGATTAAACAAAGTGAACTCCCTAATTCTAACCAAATTAATGCAAACAAGAGAGAGACAAGAGCAGGAAGAGGAAAAGTGGAGGGAACCTCAACTACTCAAACATCTGTGTCTTAGTGTCCCTCGTGCCATAGCTTATCCGCTGGGGAGGAGATTATGGCAGGCAAATGAAAACAAGTACAGACACTGTCAGAGTAAAAATGTCCCCAGAGCAGTTTGTGAGCAGGAGGAGCCGGGACCAGGTCAGCAGGATTCTCTCCACGTGGATTCCTATCCTCTGCTGAACTATCAGAGGTCCAACAAGCGAATGCAGCACGGGAGGCTCACTGCCTGGCCAGGAGCTCCTCTCAGTATTTAGCTCTGGGGACACACATCACACCAGATGGATGTTTATTGGAGGAACTACAGAGGAATGGTGAATTCAGGGGCCACACACCCCTGCTGTAATATTCCTCTCTTACCCTGCATTTCCTTTCTTATGGTGTAGTCTTGCAAAGCAGTTGAACATGTTGAAGAGTCAAGCTCACTACCAGCTTGTGCAAAGAGTAAGATCTAGTATTTCACCTCGATTTAAGGCAGTCTTTGCTAATTTGCTGATAGGGCTTTGCACGGGCAAAATTAGTGGAAAGCAGCAGAAGGAATCAAAGCAATGAGCTGGGAAAAAAGACAGCCTGGGATAGCCAGTAAAACAGAAATGAGCCTTGTAGCAGAGGAAAAAACAGATGCTTTGCTTTGATTGTTCATTGTCAGTCTCATTATGACTTTCAAGCTGTCATGTTACTTCAGCTTTATTGGGTTTGGTTTCTTTTCCCAACTTTCAATGCAGATGATGTCGTGATTGCTCTATTCTCAGGCCAAATACACCCTGACCTCTCCCTTTAGTGGAGTAAGTGGCATTCATCTCCCCCTCACTCGGGCAAAGGGTGAAGAAGAGGTCAGCAGCCCTAATAATTGCATCTTGGACCTCTTTGTTGGTATGGTTATATGATCTTTTGTTTTCTGTTTTATGACTGACAAGTTCTCAAAAACCTTCTGGCAACACTCAACTTTTGCAAAACTGGTAGTTTTAGCTGGGGGAAAACTCTTGGTATTGCTAGTCTTTTGTTTTCAGTGGGGGGAGCTTTTATAAAATGTGTAATTCCTAATCCGACTGACCCACATCTAAAACTCTAAATGCATTGAGTCGACATACTGAATTGGAAGTAGTTTGATGCAATCAAGTATCTGGTCGAGCCATAGCAGTACTTTGAGGCAGATGTGGTTTGGATGCTTCATGCCCCCGTGCTCTTTATGGGCCATTACTGTCCATATTTTTCTTTTGACCTACCACATGATAGGCACTGTGGGGTCTCTTGGGACATGGCTTACTGAGACGGAGGGGTGGGAGGGACACCAAGCTGTGACACCTGGGGGGTGATGGGCAGCTCTCGCTTGGCTCGTGTTGCCATCCTTTGTTACAAAATCGCAGCCCCCAACTCCTTTCTTTTTCTTTCTTCTCCTTGCTCAAAGAATTAAACACTCCAGGTGTTTAAGAGCTAAAATTCTCACTCTCTTCACTTTTTATTTGTAGTGGAGGTAGACTTTATGCCTCCATAACAGTAGCTGAATTTAGAGATGGTGGTGGAAGTTCCCGAGTTGAACTCAGTCTACGTTTCAATGCTATTGGTTGTTAATGCCTCTTTTGATTTTTGAGGGCTTTGGGAGTAGAAATATAGGGGATATCAAACCCCTACATCGTAAATTCTCTCACTGTATGTGATCTCTGTGATTGCTACATCAGAAGTGCCTATCACAAGATGCTGTTGAGTCCCAAGAGAAGGGCAGAGGAACAGTAACAAAAGAGGTAAGATTTGACCAAACTTTCTCAAATTTCAAACACTTGGACTTATTTTTCTCATCCTCTCAAGACCTTCAGGGAACTAATTCTTGAGGTTTAACAGAAAGAAGTGTCTGATCATTCTCTCCATATCATCCAGGCCTCAAGTCATACACAATATCCTAAAAGCAGCTTTGTGTACATATAAGAAAAGGAGCTGTTGCCTTTGTCACACAGCCCAGAATTCTATTTGATTTTCTTTTTGGTGCTGCATTTTCCCTTAACCGCACACTTAATCTGATGTGCATTATCACTCCCTGATCTCATTACCTCCTTCCTTGGACTTGCATGTTGCTTGAACTGTCTTAGAGGGAAGAATGCCCTTAAATGAGTCAGTAATTCAATTCCAGTAATAACGTTACGTGTTTGTCTGGGGGTTTTTAGTGTCCTTATGAGAAGCTAGGCAGTCCTGTGCTTATGTTATCTAGTGAGAGTGACCTGGGAAGCCTTTTTTTGTTTGGATGGTTGTTTTTTTTCCCACAAAACCTCTCCCCCACATGGAATTGGAGCCAAGGGCTGTGATGCTCTGAGCAGTGGCTTGGTGGTACGGGGCCAGCACTTTCCGGGAAGACCAGGCTTCCCTCACACATTGCTGCACCGGAGTAAACCTGAGACCTCATGGAAACCCTTGGCTTTGCTGGTGCTGCCTGTTTGCTTTGTGTACGGTCAGATGGCCTGATCCTTTCCCAGAACACTGGTTTTACCCTTCCTAAACTGCCTAACTGTGGTTGTGCTGCCAGATGTACAAAATAAGGATGCTGGAAAGTTCGTAGCTCTTCTCTGACATGAGGAGACGTTGGACACACTTCCAAATAGGGTGAAAAATAAGGTGTTATTTAAAAATGCTGTGGTCTGTAATGCTAAATATAGGCAGAATGATAACAGAAAGAAGGTTCTCTAGGTTTTGCCAAGCTTGCTGGCTTAAATAATTCTCTCATTCTATATTTAATGATTGCCAGGCATGCTTCATGGCACAAAAAATAATTTTGAAGAAGAGACTTTTAAATTCCTTTTTTTTTTTTAATACAGAAATCAACAGAATATCAAAACATTCACAGTACCTTATTCTTCCAAATAAGTAACACAGCCTTATCTTTTTCTTTTTAATTTTAGAGATGCCACTGTGATATTCAGGTGCACTGTAGCTCAAAAAAAAACCAACAAAAAAACCAAAACAATAAACCCCCCCCAAACCAAACAAACAAGTAAAAAACCAAAAGCTTGAGTCCTTAGGAAGTGGTAGAATTAAGGATGACTGCTAATTTGTGGGCACTCAGAAAAAAACCTGTGGCCCTGGAACAAACACAGTATTAGCACAAGAGGCAGAAGGGCAGATCTCACATTTATAAATAAACACTGACCCATTTAGATCTCTATTGCTTGAAAACAGATCAACTTATTGAAATACATCATGAGAAAGGGGAAGCTGGCTCCTAGGCATAACAGTGCACATGCCAATTTCCAACACAAAGTGAATTTTCTTTCTGAAGTTGTTCTTTGTTAAATGACGCCAAAGCTAGAGGTTTGTGTAATGGAAACAGTGCCGGTCTTGGGTAAATTCAGAAGTGGGTGCCATCCTAGCAGAAAGCCAGGTTTTTACTATAGTTCTTTATGTGCAGAGCATAAATCACTCCTCTTGAGGGCCATGTGTCCTTTTGTCCCAGAGGTGGGTGTAGGATGCTCTGTGAAAAACATCTCTCTGGCTCCTGAGGCAGAGTAGTTAAAGCCTCTCATGGTGTCCCAGAGATGTGCCCCAGCCTCCAGACAGCTCCCGGCCCAGGGCCAGCGCTCCGTGTCAGGAGGTCTGTCCAGTGTCAGGAGACAGCAGCAGGCAAACACACAGGGGAGACACAAACGCTCCCTTGTGTGCCACAGGCCAGAGAAGCTACTGTGCTTCATCCACCCTTGGGGCCTTCCAGCCTTCCACCAACCACAGCTATGCTCTCCATCAAAGAACATAACTTCGGGACATCTCTCAATGGCGTTGGGTTTCCAGAAGCACAAAGGATACCCACAAGGCGTTTCCAGAGATCCTTAAGTGTGGTTATAGCCCCAGAAGGCTACTCTTGTGGAATCCAAATCCTGCTGGAATCAGAGACCTTTTCATGTAGAAGAATGATTGAAATGAGCTTTTGGTCTCACATAGATCCTTGCTGTCTGCCCTGGAAACAGTCAGTTGTGAAGTGAGCCACGTGCTCCATACTCAGGAAATTCACCTGGTCATCTTGTGCTGCATCATTTTTTCATCAGTATAAACTATAAACTATACTATCAGTATAAACTATCTTAAACATATAAGTGGAATCCTACTTTTCCTCTCTTGAAAAAGACTCAATAGCCTGACCACACATGTGGTATTTTGTTGCTGAAACAGAAATTACTTTGTTTCAGGTACAAACAAAGTACCTTCCCTCTTTTAGAAGCAGAAGTCCAAACACATCAAAGCCTAGCTAAATTTATCTGCCCAGTGGATGGGAGAGAGAGAAACCCAAAATCCAGAGTGCAGCTGGGATGAAGTGTGTGCTGTAAGCATGATTAAAGTGGATGATGAAGATTGTTTCTGTTTACTATGTGTTCCATCATAAATCTTTATGGAAAACATTCCTGGAGAGGAATAGGTGAACAAGATATTCCTACCATGAGCACTTCAGGTTCAGAAGTTCACCTTTAATGTGAACATTGCAGATCTTTCTTTTCACACTCACAGAGATACCCCTTTCTTATTTAATATGAAATGTGCTCAGCAGCCTGTGCTACAGGATTCTTGGTCTGTCCTTACTTTACTTCTGCTCAGAAGACAAATGTCTGCTATTTTCCATACTTGAGAAGGATGTTGAAATATAAATGTAGCACCTCCTCTGCACAGGTAAGCAGGAAGGAAGGAGGACAAAAGCTCATAGGCCACACAGAAAAAACCTTCCCAAGGTGCAGTGGCCACTCCTGATCTGCCTCTGCTAACTATAAAGAGCCACAGCAAGAAAGTGACAGAAAAAACCCATCCATTTCTCTATTGGATTAATGCAAATAGGGAGCAACACCAGTTTTAAAAGACATTTGAGTGCTTAACAATGAAATTAGGTTCTCTGTCTTTGAAGCTGCATTAAGTCCCCAAGATCCCATATTCCACGAGTTAACATTCCTTTACCAACACGGCCCCAAGCACTAGCCAGTGCAAAGATCTTGACAGACATTCTGATGTTTCCTATTGTTATTACATCTAGTTTATCTAAAGAGACATTTTCCACTTGATTAATGTGTTTGCTCAAGGGCAGACTGAAGAAGTAATCTAAATATACATTTTCAAGATGACTAGAAACCGTGTTTCCCTTGTATTTCCACTTCTTCCAGCCTATCTTGAAGCTCAGAGAAGCTGGATTTTTGAGTGGGGGGGAGAATGAAATTTGTGTGAATTTTCTTTTTCTCTCTGTTGGTGACCTGAAAGCATGAGGATGGAAGCAGGAATTGCAAGCTGCTTATGGAAATGCAAGACTGGTGCCATTAAACGACCACCTGTTCTAGTGTAATTTTCTCTCTCATCTGTGTTCGGAAGTCTTTCCTGAAGCTGGGTGCGAGCAAGATGAGAGAGGAGCAAAAACATGTTTACTTTTTGGTTTTGGCCCTTTTTTGTTTAAAGATCCTTGGGGAATGCAGGTAAAAATCTGTGTTCAAATTACAGGAAGAAGTTGACATGCTTAAAACAAATTCTTCCAAGCTTAATAAATCCAGAAAATATGCAAACATCTCTTATACTGCCCAGAAATAAGAGAGAAGGGAGCACTTAATGAATGACCAGGAACTGCACTTTTAAGTGTGTTTTGCATGTTTCCTATTATGTAAGAAACATATGGGAACAAGACTGAAATTTATTATGAATCTACCCCATAAAATCTAATCCTGGCAATCATTTATCAAGAGACATTTTTTATGGAACAACATCGCAGACCTGGATGAACTGTCCTTCCAGTGCTTCATCCGCTGTGCTTTCATGTTAACAAAGAAAAGGATTATGTTGCAAAATAAACAAGTCTCCTAATGAATACAAACTATTCTCAACTGTGCTGATAACAAATAGGCCAAGGTTAAAGAGCTAAATAAAGCATGTTGCCCTGAAATGCAATAATGACAATTGTGACTTATCATGGTCCGTTAAACAGAGCCGCTCTTTTCTCTTTTTCCTTTGGGGAATTGGGCAAAAAGATTGGTTTTGCAGCCTCAGAGCTGTACCACTGCTACAGCCACTCCTGGTCTTGCTGGCATGATAAATTAGCTCACATATACAAGGGATCATTTCTGGCATTCATTAAATCACCAATACAGGTCCACTCCTTTTGCTTCTTGCTCTAGGCTTTGCCACCCATTTTTTCTGCTGAAGAAGCCTGAAGATCAGGATGCAAAACTTTTGTGAAGAGTAGCAGGAAGGGGGCAGCAAGAAGAAAATGTACATTGGAGTGTCTTCAAGGTTGTAGCTATTTGATATATGCTTTGTAAGCATAAGTCTTGAAGCATGTAAGTCTTGAAGGACAGAGCCTTGGGTATATACATGTATGCACAGAATGCTCTCAGGATGCTTTAAATCCCATTTTTCATAGTGAAAAGAAGTGAGTAGTTAGTCCTGCTGAGGACAATTCTGTTCAGGAACCATTCAAAGCACATGGTCCTGGTTCTGCATCCTGACGGCATTTGCTATTGACTTCCCTGGGACTTTGAGCAGGAACAAAAGCTGCACAGAAAGACCCACAACTCTTGAAAAGTTCGGGGGGAACTCTAATAGTGACAGTAATGTTACTGCACTCACAGGTGGTGTATTTTTCTCCAGATCTGGTCTCTGAGCTGTGTGTCTGTTCTCCTGCATCAGCCAAAGGCATAGTGGATATTTGTTACAGGAGGAGCTGGATCACACAAGCAGGGGATTTTTTTTTGCTTTTTCTGACTCCATTCAGTGCTTTGGGCATGGAAGATGGTTTATTTTCTCAGGTCTGCCACAGACTCCCTCTGCATACTGGACAGAGATGGGTATTGCCACGGTGGCATCACCACGTGTGACACAGGGGCATGTGGCACACAAGAGAGATAAAATACCCCTAATCTTCCTCCACTGATAAGGATGAGCCTGATCGCACATAATCTGTAGGTGCTTACCTATGGCTGGATATGATAATATTCCTCCTTTCCTACTCTCTGGCTGTCATGTCTATTTAAACTGGAAATTCCTCAGGACAGCTTGTGACCCTTGAGTTACAGATATCTCATACATTTATCCATGAGATTAACAGGGGTGTTTGGGTGCTTTTAAAAGAATATGATAGTAAATATCCCTCTTCCCATCAGTATCTCCTACCCATACAGAGCCTGGGGTAATCAAGGAGTGATTCTAGACAGTCCTGTCCTGACTGCTTTGTGTTCATTCCCTTTACCCTGTTTCATGGATTGTTCTTTCAGGTCAGCAGACACAAACCAAATAGCTCTTTTCAGCAAGTCCCTTTCCTTTCCCTGCTGTCATTAACTGGCAGCATGCTTGACTATACCACTTTGTGATTTACAAAGTGCTCTAAGAATCATCAGAGAAAATACGTCATAGAAAGGGATATTATAACGATGAGGATATGATTATAAAGATCTGGTTCTGTTAATTGCTGTTTGCAAGTTACAGAACAATTGGGAAATAACTTTGAAATTACACGAAATTTGAGGCAAAAAATTTTTAGAAAGCTGTATTGGATTTCATTCACTGAATTTTTAGAAGGAAGAAAAGTCATAGTAACCCATTTCAGCTTCTGGATATAGTATATCATTTTAGATTAATGCTTTTAACATTTCAAGGTGCCATTCTGGAATACAATGATCTATGGTATTCATCAATTTCAACATCTTTTGTTATAAATTAAGAATAGTACCCCCCAAAAGCTCTCAAATCACATTTGTCATTTGAAATAGTAAAAGTAAAGTGTGTCACTCTGACTGACCATATTTCATGTCCCCTTTTCTGATTCTCCCATCTGTGGTACTGCTGTCATTGTTATTAAAAGAGACGGCACAAAACAAAAAAATAGAGAGATTGGAAAATGTGTACAACATTAAAACACTCGGGTATTTTCTACCTTGTCTGGAGAATTCACCTGTAAATAGTAATCAAGACCAGCACATTGCCCTGGAAATGTTTTCTGTATCTATTTGGAGACTCCGGGTATCTCAGAATATGAGCACAATGCCTGTATTCGCAGGGTGTCCTTGCTGATCGCTCTAGTCAGAATGCTTCCTTGTGTGCTGGGCTTAACTCTGTTCATCAGAATTCTTGCTCCACTCCAGCATTTGCACTGTAAGCTCTTTGTGGCCAATTTCTATTAAATATTTCTGTAGGCTTTCAGGGACATTTTTCTTCGAGCTGTTAAGCAGGAGCAAGGAATAGCTTTCCATTGTGTTTCAGGCACCTGCCCGCAATGGATCTTGACCCTTGAGTAGTACTTCTGCTGTTTCTGACAGTTTCAAACTCCAGTTGTGGATATTCACCCTGGTGTGATTCCACTTTTTCTATAATGCTCTTCTCCACCAGGATTTCACCCCTAGAACATTTCTATAATGCTCTTCTTTCACTAGGATTTCAGTCACCGCTCACAGGGAGGATAATCTAACCCCTGCGAATGTACAAACAAACCTGGCTCGGGTCTCGTGTTTCCAGCTGGATAACATCACCTTGGCTAGTAAAGGGCAGCGAAGTATCAAAGAGTGTAAATTTTGGTAGAAGATGCCTGATCCCCTCCACTTGCCATTCCATGCTCTGGAATGGGTTTGAAGCCTTTCAGAGAACAGCTGGAGAATAACTTTCTCCATCACTCACAGCATCCAGCCTCTGCTTGTGGCACCTTTCCTGTGTTTCCCTGAAAAATCCATTGATTTCTTGAAATTACGATAATCTGCATTCACTCCGTGTCCTCAGTAGGGTTTGGATAATTGTGACTGAACTCTGAAATGCATTTCTTATTAGCCCTTTCATTTTAATGGAGTGCAGAGGCAGAAAAGTAGCATGAGGCTCCAGTTTTAACCCTGTCCTTTACAGAAAGTTGTGGTTTTTCTACCATTTTACTCTCTTCACAGTGCTTGTCATGAAGCTGGATTGATATTGTGCTGCTTCTCTTCTTATTTGGTGTGTGAATGAGGTGTCACAATTTCATTGCCTTGTGTACTGTGTTCCCATATCTGTAGAAATATCTGCATTTTACATACATCTCAGTGGGAGTAAGGGCACAGGCATGGAATGTAAGGCACCTTATACTCTCCCAGCTTACCAAAGTCTGTTCAGATGGAATTGTTGCCTCTGGCTTTCTACTTAAATTTTGTAATGCAACCCAAAAACTGGAGCTGATTTGCAAAGATCCTGCTCAGCATTCTTACATTGTCAAATTTAAATAAACTATTAAGTCTGATTACTGGCAGAAGAAATTCCAGTTCAACATAGCTCTCTTTATTTTAAAAAAGACTGGCATATTATACCTTTATGCTTTTATTGTTTAATAGAGCTATCTAAGTATGCCTATGGCCCTCATCACCATCGTATGGAAGTGCTTCCAAAGTTCTTAATAGAAATTACAACAACAACCTCTTTTTCAGAGATGAAGTGAAGCTCTGCAAATCATACCCTTTCCCTGGGTTCTTCTGCAGGAAGGTCAGCAACCTTCATTTCCTTCTTACGCCTCTCCTCGCCTGCCCTTGGGAGTAGCCATCTCCTCTTTGGCTTTCATTACTCCAGCCAAGGTAAATAATAGAGAGACCCTGTTATTAATGTTCTCATTTAAAAATCTATTATGCTATTTAGAATGATGAGGTCTGACTCCAAGTCAAGGGAAGATTAATTACATGACACTAGTGAAAACGGGATGTGACAGTCTTTGGACTGATACGACGAACTGTCCCAATAAATCTGAGCTTGCACAATTGCCACAGTAAAGTGTGCACCATGTGCCAGCATTCAAAACCTTCCTCTCTAGTCACAAGCAGTTACCAGGATGTCACTTAATTATCTCTTTGAGGCATTACTATGGCAAGAGAAAAAGCATTTCTTAATATACATGCCCAGGGAGAGGGATGCAAGGAACATCTCCTTGAAAGAAAAGACACTGTTGACTCAACCTTCTCTTTTTCAATCTCTTCCTTTTAATTTTTGGTACCCAAAGTAAAATGTGGGAGTGGTACTGCCTTGCAATCCTAATTGGCAAACAAGTTACACCACTTACAGGGCAGGTACTGCCCTTACTGTATCGTCCCTTCAGCTTTTAGCACCTGTTGTTCCAAAAGCTCTGTCCTAAAGGTCTGCAGTTTTCTCATATTGAGTTTTGGCCTTTAAAGACCTACGTGGCCTAGGATCTGCCCCTGGAAAAAATTGCCATTTCCTCCTTTAGCAGTTACTGGTGGCCTGGGTAAACCCACTGAAGTTTATATGTATTTATGTAGCTATAAATAAACTCTTGGTTTATGCAGTCTGTGAAGAGCAATCAGCTGGGTCAGCACATAGCAGCATGTGGAGCAGCAACAGAAATTTTCATTCCTCTAATGCCAGGGGACTTTACCCCCAAAGTCCTCCAGCAATCTGTCTAAAAATGCCTGTTAAAAATTTCTCCACTTAAGCTTCACGCCTTTATTCAGCTGCCAGGTGAGACAAAACCAATTTGTGTGGTTTAGCGGGCAGACACTCAGGGTAGGCAAAAAGGATGATGCGAAGAGGAGAACTGCCCATGGGTGGGAAGCTCTTTTCACAGCTATCAGAACCATTTGTGGGTCTGATGGATGCTCCTCTCCAACCACATCCTCAGACTGCCCACTCTGCAGATGCTGCCTTCCTTCCTTTCACTTGTGCTGGATGTCACATTAATTTGTGCATGGCCACAGTCTCACTCCAGGGGCAGAAACCTTCACCGTGGGGACAAGGGCAAGCAGTTTGCATGCATTTATTTATCTCCGAGAGGATGAGTAAAGGTAAAGAAAATCACCCCGAGCAAAAATGAAAATTAGCATTAGTTTTGTTTTAACAACCTCAGGCAACTGAGACCTGGCTCAAAACCGCTCCCAGCTGCACCGAGGCAGCTCTCCAGGCCCCCAAGCTCTGCAGTGCCAGTGTGGCTCCAGATGCAGCCTCTAATTCCATCCCCAGCACCAGCAGTGCTCTGAGAGGTGGAGAAGTTTTGTCTTCCTTGCTCTGCTAAATTTCCCTTATTGTGGCAAGGGGAACCTAAGATGAACAGGATGACTTGGAGAAAAATATCCATCTCTTTAAAATCTGAAGTGTGTCACTGATCACAGTGGGGAAAGCTGTTGATACATCTAAACCCCGAGTAACAGCTTCTGTTGGAAGATGTTTGTTGACTTGGAGAAAAATATCCATCTCTTTAAAATCTGAAGTGTGTCACTGATCACAGTGGGGAAAGCTGTTGATACATCTAAACCCCGAGTAACAGCTTCTGTTGGAAGATGTTTGTTGAGCCAGATCTTGAGAGCTGTGAAAGACAGAGTTTCAGCAAATTACTTCTAAAATCATTCTGAATGCACTTTTGTTTGTAAAATAAGGATTTACTTAGCAAACAATATCTTAATTCAGCAGGCACCCCTTGCTCTCTTCTAGAAGTATTCTCTATTTTTGAATATTATTTGCAGAAAATTAAAGAAGAAACCTCAGCTACACATAAAAGTTTGCATTTGAATGACAGGGGCTACAGTTCAGGTTTCTCCTTTGAAAAAGGTCCCATAGCTTTTTGTCCAATGTGCGTGTTATTAAAACAGAAGGATATCAGCACCTGATGGAGGGGAGGCAGGAAGGGAGGGAGACCACTGCCCTGCACAGTTCTAGAACTCATCTATTTGATATCAGCTTTCTTGATTTATTGAGGTGCACTGTTCTAAAAGCTTCACAGAAAGTTTGTGTGTGAGAAGAGATGAATTTCTGGTCATCACTAAGGAAAGAGACAACATTAGGTGAGCATGTTATTGCTCAATGGTAATCAAATTAGAATATAAGGATCTCTTGACAAAATTCAGTGAAAAGGACTAAATTTTCAAATAAAGTTTTTGAAGCAGTATATAAAATCCCAAAGTTTTCTTCACTGGATTTTTTGACTATGGCAGTCAGGAGAAAGATGAAGATTCACAGAGCCTCGCAAGGCGCGCAGTGACCAAACACTTCCTGGCAGAGCTGATGCTCCAGTGCAGCTGGGAACCGAGAGCAGCCTTGGCAGTGTAATTAGGGTGAGATTGCAGGTCCAGATTCAACGTTATCTGAACTGTGCTCATACCCTCGTGCAAGTTGCAAAGCAGAAGGGAACTTTCCCTCTCCCGCTGACCCCCCAAACCTGCAAAGGTGCCGGTATTCTTTAGCTCCATCTACTGGCCCTTGGCACAAACTGGATGTGTGTGCACACAAATCCAAGTATTCCTGCACCAAAAGCAACAAATAGCTTCCTACAAATTGCCCATCTGGTAGATATGATTATCTTAATTTTAGACAATAATGAATTATTATTATTATTATTGTAATCTCTGTAGGGTGGGGTCTATAATTTCTCAGAGGATAAGACTACACTGGAAATGTGTTACTGGACTACAAATGAATAATTGTGTGTGTGTGGCAATATGCAGTTATCGTTTCATGCAAGTATAATTGAAACATCATTTAAAAACCCCATAATTAAGTCTTTAGCAATACCCAGGGGATGCAAGTTGTTTCTATTCCCATTTCAAAAATGAATGAACAAAATCTGACCAAAGAATCCTGGCTCCTTTTTGCCTCCTCTGCTTGCTCTATGTCTTTCCCTCTTCGTGTGTTGAAAGAGGCCATTGGGTTGCTCTTTCCTGTGATAGATTTGGGAATAGTGCTGGAGGTGACTTTTTTCTCGCTGCGCATTTCCATCGCTATATATATGTTAAGTTTCTTTATAAAATTAAGTTTCTGTAAAGCCTTTGTATAAAAATAGAGCAATAATAATTATTATTACAAGCAGGTAAAAGTGTAAGAAGATGCTTGAAGTCTAGAATTTTAAATCTTTTTTAAAGAAGGGAAATTGTGTTTTTCATGCATGAAACATTTTTAGAGGTAAGTCTTCTCCAGTGTATTTTTCAAAGGCTAGCAGTTGAAGACTGCTGGTTTGCATTCATCACTTACAGCAATTGTAGGTCTGTATCCAGACTCCTATGGAGATTTCTTTTTCTTAAACTGCTTCTGCCAGCTTTCATTTTTCATGCTACTCATATATCACTATTTAGTGTAATGGGAAAACTCTGAAGGAAAAATCCTTAGTTTTAAAATAAGTAGATAAAACATCCAAGCCAAAATAGACCTGCCCCTATTCAGAAGGGATCATTATTTGGGAATATACTCATTTGTATAAGTATACTTTTAATCAAACTTTTTCCATATGACTTCAGAAGTAATTGCCTTCTTTAAAATAATAATGAAAAAGAAAACAAAACATAGCACCATAAGCAATGGTTTATTGTGGAGCGACTGCAAGACACCAAGTTCTGGCATAACTTTCCGTAGTCATTCTCTGATGGTTGCAATCGTTTTATTCAGTTTCAAATGAAGGCCAGTAACATTTATCAAATAAGACCAAAGTACATGGGAAATACTTGTTGGATAAGAAGAAAAAAAACCTGAAGGTGTTCCACACATTTTCAGCTAAGATGATTTATACATGTTTCTGTTTTTAATGTTGAGGGAAGTTGGATTCAATAGATGATTTGTTTTCCATGGGGAAATCCTAGTTACAGCAGCGACTCAGTAATCCTGCTTTCTGTACAATAAATGCACAGCTTGCCTGTGGGAAGCTGAGGAGAATGGGATTTTGACGCAAGAAAATTCAACAGCAAAACACCCACTGTCTTCACTGGGACCTTCATTTCAGTTGGAACAGTCAATATTTTAACCTGTTTCCCACATAAGCAAGGCAGGCTGCCCTCGTGAGTCTGTAAGAGAGTGATCCAAAACCCCATGGGTCAATCCGTGCTATTCCTTCAGTATTCCTTTGGCCACAGCCTAATTTGAGGTCAGCTAACAGGCAGGGTCAACAGTTTAAAAATATGTATATATATACACCTCACTACCTCATGAACAAAACTGGCAGTGGCAGGTACATGGGATAAGAGGAACACCTGAGAGCCTTAGGCAGATTTGGAAGTCCACACAGATGGTCCCAGGGGCTGCAAGGAGCACTGATGGAGACGAGGTGAGCTTGAATCAGGAAAATATCAGTATCTGAAGGGCAAAGGGACTGGTGAGTGAAACACGAGCAGGTGAAAGAAACTGTGTTTGCATTTCAGTCAATTTTCTAATTAGCGGCTGTTTTTTGCTGAGACGTCAATATTGTGGGGGTGTATTAATATGGTAATGGGGTTTTGCAGGAGCTGTAGCTGGCTGTGATTTTGGGAGAAGGGAGACAGAAATGTCAATTTGATCACAAATGTGAATTTAGCAAATTTACATCTTTGAAAAAGAAACCAAAAAACAGTAAGCAGAGGGGGTTTTTTCCCCCTCTTAGTCAATTTTGCATATCATTTGGCCAATTATGTGCTATAACATGAAGGTAAAATCCATCTTGTTTCTGAAGTCAGGTAAAAGAGGTCACATTGGTCTGAAAGTGTCCCACTAGCCTAGAGCAGCCAAGCAGGCAAATGAAGCCCTTCAGCAGCCAAGTGGGGCCATGGAGATGACATGGCAGAAAGTCGCTTTTCTAACCAGTGGTAGTTATTTTACTTAAATACTTCAGAGAAATGAGAATTGCATGTGTAGCATGAGCTCTCTGCTAGCTGATTCCAAGTCCAGATTGACCTTTCTGTAGCTTTCCCTCACTGTTTATCCAATTCTCTTTGTCTTGGGTCTCCCGAGTACCAGCATGACTGACATCTGCCAGGAAAGATACACTGGCAGAGGCACGTATTAACCACAGATTCCTGCCCGTCAAGATCTGCTCCAGGTCACCTGTGCAGGCTGGTGACAGGAGCACTGGGTGACACAAACTGTTTTGTCCCCGCTCAAGGACACCCATTCTTCCTCTCTGAGATTACCAACCCCCCGCCCAGTCCAATCGATATCGGGAAATACGCTGTAATCTCTCCATGAATATAAGCACCCTTTGGGATGTGAGCTGGTCAATGCACTTTGATGTATTCCTTGAAGAGCAAAAGGTTTGGAACCAAAGTGCATTGTCTACTTCCCAGCTCAAAGTCAGTTTCTGACATTTAAGGGGCATTTTACACCTGCTAATCTACTTGACCCTTGAATCTGTGGAAAAATTGGAAGTTAGGTCAGTTTCAAAGAGATTTTTCTTATTTGCTCACAGAACCAAGAGCTGAATAGATTCACTAAATCTTGGAAAGGCAGTGAACTAAAAGAGGACAATTGTGTGTCTTTGCTGGGAAGACCTGTTTTTCAACTGAACTTGATACTTGCTATCACTTTTTGATTTTAATTTCCCAAATTAGCAAAAAGATCCAGCTGGAAGTGTCTAATTTTTCTCCTGTAGCATTATTTGACATATAGAAGTAACTTTAATCTCTGCTTGCTGTAGAACAAAACCTAGCTTTACAGTGTTGTCCTAGAGGCGGCAGCAGAGTACATAAGAAACAAAAAAGCTAACACACAAATGGGCAAAGTTGTGTTTGGTTAGTAGTTAATCTCTATAAAGTCTCACTAAAGGGTTTTACTGGAATAAAGGGCTCACATAAAACCCAAGAGGGAATATAGGCATATCTTTGAAATAGGTAATAGGGTGAAAATAATACTAATGTTATTGCATGTTCTGGATCTGAGGGAAATAAGTTGACCTAAAAAAAAAATCACTCGTTGGAGAGCTCTTGGGGAAGGAAACTGTTTCCCATATCACAGATTCAGAGAAAACCCAAGCTACTTGCACGGAGCTATAGAGACTGTTGGGTCGGCAAACTTTAAAACAACTGTGATGCTCTGTGACACATTAATTGAAATGTACTTTCCAGTGCAACCATTTAGCAATTTATATAAATATCAAAGCATTTGGGGTTTACTGTCAGTCTTTGTTTCTGAATGAGAAATTTATAAAAAACATATGTTTCAAACTGCCACTGAGTACATGCTCAGAAGGATGTGGCCACTGAACTATATCAAACTTTACTCAGTGCAATCCATTGATGAATAGAAGATTCTTCTGTTAATAATGTCTCTTTTCAGTAATAACCCAAAGTTGGCAAAAGGGCTGTATTATTGAGATGGGAGGAACAAAGCCTTAAAGCATGGTCCCATTGAAGTCATGGGCAATTTGTCATTGGCTCCAGTGGAACCAGGATTTTGCCAAAAATATCAAATGCTTTCTGAAGTCTTTCCATTAATTAGTCTGCAATTAAAAATAAATCATCTTGTGTAAGTAAGTTGTGCACAGAACCCACACTGCCATAAACTTCAGAACTGACTCCAGGTTGTCCAGCTTCTGGGACTGCTCAGCTGCAGGATATTGGTTTCTTCCCTTCTGATGCCTAGCTGAGGTGTTAACATGACAACATTTTCATGTCACTTCCATTATTCATATGCAAAGTCATTCTCAGTTTATCTGACTATTTGCATTATAGCAGCACGGAGAAGCCTCCAGCCGCAGTGAGAACATCCTCACAAAGGGCATGCTGGCTCGGTCTGCTTTGCTGCTGGAAAATAAGGTCCCCAGAGCTCAGCCAGCCACCCCTGGGCCTGTCCATGGTGCATCTGCTGATGGGATGTGCCTGGCAGGGAGGGCTGTGTTTGTGGAATGAGCCCAGGCAGGGGGGGCTGTGTTTGTGAACTGGTACCTGAGAGCTCTCCAGAGTAGAGTGGGTGCCTGGCTGTTCTCAGCAGCACTGTGGTTCTCAGCAGCACTGTGGTCACCACTGCTGCACCTCCAAAGGACAGCCCAAGGCAGCTGGTCCCACGGGCGGATGGGGTGAGAGGATGGATGTACAAAGCTTTGGAGAGAGGCTCAAGGTGACTAAGGGCCCGGTGACTCCATGGCCTTGGCTGCATGAAGGGCGTCACAGGTTTTTTACAGTTATTTCCTAGCATCAGAGAGGGCAATTAAGTTTTTTTCATCTAGTACAAAAGTTTTGTTTTACTACTGTTCTTTATGTTTGGGAAACTTTTACTGGTTTGTAAAATGCCCTGTGTGTCCACTGAAATGCTCTCATTAAAATGCCTTGGCCTCTCCTACAGCTGATGCAGAAGGATGTATCTGCCTGCACCACTAAATCCTGCGGGCTTTATTCTGGCCAGAGCTCTGCTTGGATAAGAGATGAGAGTAGAGGGAGCTGGTTCTGGTGCAGTAGTCTGCTAATTCTCTGTGCTCTGGAAAAGCAATATTCCTCTGTGCTCACCCAGCCTGGTGCAGGAAGGGACAGCGGGTGCTTCTGTGGAGTCACATATGTGCTGTTTGTGTACAACCAAGTGTGAAAGTGATGGGCCCTCCTTGTGAACAGGAGTTCTCTGGAATTTGTACATGTATACCCATAGGTATGTTTTCTGAATGCAACCTTCGTTTGGGGTGATAATGTCTCCAAACCACTTACAAAAGGGCAGTTTGTATTCATCTAACACCTAATCTTCACCCACATATCCCTGGGAAGCAAACCTCTGCGATATACAAGAAAACCTTTCTAGCAATTCACGTTCAGCATTTCTCTTTGTTTTCAAGACTGTTTAGCTAACCTGTACAAAAATATTTGCAGCCCCTCCTTCTCCAGAAAGCCCCAGCTGATGAGCCAAGCTCTCAACATTTCATTCCTATGTAGATAGTTTGCTAAATTTTTTCCCAAGGCTGTATGGTTTTCAACAATATATCTTTCATCACTGTATGGCCAAAAAGAAGTGGCTGCCTTGAATCTTCCCTTAGGATTTGGACTGGATATCGAGGATTAGTTTATAACTGGTAACTTATGAACTGCACAGTGTTCTACAAACAACTTATTTTTCTTAATGTAACAGTGAAACTATGAAACCCCATCCTGAGAACTTATTCCTGAAAGGACATTTGAATGAAGCTTTAAACAATACTTTATTTGCCTATCTCAAAACTGATAATTTTTAAAGGACTGCGTTTTTGTCTTCATACAGTAAGCATTAACTGACCATAAATCTTGAAAATATTCATCTCTGGTTGAATTTGTATGTGTTTGTTTCGGATTTAGGGGCTTGTGTTTTTAGGGGTGTTTTTTTCAAATCTCTAAGAATGTCTGAGTTTTGAGTTTGGCTTTTGTGCAGCTGGGATCTGACGATACAACAGAAGAAACCCATTATTTATAGGAATGGAATCACAGCAGGTATTGGCAGAATACAGCAATGGGAAACTTCTGAAGAATATTTCTTGCTTTTACCTGTGTTGGTGCAAGTCATATGTGTTGGTAATAAGGGCAAGGAAAAAACTAACAAGTAAGCACAGATTTTTTTATTTGAGCACATCTGTTTTATTTCAGTTCAGTGTGATGGCTGGAGGGAGAAAGGGATTTCTTCAGATGGCATGTGTTTAGTTCCAATTCTTGGTAAACTTAAAACAGAAAAGGACATCTAATTTTTTTTAATGGACTTCCTCCAAGTTGGTTTAACAGAAGCATATCCACTTTTTCTAGTGCCTGTGGTGCTCTCTCCTAGATAGAAGGTTTTCTTATAATTGCTTTACGTGGAATATATTCAGAGTAACCACCCCTTTGTTTGCGCTGCAATTGCATCTGGAAATGTCTTTCGGGAGCAGGGACCACACTGGGAAGCCTTGCAGGAACAATGACGGAAAGCCAGTCACCACCCCAAAGCCCTTACAGCTATCTAGCTGGAACTGGGGAAAAGGGAAAGAAGAAAATGTTTTTGCTAAGAAAAGAAGTAATTTGCCCGTGGATAAACTAGTGGGACTGCGGGATATAGCTGGAGTATATTAACTCCTCAATAATTTACTAAGGTTCATATATGGCTGGAAAATTATAACTTATTTAGCACGTGTGTGTTTAGCCATATTATAAAAAACTCCACTTTCCCTCCTGATATAGACCAGAAGGTGTAAGCTAGATGGCATTTTTGGCATTACTCTGAATTATTTGTTGGCTTCATTATGATGATTATAATAATTTCTTAAATAACGTATTGATAAAAGTTTGGGGGAAGGACCTCTCTTGACATGCTCCATTGTTATGTTTGTGTCTGAACTTCCTTGTCCAGAGAAAACCAGAAGCAAAATTGCAGCCAAGGTGGACCCTTGCTCTGGTCTCAGCTTGAAGACTCAATCAAGATTGGGCCTTTTTTAGACCAGACACTGCACAATGCCTGTGTAGGAGTGTCTCTTCATGCTGAAAAATCCACTCTTAAAGGATTTGATGAGTAAGAAAGATTAATACTACTAAAATGGAAGGAAATGAGAAAGGAAAACAGTTTATTCTGGGACACTTAGGTCTGACCTATCTCTCTTCCCATTAATGTAAATTTCTGTTTCCACTTAGCTCTTAGGAAGCAGAGTTAGGCCAAAGATGAGTGCTTTTGAAAATCACTCCCTTAGCAACTTGCTGAAGGTCAGTGGTGGGTGTTTGTGGCAGAAATGGGAATGAATGATAGTCCATTGTCTAAACCGCAAGACCTTGCTTCCTCTCCTAATCCCAGGTTGATTTTACAGGGTTATAGCACGTGAAAAAAAGTTCACATTTTAAAATATTAAACTTGGCACTGATGATAAGGAAATGATTAAGAGTCAAGTAAGGAAAGGCACAACCACACTGACAGAGAGAGTCTTCAGAGTAGAACCATATTTTCATCTAACCAGGTTTTATTTGAGCTCTCCTGATGTGTACATTTGACTGCATTCTGCTATTTTGTTTTGGCAAGCACCGCAGAAGGCCTGATCCAATTCTTGAGGAAATCAATGGAAGTTTGATTAGAGCCATAGAAAGCCATGAAGGGAATTTCAAGAGATAAAGTGTGGAGCCAGGCATTCAAAAATAGCTTTTTTAATATGTGTCACTGACCTTTCTAATGGCTTGCAAATGCAGCCTGATTGCCCTAAGTGAAGGTACTTTATGGGGAAGGCTTGAAATCTGGAGCAGCATAAAGCAGTGAACTTGCTTGGGAGCACGAGTGTGAGTTGGGTCATGACAAGGAGCTTGGATTCAGCTCTCACCCATGTCTGGATTTCATTCACAGGAGCAAACATGGAATGAGATAAGAAAGGGACCAGGCTGGAGAGCCAATTCACCACTTACTCCTGCGAGGTAGTTTGGGAACTCAAAGGAAAACAGTGACTTGTGTGTGGGTTTTAGTGGTCTGACTGCAAGCTCTTACCGCTATGGTCATCTCAGCACGAGGTCTCCAAACCACAGAGAAAGAAATCAACCAGCTGCCTAATCTTTCATTCCTGCTCAGAGAAGAAAATCGTGACGTTTGACTGAGCTGACTATCCGGTCAGGGGCTGACTGTAGCTCAGGAACGTAGGATAACCCTTGAGACATTGCCTCTGAAGACTAAAAGACAAGGATACAGTCATGTTGAGTGGATCTTATGCTGTACCTGAGACTGCTGTAAAGCCCTTTTGTCAGAAAACCTCCAAAAGAGAAGGAGTCAGCAGCTTAATTCTCTTTTGGACACGAACTCAGGAATCACGGTAGGTTTCTAGAGCTGTCTCTGATCCCTGGACTCCTGGCCTGTAACCACTGCTGCCTTCAGCTGCTGTGTTTGTAAAGACTGTTCAAGATGATAATTCTGCTGCAGGTATGACAAAAGTCCTCCTGGGATGATTAAAAAACCCAAGCCCTGTAATCTGATGGTCTCTCTGGTTCTTGGTGGCATCCTCGGACTTTTCTCCATAGAGAAGATAAATGGGGCAGGAGGAATATTTTGTGATCCGGTTCTGTGGTGCAACAGCTGCACGACAGCTCCCTGGAAAACTCTACCCAGTGACAGAGAAACCTCCAGGTCGTGTGCCAGGGAACTCAGGAAATAGTTTCCTGTGTCTCTCAGATGTCAGACCACCAAGTGGAAGACAAGAAAAGATTTGTCCACACATTTGTTTTTTATGGATTCATCTCATTGTCTCCATTCACAGAGTGGCAGAAATAAAACCTGGTAAACTGCGCTCAGTACAGTGGATCCTAAGAGCTAAAGTGGATCCTTACTGGCTAAAGACACAGTGATATGTTCATAAGCAGGATTCTGTTATCATTTTACAGCTGCTTCCAATTTTTTGCCTTCCCCACCCCAAATGAATCTTCAGTGTCAATTTAGGCATAAAAAACCCGTCACATTTCTAGGAAAGTAATGACACTTAGAAAAAGCCTCAGGTGTCATCTTCAGGTGTTAATCTGGGTGTTGCTGGGCTCAAGCCAGCATTGCTACTGACACCAATGAAATTCCCTGCATAGATGAGGAATGTGGGTGAACTGAAAATCTGGCAGTAAACCCTCCATCATAACTTTTCCAACAGAGAGCAGGATATTTCAAAAACAACTTTGTTGCTGTTATTGTGAAGAATACTGGCCTCAAATGTTCCTTCTTTTCTCTTTTAAATGGAAGAACCAAACCTTTTCAGAGAAATGCTGAAACATTACTGCCTTTAGCATATTTTGGTCCAGAAATGTACTGGGTTTGGGTTTAGGTTTGGTTTTGTGGGGTTTTTTTTAGTCTAATTCCAGCCTCCTATGAAGATGTGAATTTAAATGTTGATAAGGTTGATAATAAATACACTCCAAATTAGTGCTGTGATAATTAGCAGGCGCTACAGAAGTCAAGTGTCCATATGCAATCATGTAGAAGTCCTTCCAAATACAAGGGGGAAAGTAGCCCCTGAGATGAATTTCACCTTGACTCTGCACAGGGATTTTCAGAGGTGTTGTAGGGGTAGTTATTGTGAGAAGGTTCTGGCAATAATTATGATTAAACGTGTTATGAATGTACCAATGTCAGAAGCTTTTCACACATAGCTTTTATTCCCTTTATTTTGAAAACATGAAGTCTTAATAGTCAAAGTGTTGGGCATTTTTTTCTCCTTTATTCTAAGCAGATGTTTTCTCTCCTCACTCTTCCTTCCTCTGCACTTTCCTCATTGGAAGGAAGGATGTGTGTGTGCCAAAAGAAAATTGAAAACCATGTGAAAAACACAGAAAAATTATTTTGTTAGGGAAAAATAAGTTAATGAAGAATGGCTCTGTTTTGAAACTACTGGACCAAATTTAATTTCCAAATTGATTTAAAAGTAGACCAGATTCTGACCAGTTATGCTAGCTTCTGAACATTCTCGTGTGATTATTTTATGAGATAGGAACTCAAAATAGTTAGAAGGACAAATTTTAAGGCTGAGAAGAAGGCAGGTCTCTTCCACAGCTGCCTCCAGGTCTTGCCCTTCACTTTGGGAGGTAAATGTCTTTTGGTACCTCACGGCAGGCACAAAGTGAGGACGAGCCCTAGATGCAGGCAGATACTCCCCCATGGGCTGTTTTTGTGAAGTGGTCCTTTGGTTGCCATCCTTGCTGAAAGGTGATGGTTTCCATAGATCCTAACTCCAAACCTGGGGTGTCTGCCTACCTCACACTCTCTCTGAACTTTTCACTCTGCAGACACAACTCCTGCCTGCACGGGGGCTGCAGGATTTGACCACAGGATTTGGTGAGAGCCTTAATGAATAGCACTGAAAGAAAAGCAGCACCCAATCAATAATCTGGGGTGCACAAACATTTATCAAGGAGAACCCAGAATGCTTTACATTTGTTCCTCCACTTACTGCTGCTGACAGTTACATCTGCATCCATCCGTTTCCTTCAGTCTGCGTGAGAATCATTAGACACAAAAGACATTTACTTATGTAAGAAGGAAACCTCTATGACTACCTAACTTAAGCTGAGTGTTATTTTAAAGGCTTTTTTTTTATTATTATTTTTGCTGGATCTAGGTTAACACTTTTCCTTTCTTCCTTTTCCATGATTTGAGTGGTTCTGCCTTTCAGGCTGGCATGTACCTGGTATTATTAAATAGGATGTCATATTTGTTTCCATTAAGCATGTGTGTGTGTGAATATCTTCATAAAACATACATAGAGCACTAACTGCTAAGACCTGTGGGACAGAAACCAAGACAACATCAGAGAAGAGATTTTTTTTATTTTTTTTTTTTGCCTACCGAGCCTGCTGTGGTTGCTATTTCAGCTGTTCATTAAAGTTATATTGCTTCCTTTATCTCTTGTGCTCATGGAATACAAGCACCTCCATAATGAGCTTAAATTACCACGAGCTAAGAATAGAAAACTCGATTTCAGTCCTTGGGAGGCTGAAGCTGTGGTGGTGCATGGGTAATCAAGCAATATTAGCTGTATAATGGTGCTAGGATCCCAGGGCAGAGCTGCTGGAATGTTTATGGCAGGGAAGCACAATAAATATCTGTTTTCTGTGCTTACTGGGTTTCTTTCCCTCCTCCCTCCTCTGGCCTTCTTATACATTTTTGAAATAAACATTGTTGCTTTCTCTATATTAATATCCTATATGTGTGGTTGGCCAGCCATGTCTGTCTTTGGAGAGTAGAACCTCCTGTGTTCTCATTTTCTCATTTGTACAGCTAAGCTATGGAAACGTCCCGGTCACCTGAGTTATCAGTATCAGAAAAGCACACGGAAAAATGAGTGAAAATGTCAGACCTTAGACTAAAGAGGACGTGTGCAAAAATACCCTCTGTTTCCGAGTGTTTTGGATGCTGTGGATTTCATTCCACTAAATAGCAGGTGGGAATAAGACTCTTCCTTGCACGCCTGATCATTAGCAAAGCACAAGTGGGGGTTCCTTGTGCACAGGGATCAAAGTTACTCTCTTGTTACTTCAAGTTTAACAGTCATTTTAAGCCGCTCCTGCCCCAAGGCAGAAATGCCCCCTCGTTCACACAAACCCCTGGAGGCTGCAGCTGCTGAAGCAGGCACAGGGAGTGGTGGTGGCCAGCATGTCCCCAGGTGTTAGCAGACTGCCACTGACTTTGGGGCACTGCGATGATCACAGCGCAGACAGCAGCAGCCCAGGGCTCTGCCTGATGGACTCTGCTGAATTTAACTGTGGTGGCTCCAGAGGCAACACGCTCCCAGGCACCTTGCCCTGCTTTTGAGAGCACCCACAGGCACAGGCTAATTCCACTAGAGAGCCAAAAGACAGGATATTTATCGAGAGGTGTGCTGAAAGTCACCTGAATTGGGAAAAAACTCACTTTATCGTGGCATTCTCAGTGAACCTTTGGATAGTTTTGCTATTTGATTACAATATACTGGCTCCTCCCCAGATTTCCTCTCACTGATGATCTCTTTCTAATGATTAAAAAACTCAGTCGCTGTAGCTTGTAAAGGTTTTCTTTAGCATATGAAATACCAACAAAAATCTGCTCCACCAACACAATTCTCCGCTATCTTATACATCCAATTCACTTCTTTATATATTTTGGCTCAGAAATTCATTACTGATTCCATCCCCTGTTCAGAAAGCAACACACACTTTTTCACAAGATGTTATCCTCAGCTGGAGAATCTAAGTTGAGGAAAAGAGGGGCATCTCAGAGTGCCCCACAAGACATTTGTGATAGAGCACGTACCCAGCTAGGGCCTCTCCTGCCATGGTTTACTCAGATGATCATCACTTCCGAGTGAGGGAATAAACCTCTTGAAAGCACCACAGGTGGGAAAAGGTAACTCTCTGTTTACCCTGTAGCTGCCACTTCTGCCACTTCCTTATGCAAAGTGGTTTTTTTCCACAAGTTGTCCTGATAATGCCAGAGAGGGAGGAGAGACAGAGGCTCTACCTAGGGGCAGTAAAGTTAGCGGACTTTGGCCTTTAATGAGCAGAAGGTGCAATTCAATTACAGCTCGTTGGTAGATATCATTAGCTTATATCTCCAGGGGTCATTGGCAAAGATCATTAGCAGGGGGTCATTAGCAGGGTTAGTCGATATAAGGGGAGCTGGAGCCACTGCTGCCCTGTGGAGGTGTGAGAGCAGATGATGCTTTATTAGTGGTTAATTCCAGGGAGGCTGAGTCTCTGCCAGGGGCTGTCAGAGCCGAGTTGTGATGATCCAGGAAGGAGTCCAGGTATCTCTGATGATGAAAGGCCTGGGTAAATGAAAGAAGCCTCCTCACACTTTACTCACATAACTTTAGAACATAATTATGTGGCCAGTTTGAGAATACTAAGGCTCCCCTCAGTGTGACCAGTGGATGGATGGGACCAGCACCATACTGACTTGTGTAATAGGTGAGAGTTTCCTTGAGAGGCAGTAACTGTGATAGGCTGAGAGTCTGGAATTTGTGATTCGTGGCCTTTCCTCTCCCACGGTCCACGGCTGCTACCACTGCTGTGGCCCCTTACCTCAATTAGCCCCAAAGGGATTCAGTGGCCCTGATCAGAGCTCTGATGAGAGAGGGGATGAGGCAGGAGATGCTGCTAAGAACTGCAGAGGTGATCCTCTATGTTTTGGGGAGGTAGCTCATCAAGCTGACAGGACCTGTGCAGGGGCTATGGGGTACAGCAAATGCTTTTAGGATGATCTGGATTATATCTCTATTGAAAAGCAAATGCTCCCTTGGGTTTGGGTCAGCACGGGTGGCTTCACTGTGGAATACACACCTGCTTTTCCTAATTAACCTCCATTTGTTAATGAACTACCAAATGGCAGTGGTATCTGTGTAGTCTCCTGGCAACCTTGAAGTCATTCACCTGATTTCTTTTGCTTTCACCTGGGACTGTCTGCTCCCAGCTCCTCATGGGGCTTGAGAGTGTATGGAAGAGATGCGTCCTGTTCTTATCGTGTCTCATGGTGCCCCACTGCTGTCCTCCTCTAAATCCTCCGCATTAAGTCACTGACAGCTTTCCTTAGGAAATCAGTAGCTTGTGTCCATGGCAATGATGATCAGTTTGGTCAGCTCTGAAAAGCATCTGTGTTCCAGACAGGCTGTTTTCCCCTTGGAAGTTGCTAATTTGCTGAAGGTTAAATTCATCCGTGGCTTTGGAATCTAAATTTAAAAAGGAATACTCAAAGTGAGCATTTTGCTACGGATAAATCTTTTGCTACAGAAATGCTCCATTTTTCTGTATTAAAATGGCTGTTTTCACTTTGGTATTTGATCCCTAGTAGGAGTGAAAGGCATAATAGAAAACTCTGCTTAACTGAAAAGGCCTATGTGCATGTGATGTCATTTACTTTTGAAACTTGACATTTATTCTGGTTCTCTTTGTTTTGGGTTTTTCCTCTCACCTCTAAGCAGAAATATCAAATTCACATCCTCAAAATGAAAAACTTACTATGTCATGCTCCTTTGTAGCAACTTGTAGAAGAATGTAAATGGTCAGTGGCGGTGTTAAACAATTCTGATGTCAGAACTTGAGCACCTGATGGCAAATGTTTGATAGATTTGCCTCTCCTTAAGTACAGCTAAGATCCCTGTTAATGCTTGTCAGAGAGATTTACACAAGTGCAGTAACAAATTTGCACATTCAGTAATATCTCCTGAACTTTTTGAAGGAAGATTGCCAGTTTTATAGTTATCGTGGCTCAATAAAGATGTGAGAATCGCACAAGGAATATGGGGAAGATGGTGTAAGTTAACATATCTTATCGAAATAAATGCTAGTTACAAGATGTTAATCCATATACGCGTCTGGGATATTTTTAGTTAGGCACAAAAATGATTCCCATTTCTACGCGTGTGGATCTTTTGCCTATATTTCAGAGAAAGATGAATGATTTCCAGTGTGGTCCCCTTTCCCTGGCAAAAATAGGCGACTTTATTGAATAAAATGCCAAAAAAAAGATGAAATTCTGTTTATAAAATTTTTCTAAAGGGAAACAAAAATTGAAAGCAAATGTTCTTTTAGTATTTCTGTTCATTACTTGGAAGCAAATAAACTGAAAAAGCATTTTTAAAAGGGAGAATCCTGATGTCTTACCTTCATTTCCCAGGCTAAAGTGAGACCTTCCTCTTTTTCTCCAAAGGCAGAAATTCTTCACAACCCTGAATCTTCAGCCAGGTCCAGTGCCTAACATCCCAAAATTATGGGTGGCTGGCAGGTAGTATTTGATGAGTAGAATTACTAATTTCCTCTCCAGAGAATTTGCCCGACTTTATAAACATCATCTGCACCACTGAACTCTTCCAAATTGCTTGTGGCCTTTCGTTTCTGTAAAAGAAGACAGAATAACTTGTCTCAGCTAACAGACTGACAAAAACACGAACACCCTGTCTGAGTCAGGCTTTTTAACTCTGCTCCCACAGAAGGGATTATCAGTTCTATTTGAACATTTCTTTTTTTTTTTTTTTTGTTACCTACAAAGGATATTTAGATGAAATGCCCAAATTTTAACAGGTAGATGAGATGAATAATTAATTATAATAGAGGTGAAAGTGGTTGATCTCATACTGAACCTGCCCGTTGATTGCTAAAGCAAAGTGAACCGTATGTGAAGGTTACTGAAATCTCCAGGCCTCTGGGCCATTCATTATTTCCAACAATTTTCTTAATCAATGCTTCGCTCAAAACCTTTAAAAATTCTAATTATGTATCTTTTGTACCTGATGGCTGCTTAAAGCAATGAAATTAAAATGTTACTTTTTTTTCAGTGTTAAACAAATAATCGTATGCATTTAGATCATACAGAGTTTGCTGGGTTTAGTTTCCTTCATTTAGAGATCTCCTTTCAGGGGGTTGCAGAGAGAAATGAATGTCATAGACCTTTTCAAATGATTTCTAAATTAAGTACAGTAAATTCCTCTGTAATATGACTCATGAGACCTGAAGATCAAAGTCTTACAAGAGATTTATCAAAACCAAATAATTTTTACATAGAGTGTATTGTAACTTCAGGTAATGTTATGTTGTTGCTCCACTCATCATGTGAAAGTGATGAAGAGTGGTGCTTCCTTATTTTCTGGATCCTTCACTGGTTTAAGAGGAAAAGATGGCATCAGGAATCAATTTGATCTTGTTTTGAAGTTTGCCTTACACTCCCTTTCTCCTAATAGACGCAGAGGGCCGGCTGTTCCCTGCTCACCAGCCTCCATGTGCTCCCATCCTGAGTGATGAAATCCAAGTCCTCTGCTGCATAAATCTGGGAAAGCTCAGTGAAGTGTGAATCTGATCGCTCTGATTAGTGCTGATTAGTTGCAAGCTGGAGTGTGAATAAGCAGCCTGACATGTACAGCGTTTTGTTATATGTGACAGAAGAAATTGCGTTTGCATGGTGAAGTATTTATGGTCGTGTTTGTGACTTGCTTCATTCACATCTGGTCCAGGGTTGTCCTCTGGGAATGGCAGGAAAGAGAACAGGAGGGAAATGTGAAATGGTTCAGCAGAAACCAGAGAACAAAGACAAGATATTTCCTATCCCTGTAAATCCTAATTTGGACAACTGAAAGATTGTGGCAGAGGGATACAAGACCATAATGGCAAAAAGAAAAAAAAATATACCAATATAATGCAAATGACTTTATGTTTCAGTTTATTCTGTTCTGTGCCTCTTCTGCCATAAAGTCATCACTCCAGTAGCCAGGTTTTCAGGATCTCAGGGAGATAAGTGTCTGGGAAGATGAAATTTTTATTTTTTTGCTTTAATTACATTTTTCTTTATTGTGTCTTTCTATTCCGATTCTTCTGCTGCTTCTCTTTCCATTGAATACTGTTAGACTAAAGAAACTACTTAGGAAGAAATATATGAAAAATAAGTTGGATTGAAAGTTGTAGACATAAAAATTGTTGTTGAAATAATGGCTGATTGTGCTGGTACATTAATTTCACATAGAGAAATTTTCTGCTCAGGTATATATTTTCAATCAAACCAAATTTTTTTTTAAACCCACATAGCAATCTAATCTTCAACCAATTAATCTAATCCTTGATCAATTAGTAGGTATGAAAATTCTGTAAGAACCAACTGTGGTCCAATATAGATATGTAGACTGCCTGAAAGTGTGTCATGTATGTTTACATAAATATAAGTGCTATCTTCCTTTTAACCTGCTTTTTTATTTGACTGCATCAGCTCTTCTGAAGACCAGTTCTGGGTATCTACAAATGGGCAGGTGTTTGGGGGAGCAGACAGCTGGAGGAGCTGTGGGGAGAGAAAGCAATGAGATGGATCTTCTTCCTTTTGCATCTCTTGGGAGCTCAGGGGGTGCCAGGATGGAGAGAGCTGGGCAGGAGGGGAGGGATGCAGCAAGGACAGCTGCAGGACCCCTCCCTCCTGCTCTCCTGGAGCTCTGACTCCAAGGGCTGGCAGGAGCTGGTGGCTGATTCTCTTTCCCGCCGTGCCCCACCCAAGCCATACTCTGCTCTTTAAAACCCCTTTTTTTTTCCTGATGCAGGCAGGACCAGTCTGTCTCTGCCACTACCTCGGCTGTGATCTCACCGTGTGCTTTCTGGTGACATGCTGAGTAGCCAGCATGGACATTTGACATTTTTTAACACCAGATATGGTCTGCAAAACTAAATAACGTCTTGTGGTTGGAGGTGCATTAATTTCTTCAATTGTTTGTACAGAGTCATCCTCAAGCTGAAACTTGTGATTCAGACTGAGTCACAAAGCAGCAATATCTGTTTTGAAAGGAAGAGATGAGGTTAAAGGAACAGAAAATTAATTTCAGCATATGCATATCTCAGTTTACAGTGTTTCAAGGTTTACTGATAGGTTCAGCTTGTCCTAGTTGTTGAGTCTTTTATTATTATTATTTTGTAAAAATTTAGTTTTATTCCATATCCTGTTTTAATTGTAGACAACTCTCACATGCCTGGTCTCTCTCACGATACAAAATTCAGTATTTCATATTTCCAGTCAAGACTGTCATCAAATTAAACATGGTGCTGAGATATTCTCACTGTGGATGGAGTTCACTGATGTAGATCAGTGAAGGAAACGCAGAGGTCACAGGAGCACTGTAGACCATAGAAAGGGTCTCTGTTATTGGGTCACTGTTATTTTCCCATAAAATGACAAAGCAGAGCAAATCTGAGTGGGACCTGTGTCCTGGCCACTTGTGGGCAAGGAGGGTGCTTGAGATCAGCAAGGCTGAGCTGTTTCCCACCTGATGATTACCAAATGTTCCAGCTACTGGAGCAGGTGGCTTTAGATCTTGCTAAAAAATTTGTTTCTCCACTGAAAATGTCTTAACTCTTGTCTTAGAGACAATAAAGACAGATGGTGAGGAGGGCTGATGAGGCTCAGTTGTTGGCCTTGTACCTTGGTGTTTGTTAGACTTCAGCTAATTGTGGTTTTCATTATCTGTTAATCTTGTTTCATTTTAAGGGACAACCTAGTTGTATATCAGAACTAATAGCCATGTAACTTTTAAGTAGATAAAGGTCAGCTCTAACTCAGATCAATATTACCGCTTTTATTTTTTTGTTCTACAGAAGGATAGCAAACATAAAGCATGCTTCTGTTTCCTTATAAAAGAGCTCCATTTTCTGTTCTGTAAGGCTGTAACCTAAATGATGGTCATGAAAAAGAAGGGATAAAGGATGAGATGCAACAACAAAATACAAACATGATGAAATCAACTCCAAAAGTTTCCCTGTGTTAGTTAATTCTGTGTTTGGGACTGCCAGATGTGCAGGATGAATCACATAGCTTCAGAAATGTTGCAATTTCTAGGAAATTGTCCTCTTCTATCCAAATCTGACTTGATCAAGACCTGAGACTGAGACAAGAGTCTTCTGTTGGTAATACTTTTCTGTGAAACGACTGAGCTGGGGGTCAGGTGTCTTTTGCTGGGAAATGCTGGTAATTTGGACCTAAACTATTCTGCAGAAAATCTCTAAGGTCACAAAAGGAATATTTAGTTCAAAAGGTATTTAGATCCTCCTCGTTCCCACTACAAAATAATTGGTAGCCAATTGGTTCAGGTAAGACATATCTGTGCCTCCTTATCCCACCAGGTAAGTCTTCAGATGTTCTGTTTGGCTTTGGGAAACCTCTTTACTTCAGCAGAATGGGCTTCTGAATTTCCAGCACTCTGTTCCTTCTGTCCTTGTCTGCACAGAGTGCAGATGGGTAACTCAAAAATGCTGAAAAATATTTTTCTGAGGGAGTTCAGCTCAGATCCAACATTAAAGGCGAACTCCTGAGAGCTCCTTCCTGGAAAGTTACCTTCACCTATTCATTGTAGGCATCATCATAAGAGATTATTTATAATATTCATTTTGTTCTGCTTTCTTATGCTGATATCTTAACCTTGCAAAATCCAGCTTCTGGATCATGTGACATCAACTATCAGATTACACAACCCATTAAACAATGTCTTATCTTTCAGTGCCTATTTCCATTGTTCTTAGTGCACATCTTAATTCACACGTGCTGTATTCTTTATGTGCCTGGAAACATTTCCATTAGTTAGTCAGCTGAAATATGCTTGATTCTGCCCATTTTCTGACAATAAGGTCAATATGTGTTTCTTTCCTGGTGTAAATTGGCTGGTCTTCAGAAAAGCAACAAAACCTTTTGCTGATCTAAAAAAAAAAAAAAAAGAGAGAAAAAAGTGTGTGAACAATAATGCTATTCTCAAGTTTTTTCTACACAAAATACTTCTCGTTTTCAGGTTTCTCCTGTCTCACAGTATGAGAAAAACTGTCTCTTATCTTGTGTATGTACCACATGGATATTGTCTCTTATCTTGTATTTATACCACATGGATATTGTCTCTTACCAGCATGAGATGGATGAGATTCTTTAAATTGCTTTTTCAAATAATTTTACTTTGCTATTTGAATAGCTTCTAAATGAGGGCTGGCACCCCTCCTTAGTGTGCTTAGGCTATTTCTGCTCTTGTTACAGCATGAAATATTCTGTGTGAAAGGTTAGCACAAAATGCCTTTAAATTGTACTCTGTTCTTGAAATTTATTTGCTAATTTTTGTCATATAGGCAATTCATTTTATTTCCTCTCTGATAGACCTGGTTGAAAAAAAAAAAGAACCAAAAACTGCTATTGGTTCAATAATCTTTACTCTCATCTCAATTCCTAATGGAAGCATGAACAGTGAAATGTTTAAACAGTTGAAAGCAAGTATAATTTTTGAAATTATATTTACGTATCTAAAATAGAAATGGTACCTGGAATTGTGTTTCCAGAGGAGATACTTATGTCATCTTGGACCTGGGGGCTCAGTGCAACCTCAAACAACCCAGGAAACGAGTGGTGAGAGCACATTGGTGAGTTCTTGCCGCAGCCCTGGCTCTCGTCCCTGAGGTAGCTCAATGGATTCAATGGATATCCACCAGGATTTACCACAGCCTGGCCCAGACACGGCTGCAATGCCCTGTTAGTGTCTGTGTCTGACTGGCAGCTTTGAAAGAATGTCTGAAATCCCATCCATACAGAGGGAAAAAAAATTGTTAATGTGGTTCTCCTCCAAAATATTTTTTTAAATCTGAAAATGTAATTGAATCAGCATGCTCATCATTTCAAAGTTGTTCTGTAACTGTTTTTTCAACCTGCTTTAATAACTATTTAAAATATAAACCATGGTGTGGTCAAAAAGAAAAACAACAAATTATCGAACAAACGATTCATTGTAACATTAAAATGCAGGGCACTCAGGTGAAGCCAATGTATAACTGATTAATTAAGTTAAGAAAAATCAATAATAAAAACACCAAGTGCCTACACAAAAACCATACCAATGCTAAGCCCCTCCAAAGAGACATTTTCTGGGAAAAGCGCTTGGCTTTATCATGGTTCCAGCACGTATGAAACCGTCCACTAAGGTTAGAGGAATTACTTTGTTGGGTCTTTGAAAGATACAGAGCCTTAAATGGCCATGAGGGTTCATTTCAATAAGTTACTGAAACCCTGAAATTTGAAGTAATGGAAGACAGCAGAACTCCCACATGCAACCTGCACACCAAAGGGAAAAATGATTAAACTGAGCAATCTGTGTTACCACAGATGCCAAACTGAGCAACCAGTTACAACCTGAATGCAGGTTTTGGTTAAGCAGCACAAACACGTCATGACTTGGGGTTTTTTGATCTGAAACTTTCCAGGTATTCCCCAGGTTTTCTCTATGAGGGCTTCTGAGACAGCTCACGGGGCAGTGGCCCATTGAGGGGCCCTGATCAGCACTTGAATCCGGCAGCACTAGGAGAGGATGAGAAAGCAGAAAATCCATTAAAAGAAGTGAGAATGGGAAGTTACAGAGCCCTGAAAGAGAGGAGAGATTGTCTGACAATAATGAGTATGCTTCTGTTCTGTAATACATCTCTTGAGCGAGTAGACTCTCTGGGAATCACTTGCCTCAGCAAAAGATGAGCCTAAAACTTGTCTCCTTTGCCTGATATAGAAAGTGAAATATAGATTAGGGTTCTGAACCCACTTTTGTGCATTGGGACTGTATCCAGGGCTGTCAAACACATGCAACGGTTGACCTTTCTACTGCTTTTATGAAGTTTGTTGCTGGTGGACTCCTGCCACAAGAAAATAGAGAAGTGGGTTGTAAAAGAGCTTGCTTGGACTTGACAAGTTTGCTGAGCGTTTCTTCCCCAAATTAGAATGAAAAACTCGAAGGTAGACTTCAGCTTTCTCAGCTGACACATCCTTGGCTTCAGAGTTGAAAGTGTTTCAACATCTCTGTGAATTTCAGCAGATATTTGGGTTCACTTTTAATGTGCTTGATGTCAGCATAGTGTAGCTGAAAGCCAGAACTCCCTGCCAAGAAAGAAATGTGTCCAATATCAATCATCATGTACTTAGCAGCCCGAGTCCTGTCTGGACCAATGACTTTACTAACTTTATTCCCATATCTGGGTTACTTTTTTTTGATCCCATAAATAGGATGATTGCAAGACACAGCCTAAAATATCTAAAGTGATCAAAAATAGAAACTACATAGAAACTACCCTTTTAGTTGGGTGTATTTTTCCTTGACTTTCCAAGAATGTGCATATTTCTCCATAGCAAAATTCCAACCTGGAACAAATTATGAAGGGACAACTCTCAATGGACATAAATCAGCATAGCAATGTCAATTTACAGGGATTTGAACTCTCGGGTTTTTGGGGGTTTTTTTGTTCCACCTGAAAATTTACCACTTCCACGTAAAAATATCCTCCTTACCAAGAATTGTTTTGGTACATGCTGTGATCAAGAGGTTGCGGGTTTTCCCCCTCTCCTTTCATTGTTACCACAAAAAAGCTGATCTTGTGATTAGGTTTATGCAGCTCTAATGAAGAATGACCTGATCTCTGCAAGGATACACGTGAGTCTTTGTTGTTCCATAGTTTCCACCGAGCATGACATGTCTGGAATGCTTTATGATGACTGCATCATCAAAGTACTAGGGGGTAAAAAAAATTGGAGAAGTCTCTGAGCCTGCGTATTGACTTGCTTTACCATTTTATTGGGTTAGTCATCATTATAAATCAAATTCTAACTCTCATAGTTTGATGATGTTGTTAAATTACCTCGGTGCCACCTCTGAGTACTGCCAGTGCTTCATGTCTTGGGCGCTCTGTAATAAAGTGAGTGGTATGTTTTACTTCTGAGGTGAGGTTGGCCCTGGAACAAGACAAGGATTTCCTGAGGTTTTGCAGCTGTATCTCGTGATTCAGCCCTGTGCTTGCAGAGCGACTCCGTGCTAAGCACTGTGCCTCTCCTTCCTCGTCCCTGCAGGTAGTGGCATCCCATCCAGGGAAGAAGGAAGCAGAGCTTCTCTGCCAATGGCTGGCAGAAAACTGCCAGGCTGCCTTTGCAAAAACAATATCGTTTTCCTCTGAGTATTGCAAATGAGAACCTTCTCTAATTTAAGGGAGGTGAAAATGCTGCAGATGCTCCGATAGTGGTGGTAAACTATTAGACACAGCCAGAGCTGCTCATTCATGTGTCACAAAGTCTGCGTTGCCTAAAGGAAAGTCTCCTTCAGTTTAAATTATAGATAAGCCGCACTTTTTAGGGCAGGTACTTCTGAATTCTTTGCAGATAATCATAGATGCATTACAGCACAGGAACAGTGCCTCTTTCAGAAAAGATGTATTTTTATGAGCACAATATTCTCAACAATGTGTGTATTCTTGCATGTATTTCTGTTGTTTATCCATCTGTACGTTTGTCTGTCCAGACAAGAACACTCACCAGCGTTCATTAAGTCTTTTAATCCGAATCAGATGTGGGGAGATAAATGAACTATCTCTTCGTATTGAATATTTTATAACTCATTATTTGGCACTGAACTTAGTCCTTTGCCATAACACCGTGTTTGATATAATGAAAGGTGCCAGCCAGGTGAGACTTGGCTAAAGTGCAGAGCAAACCTGCTGGTGACAAACAAGCTTCAGAGAATGTCCCCATTAAGGCATTTCCATGGCTAATGAAGGTTGCAACACAAGTGTCAGAAGCAAGGCAACATCCTCCCTACCCCCAAGTGAGAGTGTCAGGGAAGGACCTGCTGGCACTGCCACAGCATCTGTGACCTGGATGCAGTGAAACGGGGCAAAATCTGTGGTTTTGGAGGTGAACTTGAACAAAGGGAAGGTTATACTGGGGGTGTCCAACATTCACATTAAACCAGAAGGAGCCACTCAAGGTTTTTATCTCAAAGACCTCTTCTGCAGATGACACTAAGACTTGCTGCAGATGCAGAGTTCAGAAACGGGGAAGATTTTTTTTTTTCATTCAAGCAGACTTGGCTTTTATGCTGTCTGTAGAAAAAGAAGAAAAGACCATGATTACTGCTAATGAATTTTTGAATTAAAATTTCCAGTACTTGTTATTGTTCTCATAAATTGTACCTGTAAGAAACATTGCTCGGAGCCAAATTGTTTCAAAATTTCTAATTCACTCTTTTTATTAGGAGAAGCCTAGACTTTTGGTCAGGCCCCACATCAGGATGACTCAGTGTAGCTCTATTCAAGCTGAAGGCACTCTATGAATTCATACATGCTGAGAAACCAGCTAGCAGTTTAGAAGTCATGGAAAAACTTCTATTTTGGCTCTTCTAGAAACACTGTTTCCTCCTCCCTCCATCCAAGACAGTATGTAAATATGTGTGGGAAAGAGAGGAAAATACAGAAATTTCCATTGACTGGAATAGTGCATCTACTATTTTCAGACCTCCAAAGATGTGTGTTTTGTGAACACAGATTTTTGTTAGGTGTAATTAAATTAATTTGCAAGGAAGTTACTAATTTCATTGAAAGCTAGAGATCCTCCCAATGCGTGATTCATCATAACTCCACCTCAGCCCTGGCCCTCAGGGATAACTAACTCCTTTGGTGAGAAGATAATTTTATTTTAATTCTCATGCAGTCATTGGACAACTTGAAGACAAATGCCAGCTATCAATCTTTATGAGTGAATTATTGTTCTCACCATTAGGGTGTGGTGGAGTAAAGGATGTCATACTTTAGTACCTATAAAGCTTTTTGGATATAATTTTGTGTGTAAACCATAATAAACATAAAAATCATTCTTTATGACTTACATGAAAAATACATTAAGACAACCAAAATTAGAGACTTTGAATAGCAAGGGAGTTTTGGGTTTTTTTATAAAGGACATCAAGATTTATTTTTTCCAGCAATTCTATTCAAATTAATAACAGGGTGGGGTTTTTTTCTTCTAACTATTTTCCTGTATTAGCAAATTATTATTTTTTATCCTTCCACTCCTATTTGACTGGAAGCAATTATGAAAAAAAGATCAGTTTTCATTATTTGCATCTAGTGTTGTATCAGTGATACCTGAGCTTCAGAGACACTGGCAAATTCAGGGGGAGTGTTGACTGCAGCAGAAATGAAGGAGCAGACTCTGAAGAGCCCTTCAGACAAACCACATATGGCACTGCAAAGCCCTCCCTTTGCTGTCAGCAGAACTGGTGGATTTTGCTAGCATATAAAATGTACTAGACACTCCTAATAATGATAATTACAGTCCTAAGCTTGCCAGTGATTTACCTGGGCAGACATGTACACCCATACGGAGCTCCATAAATTTTAATAGGGCTCCACGCGGGTTTGGAGGCAGAAGTGGGGGATTGGCATAGATGACTGTTGGGTGACCCTCACTCTGACTGGAATTTGGGTGCTGGAAAATGTACCACTGGGTGCAGTAGGTGCCTGTCTGCATCTGCGGTTCCAGGGTGCTTTACTCTGAACAGTGTCATTACATCTGGAAAAAGTACGTGGGGATAAATTAATTCTGTTGTAATACTATTTGGCTGTGGTTTTGTTTCTCACTTTGCATCTTCAAAAACACAAGGATGAGAGGCAGCACATTTTTCTTGGTTAGTTATTACAGATAGCCCAGATGCTGGTCATTTGTATTTGGCTTCCAATTATTTTTAATTTTGTTTGGGTTTCTTTGAAGTGTGACAAGAACATCTTTTCTGGGGACTGCATTTATGTCTTTTAACAATTTATTTGGTATGGAAAATATATTCTCATCCCTTCGATTCTGGATTCCCTGAATTAGCTCTCGCTTGCATAAATAGTAGCGTAGACCTCAGACCTTATACCTTATTGGTGTAAGGATTGTTTAAGTGAATAACTCTCAACTTTTTTCTGATTTTTCTTAGATGTTTGCTGTCTTTCAGGATCCCAAAGTTCTAATGATTTTGTTTCTGAACTGAAGGCTGGTTTTGGACAGTGACAGTTCAGACTGTCAGTATAGAAGTGCCTTTGGGTGCAATCTTTGGGGATTTTCTCCACTAATTGAAGTAAATTAAGAAAACGTTTTATTGCTTCCTTGATTCATGTTGATCACTAATTTATAGAATATATTGGTGACCTATTGTTTGAATTGCATAAATAGTGCAACAAATCACATAAAAAGAACTGAATAATTTCCCAGTATAAGCTTTGATTGTGTCCTGAACCATTACTTATGAATGACAACTTATTTATTAGTAGGAAATCACATAAAATTATTTTTTATTGCTAATTTAAACTGATTTTCTCCTGAAACATATAAATCATGAACAATACAAAGCATGAACCAATGCCGAAGTTCCCTTTGTTATTAAACATATCTGGAAGTCTGATATTTGGGAAACACGGTGTTGTCTGCTTTTGCTACATTATACTACTAACAAATGTCATTATATTTTTTGGATTAGTATTAGAGTAAATTAAAGAGAAATGAGGAAGACACAGCTGAAGCCAAGTTCCTTTGATGAATGTTTGTAAAGTTTTTTTTCTCACAATTTGTTTTTGGAATATTTATAAACATAAGCAATATTTTACATGCCTGGTTCTAGTGCAGAGGTAGTGCTGGGAGTTTCCTGATTCTCAGCTAGTTAAAGCACAGAGACCCTGCAGAATTACTTGCTTCCTTGTCTGCTGGGCTCCGGTGTAATTCATTGTGCAGCTTGAATTTATTTTTTATTTCATTTAACAAAGAGGAATCAGGTCAAAAGGACTCAAGCTGTTTGCCTCAAAGCTTACTGACTACAAACTAAATATTTCTGAAAATATGCCTCGTTTCCCATTCATATCGTAAATGTGCTGAAGTAGGGAGGATCAGGCAAGGGGCTGGTTTTGTGATTTAAACTCTGTAATGGAGAGGCATTACTGCCCTGTGATCTGTGTGAGCATTCAGGCCATGGAAGTTGGAGTTTTAAGCCCCTTTCATTAGTTTGCTCCTCCTTTTCTAACTCTTACAATAGCAGTGGTTTGGAGACTTCAGCACTTAGGAGTGCTAGAATTTATTATAAGCATTTGCAAGGTCTTTTCAGGATGTCAGGTAGCACATACATGCTAAATGGTGCTACTTCTGCAGATAAAAAAAAACAAACAACCTGCCCCAAAACTATTTTGATTCTCTCCACAATCTGTTTTATTCAGAAAAATTAATAATATTCCTTCTGTCTTCCAAAATTACTCTTTTTTTTTTTTTAATATTAAATGCTTCATAGTATATAAATAGTTTTCTTCTAATACCACTTTGAAACAGAATCTTTGAAACCATCTGTCATCCCTCACCTGGAAAACTAACAGTCACCCAGAAATAGCTTCTGTTTCTTGATGTCTGTGGTCAGGGGGTTTTAGCTTGGTTTGCAGCTCTGTGCTGTGCCCTACTGCTGCTGAATACGTTTGTGTGCTGATGGGCTGGGAAGTCATGGTATCTCAGTAAACCAAACAGATACTTTTATGGGATCCAGGATGAACGAATCCTGCTTTTCTATGAATTTACGGTTGCCAGCTCTGTTTTGAATTTTTCCTGACCATTCAGGCATTTCAGAGGTTTCTCCTCTCTATGAACTCTCAAAAGCACTTGATTCAGTTTTTCCATGAGCTGAGTAACTTAAATATCTCTGTCCTCTATGAAGTTATGAAGTAATGCCTTCTAACGAAATTCTAGGAACTTGATTAGGAAGTTTGGGATTGCTGTGAATTTGTCAAATACACTCAGAGGTGGTTTTGGGTTGAAAATTACAAGAAGCAGTAAAAACAGGTAGGCGATTCAGTTGCATAAACATCACTTCGTTAGGAAATCAAACTAAAAATACCCAGGGAGATAGAAGAAATGCTATATGAGCTTTTCAACCCCTTTATTTGCATTAAAGAATGTTTTCTTCTACATTTGATCCCTCTGATTATGGAAGGGCTATTTCAGCTCTGTGCTGCTGCTCTGAGCGTGCATATCCGTTGGAAAGTAGCCCAAACACTCATATTCGTTTACAAAATGTGATTTTGTTGCATTTTTTTTGGTTTTGCTTAATTACAAAAATGTTTTGATAAAATGGAACTGCAAAGGTAGGGATGAATACTGTGAAAAAATTGAGGCAGGTCTCAAATATGTGCAACTAAGCGCTCTTCATAATTCACATTAAACACTCTGCAATTTTTAAAAAAGAAGAGTTATATTTCAGGAGTACTAAGCATTATGCTTAAACCACAGATTCTGTAAAAAATGAACTGCATAAGCTATTAGCAGCTGTATGCGTCATAAACACCTTAGGCAAGAAAATGAGATCCTAATGCCAAATGCAGCTCAGCTCCATCAGTCTGCATGGAGCTACACTTCTGCAATTTTATAAGATAAATGTCTGTGCTGTTTTATATGATGAAACTACAGCTTGGGTGAATCCTCTTATTTTTCACCAGTGATTTAATAAAGGCAAGCTCAATATAAATATTGAAAGGCTGCTAGTATTGAAAATACTCTTTCCCCAGTAGCTGAAATATGTGAGAGCTTTGTCTTTTCATATTGATTGTTCAAAAAGTTAAAAAAAAAAAAAGTTAAGACTTGTCTATACAAGAAGTGGGTATATTTACCAACTAGTGGGCTCTAAACATTTTCTCTAACGTACTACACTTTATATTGCATTTGTAGAGAAAAGCTTTGAGTTATGTTTCATTCCAGCTACTGGGAACTTCAAACCCCATTTTAATCTCGGCTGAAATAACTAGTGAACACTTGCCTCCTACCTCTTAGTAGAGATTAAAGAGGAGAAATGTTACAAACTATATTTCCCTGCACCTATTTCTTTGACACACATCACTGTGGTAACACAATAAAAGAGCTGCATTTAATTATTTTTCCAGATCTCATAAGTTAAAAAGAGATAGGGTATTTGTGAGCCCCATTTGTGCTTTCTAATCCACAAGATACCAAAAAATACAAAACATAAACTGCTGGCCATTGGAAGTGATCCATTGTGCCTCTGAAAATATTTGTCTTCTGCTTCTCTCTCCATACAAAATACTGAGCATTAATTTAATCATTAAAAGAATAATAAAAATAATGAGTGATGAAAATGTAATCAAGGTAGACAATTAATATTCACAGCAGTGTAATTTTTAAAACAGTTTAAAATGTCTCCTGCGTTGCTCTGCTGTATTCATGGAATAAACCTACTTTAATTATTTCCTGTTCAGGCTTTCCTCTGTTTCCTTGGTTTTAGGAGGAGTTTACCTAGCAAAAAACCAATGCTGCTCATTTCCTCAGTGGATTAACTGGGCAATGATGAAACAGAAGCTTCTGTCTGCTTCATTCTTTACACAACCTGGTGTTAAAGAGTGACCTTTCACCCTCAGAGATCTTAAGGATTAAGGATGCTTTTAAGTCTCGGTCTGGTTACTAATCCACCACTTTCACTTGATGTTAAATAAGCACTTCCTGATTTACCCTTTAAATCCTGTAAACATAATAAAACAGAGTTTAACCTTTACCTTAGGATTTTACCACTATCTTATGCTCTGTCAAATAAACCTTTATAAGAAGCAGCGAAGAGAAAACTAATAAGCCGTACCCTGATTTTTTTTATTTTTTTTTTTACCTTGGGATATGTAGCAAAACATTACAATATTTTTAATATATTCAGGTCAAACAGTTGTTAGGGTGCATTGCGGTCCTTACACTGTGCAAATAATGGAATTTTTAAAAAGCATTTTTAAACTATTTGAGATAATGAAATAGATGTTTCTTCTGCATGCAGACTGCTGTGAGCAAACTGTACTGGAAGGAGTTGCAATGGAAATATATTGAGAGAGATTTCATAATCCAAGGCTTTGCAACTTTCAAGAATATCATTTAGCCTCCAGCCACTGGTTTGTAAAGTCAGGCTCCCATCTGGTGTAAATTGTGTGTAAACTCCATTTGCAGTCCAGGGAATATCTTGACTTGCACCAGCCATGGATTTGACCCCACAGAATTGGTTTTTTTCTGTGTTGTTCTCTTTAGGAAAATGCATCTAGGCTGATGAAATATTCATTCATGGCTGTATTTAATGGTACAAAGTTTTTGCTACTCTCTGCCACAACACTTCTGTCCATGTCACAGCTGCAAAGGGTGTCTCCTCATCATTTATTTATAGAAATAACTTCTTACCTGTATAAGTAACATCAATGCAATGTTCCCAGCCTGGGATGTGGTGGGACCGAGCTGGGAGCCCATCTGCGTGACAGCTCCGAGGGCTGAAACCTGGGGATAATGGTATCCAGAAAAAGTGTTGGAAAAGCCTTCTTTCAGTCATTACAACCACTCTCCATCAAGTATTTTAAACAAGGCTTGTTTTCAGCAAACATCCAAAATACCTCATTTCAAAAATTCTGAGTTCTGTCACCTTAGAGATTTTCTGGTTTTATGTGTCATAGTTGATAGCAGTAAGTAAAGAAAAATTATCCTATGATAAGAAGTTAATTCCCTCTTCTGAGACCCTAAATCAAAGGACCTTATTAACAAAGGAATACAGTTATCTGCCTGTATGGGGACCTTGCTTGGCTTTTGATATATTTTTGGGAATATTTATTTTAATTAAATTGAATATCTGCCTTGTATCTTGCAAATATCTGATTGTCTCTGCATCAGCTATTGCCTGAGAGGAAATATAGACAAAGTAATCATTTATACATGCATGATTTTCTTACTATGATCAACAATCCCTTTGTCTTCTGCCTTAATAATGCAAAATATCCTGTTTCCTCAATGTTTGCTAATGTTGCTGACAGTGCTGCAAAGGATTCAAGCACAACCACTCCTTGGCAATTTTGAGGGACCTGAACTCACCTAACCTGGAGAGAAGCTTTTGTCAAAACCAATTCTGATGTTTTAAAGCCTCTGAATAATGTCAAGACGTAATGCCAGCTAAATGCCAACTTTTCTGGTGTCTGCTGGGGATAAGTGGATGATAGCTGGAGTTCACAAATGGTTTGAATTCATGGAGCAAAGATTATTTGCAGCCTCCTTGGAAAATTACTGAGTTTACTGGTCAAGGCTGCTTTTGAGCGTTTTATGGTTCCCAGAATGGCCTGCTGTCTTAAGAGACATAATATTGGACCTTTCCCTCCAGTTTGTTTGGAGATAAAATTCCTGTTAAAGACAGTGGGAGCTGTGGCTCTGTATGCAAACAAGAAACAGGACAAAAGGAGAAAATTATAAAGAAAGGAAATTTGATTTCTTCTTTTCACTGAAATTTGGGAAAGAAGGTGGGCAGGAGAAAATGCTTTTGTTTTACAGGTTTTCCATCCACCACAGACACTGTTAATGTTTTGTTAATGTGTCTTGTGCCAAAGTGGTCCTGTGAGGCATTGCCAGTGGTAAAAAAAAAAGTATGAAACAGCTGAACGTCTTAAAAACAGAGCAACCTACCCCCTGAAATAGCCCCCCACAGATGCCGAAAACCCAAGGAGTTCACAGCAGTGTGGACAACGTTCCTCCCCACAAAGTAGAATTTGATGAAACTGAGCGAGAGCAAACCAGCCCTTGGCATAACTGCATGAGATCCATAGGTGCTGAACCAGCAAAGAATTTGGTGCTCCTGGTAAAAACGGGGGGGTGTCTTTCCACTCGACAGAGGCACCTGCTCTGTAAGAGCTCATCCACCTTTCTTCACCATCAGCCTTTAATGAGGGATCCTGCATGCAGAGATCAGATGGAACTGAGCAAGAGGGGCTGGAATAGCCTCTCCTGGAGTCAGTGACAATAAGCTTAGTATCTGAGAGCTGGCAAATCTGCTGTACAGGGCAGAAGAGCGGCATTGCATTTCACTGTGCACGTGTCTAAGCTGAACTGACTCTGCAGCACTGGCAGGGTGTTACTGGGACCTTCCTTCTACACATGAAGGCATTTCTGCCAGACCCTGCTCATCTGAGTCAGCACTGGTTATGGTGGTGGTGGTTGCTGTCTGTAGGCATGTTGGTGAAAACAGGATATTTTGCTCTCTGATGGTTAACTGGTTCTTCTAGACAAGCAATGCAGGTATCTTTCATTTTGTTTTTAAATCAAAATTCCCTCCCAGGAGAAGAGCCTTGGAAATCCTGGCAAGATAGTACTGATCCACCTAGCAGGAACAGAAGCCTCTACAGCTTTGTTGAAAGTCTGAATTCTTCCTTCCTCCCCTAAAATCACCTAATGCCTTTTCTTAAAAGTGTCTGACAGCATGTAACTTAGCTGTGGTCTGCATTCTACCAGGAAAAGAACATCTTCACATCACACTGTAATAATTGATGGTGGGTTTCGGCATGAATGCTAATTTGGGCTTCTGGCCCTATATGAAAAAAATTGAATTGTCTCTACTCTTCTAGAGAGACCTGAGATGTCCTTTCCGATTCCTTCATGTGATTTCAAAAAGTCTTCATTCAGGATAACCACGAGCTTTGTGCGACTTGGGCTTCTGCCATATGTTCTGCAGTGCCTTCAAGTGAAGGAAATATATTAAAAAAAAGGGGAATGTATTTGGAGTGCTGAACTGATGAAGCAGTTTGGTGTTTTTTTCTTCTTTGTGCTGTTACTACAACTTTCTTTTCTTATACTGTTTCTTTTGTACTTCTTAACGTCTTGAAAACAGCTTATATGAGCCTCGCAGAGTAATTTATGACTTTGGTATGTTTCATTATTATCTCTGCTTGCTCATCTCTCCTGAATGAAAATGATTTAAAAACAAAGGGTTTTTTCTGGATTCTGGAATAATATAGGTGAGCTCACAGCTGTATCTGTAATCAATTATTTGCTAAAGCTTTTTATGAAAGTTAAAGTTCCCTACCTCTTGGGTTCCTGCTGTAATTAATAATATCTAGAGCTTTTCATCATCATTTTTAGTAAATTATACAAGGAGCTGATGCAATTCCTGTTTTAACAGGGGGAAGCTGGACCACTGGAGGGTGAGGTGATTTGCCTGAAGTTGTCCAGTAAGAGCAGTGGTGGATAGGGGTGAAACCCTGACCCCTTAGTGCAGTTCTCTGTCCATGAAGACACATTGCTTCCATTCACTGATGGTAATTGAACCTAACTCCTCTGTTCAGCTGATGAACTGCTGCTATCACACCTACAATTCTTGTTTTGTTGCTGGGGTTGCCTGCAGGAGAAGATAACCAAGAAAGGGTCTGGGGAACAAGATCTGAAGGATTCTCCAAAGAGGACACTGTAATTAAGACTAAAGAAACCAGAAGAGAGTGGGGAAGAAGAGTCACAGGGGCTGATTCAGCCAGCTGGCTGTGTCCTTCTCTTGAACCTGATCTGGGCTGCTAAAGGGGAAGGAACCACGGATGGAGGGATAGGGCCTTGCTCCTGGGTCTGGTGGGGATAGCACAAAGCTAACTTGAGGACAGGTAGGCTGGGTTTGTCTGGGACAGAGCAGCTTCTACAGATGTCAGAGTGCCCAAGCTGCGATCTGCTCTCTGCTACCAACATCAACCATTTGTAAAGGAAAGGAAGATGAAGCAATGGCTGTAAACATAGGGGTTTGCATTTCTCTGCAACTCTACAGTAGAATAATGTGGAGCTAAACATATTTCCAGTGTGTGTATGCAAAGCATGTGACTGTGCCAGATATATGCCAGAAAAGGTCTTAATCAAAGGAGTCACACAGATTTCATGTAGTTACCATTCTTTTGGTATTCCAACAGGTCACTATATTGTCATGAAAATCAACAGAGGCCCAATGGTCTTCTCACACCACAATTTCCACAGTTACGCTCAATTTACATCCAAATAAACAATAGAGAAAGCTCCGAGTTTGGAGAAAATCAAGAAATGGTTTATTTTCAAATGGAATTGATCTCTTCAGCCAAGAATAACAGAGAGAAGTGTGTATATGTGTGTATATATAAATATATATATATAGATGTACGTATGTATGACATTTACATTTTATAATGTATTGGCCTGACACATGTAGTATTACAGTGCATTACTTAGCATCTCTTAAACAAAACAAAACCTTTTACTGAGCAGTTACAATTCAGACAGGTTATGGCATTTGTAGAGTAATTAGCAACTGTAAAATATGACTAACCAAATCATTACTTTTAACTAAAAAAATAGGCGCCTACATTCTTGTGTATAAAACATTCTTTATAAGCTGTGCATGGCCAGGGAATATTTTATAACAGCACTTAAGACAGAGAAAATACTAATCAGGATTTTAAATGTCTGTAGTTATAGTCCTGTAAAAGTTCTTGAGAATGAAATGAATAGCTTCCAGAGAGGTGCATAGCCAGAGAGGTGATGCAATGGTGCCAGTGGGAAGGAACGGGCTGATGGGAGAGCTACTAGGAGGCCTCAGGTGCTGTGCAAGTCATCCAACGTGCAGGAGAGAGCCTGGCCCATCAGTAAGGTCCTCCTTGGTCTGACATTGCTTTGGGTCAAGGACAATGGCTACAAGTGATGCAAAAAGAGTGACATTCCACTTTACATTGAGGTAAATAAGCACTAATTTAATGAGACCAAGTTTTTAAAATAGAATTAAAGGTTTCTTCTTCGTGAGAGATCACTACTGATTTTGCTAGCACCCTCCCAGCTTCCAGAGTGCTGCAGTTTCAGTATCTAGGAGGAGGCTTTTCCCAAGGATCGCTCACTGTGCTTCTTAACGAAGCGCTCTGGATTGCTCACCTGGCTTCCCTTTAAATTTACACATCTGAAAAATGACTTCAGCGCCAACCCACTGGAGTTGATCTAGGTTCCCTCATGTCTCATGGAACTTAGCTCATGTTCATCAAGAGCTTCTCTGAGTTGCAAGTCAGTGAGGTGTGAAATGCTTGTGGTTTGATGATTCACAGAACTCTCACCGTGAGCCTTAATTAATCAATCTTTGCAAGGAATTTGAAATCCTTAGATGAAAGGCTCTGTAGCTGCAAAACACTCTTATTACAATGGCCACCACTTGTCTTCATGGGGACCTCACTTTTACCACTGTTTTTTGTACCATCGCAATAGCTTTTATGTTGAAAGGGGAAGAGCTGTGTAAACATGTTCACCAGCAAACATTTCTCAGGCTGGTGGCTTAAAAGAAACTATGCTTGACAAGCAACACAACTTTCCTTACAGCCATGTCATCCCAAGCTGTGATCTTGTCAGGCTGCAGACATAAAATGAGACTAGGCTGGGTCAGCAGGCTGTGATGCTAATGATTGAGAAAAAGAAAACCTCTGAATCCAGATTCCTTCACTGTGGTGCCCTCTCAGAGCACTGGGAGCCCATGGACCGTTCTCATGTACTGCTATGGCATGAATTAAAGCAAAAAACTGTTCTCACTGTCAGTAAACAATATCTTCATTCTTTGCACAATTACTGATTTAGAGCATGCCACCGTAATACATGATGTAGCTTCATTGAAGGCACAGAAATCTACCCCAAAGAGTGTAGAGTCTGCATCCTGAGCATGGGTGTGTCACTGGATGTGGCTGAACAACAGAAGGAACGAGAGAGGTATGAAGGATGATGATAAAATTATGTTGTATTTGTGTCAGATGTGGTTTTCATTTTCCCACACATGAGCTGCTTAGCTTAGCTTGGCTTGCATGTTCACAGCTCTCAGTTTCACAGGCAGATCCTTTTCCCCTGGAACTTGGACCAGAGTGTTTTTCAATCATCTTATGCATTCCTGTTTGAGAGGGAATGCTTAATGAAAATAACTCGCACAGGCACTTAGGATTGTGCACTGGAGTTTGAGACTCCGGGTTAGTCTGATTTTTTGGTACAGAAATGGTGTATTCATATTAGAGATTAGACATTAAGGAAAAGAGATGGAGAGATAATTGGCTCATCTACAACCAGATTGTCATGTCTAGTACGTGAAGTCTCTGAGGTGGAGAAATCTTATTTTGTTTGCAGGACTGTGTAGAACAATTATGGGTGCGATATGAAATTGTTGTTGTATTGTTAATGTTACATAAATAACCATGTTTTCTGCCCACTGCGCCAGATAGCCAATGTGCAAAGAATAATAACAGAACAAAGAGAATGGTTGTGTTTAGCTGCTGAATTCCCAGACCTGTTGAGATTTCAGGTTTGTTTTGGAGTTGATACCCAAGCTTGTCCTTTACAATCTGTTTAAAAGTAGCAGGTGAACATAATGAGAAATTGGAGCAGGTCTGGGATCTGTAGGTCACAAATGGAGACTACTGATCACATTAAAAACACAGGTAAAGACAAGCACTAAAAAATTCATAAAGGGACAGGAGCGGGATGGTGCTTCCTGCAATTCTCTGTGCACCAATTGAAGTAATAGTTCAAGGACATGCTATTGCCCTCTGTGTTCAAAAACAGTGTTCCAAAATCTGGTGTAAAGCACCATAAAGAAAGGTACCATTTAAATCTCACAGAAGATGTGAGCCACTGTCTCCAGCAGTATATCCAGGTAAAGAGAGTCTTGTCTATACAACACTCAAACACAGTGATCCTACTTTTCCACTGATTTTATCTTCTGATCTTTCCAACTTGGCTTCTTGCCCATCTAGGTCTAGGTTTATAACTCGCTTCTGATCATGTCTGGAAAGTTCTTCTAAACATAATTTTTGCATATCGTACATGATCTGAGATCAGCTCAGTTTAGTTGAAGCTATTGTTTGGTATTTAGGATACCTGTGTAACTGGTTGTACAAAAACTGCTCATCTAATCTGTTAATGTGTCTAAAACCACAGATGCAACAGGAGAAATGCTTCTTGGCTGATTCCAGGGCTTGGGATACAGCAGAAGAAGGAGGACCACCCATGTAATTTTTATATTGAGGCAATGAAGAGTTTGGAAAGTCCCGTGGCAAAGATTCTCCAATTTCAATATTCTTTACACATTAAATGATCAGATCATGTCCCAGCTCCTTGAGAGCTCACATTTGTATCTCACTGGCAGAGAAGAAAACCAGAGGAAAAATCATTTTGTACCAAGGGAATTCCACCATATGGAACTTATTGTCTGTTGTTTCTATGCCTGCAAGTTCTTTTCACAGCCTTAAAGAATTTCAGTGCATTAGAAAAAAGGAAAAATAAAGTTTTGTCATTGAGGCAGCATCCAGGATCAAGGTAGTTTGGAAAAAACAAGCCTGAGCATGGAGCTGCAACAGCCTCACCTCTGCTGGGCCGCTGAATTCAACAACCCCAACCATACCTAGGCTTTCCTACATAAGCTTTTTATGAAGAAAGTAGTATAAAGACATTAAAAAAATACACATTCCTCACATTTGAAGAGTCTCCTGGATTTTCATAAATCCAAATTAAAAATGCAAGATACAATCACGGTAATGCAAGTAGAGTTTTGAAATTAAGGAAGGGTAGATTTGAAATGTCCAATATACAAATTCATTTGGCCTAATGGAAATTTACTGTTCCCTTTAAAAATACCTGATTCTGATCGTTAACCAGCCATAAGGCTACTGTCTATTTGTTGCACAGGTCCAAGCCTTTCTCCATGTCATAGTCATACAATTAATTTCGTTGTTTATGTGATTCTTGTGCATTCAACCTCCACTCTGATTTGGCTGCATTTTTATTGATCAGTTCATTTGGGCTGGTAATATTTACTTAGCACTTGATACTTTCTTTCTAGACTTCCTAGATGCAACAGAAGAGAAAGATTTGTATTGCTAATTTGCTTCCATTTAATGCATTCATGAATTATTACCTTAGTTTCTCGAAGTCCAGTAAAAACTTAAAATTGATTAATTTAATGAAACAACATTGTCCCAAGGTCAAATAGCTCAAATATTCATTCTTTTATTAAACAGTAATTTCATTCACACTTTCAAACTGCACTTTGTTCAAAGGTCTCATGAAAAGAAATTTCTTCTTTTTTTTCCCTGTCCTTCTAAAATAAATGTTGAGAGGATTCAGCCTTCAAAGAGCTCATAGAATTTGATATAGAAATAATCCAAGAGGATTTCCATGGTGATAGGAATATGATCCAGGCTACACTTTAAGGAAATGGCATAAAAGCAAATGTTAGAAAAGTTAGATTAATAAGTAATCATTTTCTCTGACAATAAAATCAAGTGGAATAGGCTAGACATGAGTGGAATGCATAAGTCACTGCTTTAAAAATGGGCTGGGGCAAGCAGCATTTGGTCAGGCGTGCACAGGATCCACACTTCAATTTTGAGTCAGCCTCTTAAAAAATGAAGTTAATTATTGTTTGGAAAGGGAACAGCGTGTATTCCTCTGCTTGGAAATGGAGGCTCTACAGCAAGACACTGAACAGAGGCAAATGGCTGAGAGGTGGGAAGCAAGAGACTGTGAGACCACAAAGCTTCCGTGTTTTAGAAGAAAGGAAAATGGTGGGTTATGTCTACTGATTTTGAGTCCTGTTTAGTTGTATGAATTAAGTGACACACAAATATTTTTATGACTGCATTTATTCTCCATAACAATATGAATGAGCCACTGAATAATAACCGAGTCCCCTGTGACTGCAGAAGAAGGGTGATTAAATTATAATCACATTGGATTAATTAATCTATAATATTTGTTCTTTATATGAAAGAGGAAAATCAGCCTTCAACATAAAGGTTATGTACTCATGAGGTCTGTGTCTTAATAAAGAAAAGGCTTTGGGAAAAAGCTTGACAAGCCCCCCAGATATGATATGTTGTAAATGTAGACAGAAGGTTATTACTGATATAAAATACATTCAATGTAATTATCAGCCACAACAAATAATCAGAGAGATGATAATGAATAATTAACATTTTTATTTTTCTGTAGTAATGTGTCTAATAGATAAGTGCACAACATAGAATTAATTTATTATGCTATAGCATTTTAGTAATGAAAACTGTATCATCAAAATATCTCTTCAGTGGTAGTGCAAGATATCAGCTTAAATAACTGATAAAGCTTATTCCTTTGTTTTCCCCACCCAATTGTACCGAAGATGCCCTGAAAGCAAGGAACTAGCAAAAGGAACCATAATAATCTTGAAAGAAAACCATAATGAAAATATAAAACTTGTGATCTGATCCTCGAGTCCCAGTAAATCAAAAAATACAGGCTATATGCAAAGAGGACTCTCAATGAATTACATTAAATTTTTGCACATCGTATTTTAATTTATTTTTTGTTGGATTTGTTACTAACAAATTCTGGCTTTAACACTTTCCAAATAAAATACCAGCTGCATCTGGTAAGGAATCAATTAGTGTGTCAAAATGAGCTGTGTTCTGAATGAGAGAAAAAAATTTATGCCCAAAAGTTATTGTACATGTAGATTTTAATTGCTTAAATCCACCCACTTATGTATGAGAAGGATATTCTTAAAGTTTTCAACTGCTTTTAGGCCTCATTTTATGATGAGTATTTTTATATGTATTACTTTTAAATAACAAGAAATAATGTCTATTTTTAAATTGATTTTTTTTCTACCTGCGGGTGAAAAAACCATTAATTTTATCATATTGTGTAGAAGACAGTCATCTGCACAAGTAGCATTTCTGAAACCCTGAGGCTGTGTGCAGGCATACCCTGTGCTTTTGATGCCCAAAATGTGATTTTTATTCGTTCTTTTAAGTATTCTAAAAAAGCCTGGACTGTAAACAGACACATAAAAGCCCTTGGACCTCGTCTTAGTTCAGTCTCAGAGTCTGCAGTTTAGGCTTATCTTTGGCTAATACTGGTGATTATTTCTGGTGTGTTCCACAGAGTGTTGCTCATGCTGACAATCTCGTATTAAATAAAACTTTATGTTTGAAAACACTTTTTTTCCTTCAGCAGTACTTGGGGACCAAAGGTGGAGAGAGTCAGACTGTGCCCTGAGAGTGTGAAGAATAAAGCACGAGTGAAACTTCGGGGGTTGAACATGAGTTTTTGGGTTTCTACTGCTTAATCAACAAGAAACCACCAAACAGCACGGAAAGGCAGCAGTGCCTGAGGTCGTGGCTGAAGTGAAACAGAGGCAAAGAAATTGAGCAATGCTGTCCTGTCCTCCAGCAGCCAGCTCAGATCCTGAGGAGAGAAAACAGCTCTTGTGGTGAATTGGTATGCCACATACCAATGTGAGGTGTTCAACGCTTTATGGCTTGTTTTCTTGTGATTCCTCTTTAATCTGCTACAATGCAGCCCCGAGGACGTCTTTGAGGAAGAAGAGAGGCTGTATGGACAAAGAAAGTAATGGAGTGGCATATTTCAGGCAAAAAAAAGAGATCAGGATGAGGAGAGGGTCTGGTGCTTGGAAAGTCTTGTTTTCATTTGGTTAGTAGCTTGGAGATGCAGCAGTCTGATAAATTCTGCCTGTACAATTACGCTAATAATCCTCACCAAGACCAACAGCTGTACTTTTACAGGGTACTGTAGAGGCAAACACATATTGCAAATGCTCCGCTTCAGAGGCAGGTCACCAACACACAGGCCTGCTTCTGGGATCAGAGAGGGGACTCTGGTTTAGATATCTTAGAAGACCAACACCTTAGTGCTCGTGTTCTTGATCAAAAACCCATGCACAGTGGAGATGAGGACAGAAAGCTTTTCTTTCCATACATATAATTGCCAGTACAGGTGAGTTCCAGCTGCAGTGCTGACTTCCTTTGGTGGGACATCAAATCATTGTAGGGAGTCATCATCCAAGGATTTTCTTTCATTTACACCACTGGGTAAACTGTCAGTGGTAATGCCCACTTTGAGGAGAGTGGGATAGACTGAGGAGTCCATGGGCTGCAAAAATACTTCCCTTAACTGAGAAAATTTTAGGGCCCCTAAAGTGGGGGATCCTGAGCTGTTTGGGGAGTCTGCTCTGTTTGTATTCAGAAGCTCCATTGTCTTCAATCCGTATCACTCCTCAGGGCTCCCAGCCTCATCTTTTTTTTTTTTTTTT
>VZTA01025312.1:0-20786 GCA_013398855.1 Mohoua ochrocephala | reverse complement strand
TTTTTTTTTTTACTTGTTCTCCAAGGTCTGCTTATTAAATTACTATGCAACTGTGATACTAAATCTTATCTTTTGACTGTAGTGCAGAGAAGAGGCAGATAAGACTTGAGGGGAGGGACAAACCATTTGTCTATCAGTAGACTATGAGAAGCAAGAAGAGAGGAAGATGATACTTTTGATGAATATTTGTAGCTGAGCAAGGCAGCGCACTAAATGGCTTTTCTGTTTTCAGTATTGGAGCATGCTTGTATTTCTAAAAGCAAAAGACTTTTATAAGGCTCTAAATCAAATATGAAGTTTAAAAAAAATTTAAGAAGATTTATAACTGCCTCCAGGAACTTACTACTCTCTGCTAGCCAAATTAATCTCCTGTTTACTTCATGGAGCAACATACAGTCCTCTGTTAAGAAAATTTTTGGGTCATCTTACTCAGCTGTATCTTCAGCAATAGCCTGAGGAAGTTTGCAGGAAGTGATTTTTGGGTCTGTCTGGGAAAGGAAGTTACAAAGCACTGTGCTGTGGGCACAAAGAGGGTGAAAATGGACACCAGAGATTCAAAAAAGAGAAAAGACCTTAACGTGGGAAGTTAAATCAATAAACATTCAAGCTTACTTTTAAAACCACCTCAGCAGCAGCTAGGGTTTTCCTGACATAGTGGTGGTGATTTGCTAATTGATTTGGTCATCGAAAAAGCTAATGATCCAGTCTACAATAGAAAGCAAAGCTGTTCGTAATTCAGAAGGCCAAGGAATGTAGGGGGTCCATGTGGGCAATTTCCACCAAGCAAAGTAAGCCCCCACTGCCATCCCTGTGGGGACAAAAATGCCCTGGGCTGAGGTGTCCTCACTGTGGGATACAGAGCAGTGGTGTTGCTGGCAGTGCTCACAGCAGGTGCAAGTCCCCTCTGTGCTGAAGGGCACTCTCCTGGGGGCACAAAGTGAAATTTAATTTTTGTTTTTACGGACAATGTCAGTTATTCCTTACTTTTTTCTAATTTATGTTCAAATAGAGCAAGGATTTCAAAATAAGAGTTGACATTTAGTTCTTGTTAAAAAGCGATCATTTCAGCCAGTTGGATGCTGACGAATGACTCAATTCCCTGTTTAAAAAAGGCCGTTAAGAAAAGTATGCAGATTTATGTTTTGGAAAATCTTGACCATCTTTCTATCTTTTCTCAAAGACAAATTTTAAAAACCTAAACTGCTCCTGTCATCAGGTTAATGGCATAGTGTCTCATGCCCCCTCTAAATCTAGTTGTTATTGATCAGCTAATGCAATATTTAATTATACTCACACAGGAAAGGGACTTCTTCAGTGTGTGATCCATTATCCCTTATGAATGGAAACTTCTCAATCTTGGTAGATAACCAATAAGCAAATGTTATTGATTGTTCTCCAACATCAAATAAGGATAATAAATATCACTATTTGGGGCTTGAATGTCACATTCAAGAGGAGCTTCATAACTATCTGTTAATGAGTTTCTAATCTTTGACCCTCTTGCTAATGCCAGCTGTAGTCTCTTCTTCATCATTACAACTTCCCCGTCATCAAAAGATGACTCTGCCTTGGATTATTTACATTAATACAGGCTGACTGTGAAAATCTTAAGTGTTGAAGGAACTGTACTAAAGCCACTTAGAGAAGACAAATTTCTTTAAAGAAAAAATTTAGTAGAAATTAAAGAAATAACAAGAATAAGGAGTGGCAAAATGACAAACAGTTATAAGAAAAGTGTGTAAGATTGCAAGAGAGAATTTGTTCTATTACTGAACAAACGTCTTGATGGCTCACTCCAAATAAAGGAGTTGACTTTCTCACAAGAGACTGGGAAAAGGTACCTGTCTATTCACTACTGCATGCTCTGTCTCCGGTCAAATGAATCCCAAGTTTGTTTTTGAAAAATTTTTTCTGGTGGTTTGAGTTAAAAGTTAGTGGCTGGGGCAGCAATATTGGTTTGAATCCTGTCAAGCAGAGGAGAGAATTTCCTCTTTCATATCTCACTTCTTGGATAAAGGTTTATCATCTTCCTTGGATGCTTTCCAAAATCTGTGCTCTCTCCTTTTACAGACTTGACTGTTTAAGGCCAATCCCTCCTTGTGCAAGGGGAATTTCTCTCTTTGCTATGAAGTGCCGTGTAGATGGAGGCTGATTGTGGTGGGTTGACTCTGACTGGATACTTTTTGCCCACCAAAGCTGCTCTGTCACTTCCACCCTCAGCTGGACAACAAAGAGAGAATGTAACAAAAGTTAAATTTTTAACTCAGTTTCCTGAGTTAAAATACAGACTGGGAGAGATGACTCAAAATTGCCACCAGAATGGCCATCATGGGCAAAACAGACTCAGCTTGGGGAAACCAATTCAGTTTATTACCAATCAAATAGTGTAGGATAATGAGAAAGGAAACCAAATTTTAAAAACACCTTTCCGCCCTCCCCCTCCTTCTTCCTGGTCTTAACTTTACTTCCAAATTTCTCACCCTCCTCCCCACAGCTGTACAGAGAGGTGGGAAATGGGGAATAAGGGCTGAGGTCAGCTCATCACACGTTGTCTCTGCTGCTCCTTCCTCCTCAGGGTGAGGACACGTCACACTTTTCCCCTGCTCCAGTGTGGGAAACCTCCCACAGGACACAGTCCTCCAACAGCTTCTCCAACATGAGCGCTGGCATAGGGCCCTCCAGGGACTGCCAGGACTTATCTATTTCCCTGCGGACTTCCATGGACTGCAGGGGTCTTTACCATGGGCTGCAGGGGTTTTTTCCTGTTCTTAAATATGTTGTCCCAGAGGTCCTGCCACCACTGCTGACGGGCTCAGCCTTGGCCATCAGCAGGTCTTTCTTGGAGCCAGCTGGCATTGACTCCTTCAGACACAGGGCAACTTCTGGCAGCTTTTCACAGAAGGCAGCCCTGAGCCCCCCCAGCTCCAAAACCTTGCCATGCAAACCCAGTACACTGATGGAAGTAGATGCCAAAAACTAGATTTTCAGGAGCTAATCTGTTTTCACTAATGACTTTAAAAATGTCTAGTGCTTTTCAGGAGTCTAGCACTTACCCAGCTATAGAAGGAAAATAAAATTAAAGTGCTTAGCTTAAATCAAGAAAAACCAAAAAAGGAGTCAACCNATAGAAGGAAAATAAAATTAAAGTTGACTCCAAAAAAGGAGTCAACTTTCTGACTCTGGTCACTGGACTTCAGTCAGTGATCTGTAAATCCATATCTATGCAGATTTGGGCTTTAGGACAGATACTTGGAAGTCTAATGTCCACAGTCAAGATGCAGCATCCTGACTTTTAGACTGTCTCAATCTGTTCGATTTGCTTGCTAGCAAATAGGATGTATTGCAGCTATTAGGGCAAGGAATCCTGGGTTCAAAACAAAAACAGATGACCTCTCCCAAATGAAACTTTCCATTAGTTGTCTAAAAAACAGAATTCCTCCAATTCCCCTCAGCCTAAAGCAGTCCAAAACTCTTTCAAACACAGCTTTCACCAAACTGTCTTCTGCATGTTTTCCTTCTGAGAATGAATAGATTTGTCTGCAGTGTGTTTCCTTGGATGAATGATGGACTTTCTAGTCCAAGCATTGAATCCGGTTATCTCTAGTGAACTCGATGTGTTGTACTTTCATTAAAAGTCTGCAGCGAGTACTTCCTGTAGATTTACACCCTCATCCTTTTATTGCTGGAAATCTAATTTTAAAAACCGTCCTGGGACCCTGCTCAAGCATTAGGTTCTTGGCAGGCTTTTTTTTCTGTGTCGTAAACCCATCACAGTATCTGGCACAAATGCAGGGGATGCCCAGGGGGTGCCCAGTGGTGGCAGAGGGAGGGATACAGCAGAGCAGTGCCTGCAGAGCTGCTGCATGGACTCCAGGCATCACTTGTTCACTCTATGCCTGGGACTAACCCGTGCTATTTTCTCTGGAAAGTACAAAAATCTGACAGTCCCTTTCCACCCATAATCCTTCCTTAATTACATTTTGCTTTTATATATCTTCTGTTCCAATCTAGACTTCACCCTGTCATTACAATGTCTGAGCTCTCAGTCCCTACACATATATCCCAACAATTCCAAGGCTGGACCGACCTGCCTGTTGCAATGTCCTTCATACCATTTCTTACTCTTCTCTCAGTATCAGCTGCAGCATACAAAAAGGAACCACTAATATAGTCTTCTCACATTAAAAGAGAAAGTAGAATGTGAAAAGTTATTAGAGAGAGAAGAGAGAATAAAAGAAAAAACATCTTCATTCTTTCGTGCTTCCCTTGTCTTGAATGCTGACTGCTGTATTTCAGAAAGCACAAAGAAGAAACTGGAAAGTATCAGTGCAGGAAGATGAGGAACTGAGAAGATAAGCAATATGTTGTATAGATCAGGGAACTTCTGGCTGGGACGTTGGAGAGGATATAAAGTGAGGATAGACATTTTTACAGGCTGTATTTGCACTTTCCAATTCATTTCAGAGTGGAATTATTTTTAAATAGATCCTCTTCTAGTCTCCATTTACCACCTGCTAAGTAAGTTGTCAAAGCAGTTTTAGTGCAAGTACTTAATGGTGAAATTTGTTTACAAGCCAATATGTTAACCTCACCGCAGCACATTTCCCTACTGTGCACCTAATAGAAAAATCACCCCAAGTATTTACCATAAGGAAATTAGATATTGATAAGGATTGAACAGAGGTGATGGTTTCATTTTCTGTCATTAGAAATGCCAATTCCACTCCTCCTCACCAAGTTATTTCCCTCAGAGACATGAGCAGTTCATAGAAGTGACTCTGCTGCTCTGGGACCTCTCCTGTGTCGGCTCCAAAAGCTTGAGTGGGAAGGGAAGCTCTGTGACAGCTGTTGCCCTACAGTCTCTGATCTCCTGTGTGTCAGTACCTGTAAGGTTCGGGATTATGTTTTTGTGCAGTCACAGTGACAAACACAGAGAAAAGGCCAGCTTAATTCAGAGTTTACTGTCTTTGCTAGAGGAGCACCCCAAGACCAGAAAGGAGGCACAGCATGGAGCCTAGGCTGATCGTGTCTGCAGACAAGGAAGGACCAGAGTAGTGCAGGGCCTGGAGCAGAAAAAGGCAATAATGGGGGGCAGGAAAAGGTGATGGCAGTGATATCCCTGAAACTGGCCCGTGGTCCCCCTTCAGTGGGGACTAGAGTGTGTATTGGGGCATATAAAACTTCCCATTTTGTGCCACAAAATGTTGAAGCCTAAAGCCTGGTCTGTGAGGCACCAAACAAAGTCTCACATAAGTGTAGACTACACAGTGAATTTTTATAAATAATTTTCCTACAGAAGTTACATTAAGCAAACATTTCTTTCATTCTCATGTCCTTTGCCATAAAAGAGTGGCATTAAAAACTTGTGCTTTTCAGTGGTGAGATGATTCTGCTGTTTAACTGTACCTGGGTACCTGAAGGACCAGGGACTCATCATTTGGATGCTATACAAAAGTTCCTTTATTTGCTTTACTTTCAAATATTAGTCACATTCACTCATTGGGCCAATGATTTAAAACACCAAAAATACGTTCTTTTGTATCATGTGCTTTCTGACCTTTTCAAAATCTTAACAAATATTCCTACAGATCAATATTATCACAGTGTCTAACGACCTTTTTGCTTGGAGGCTGCATGAGTGGAAAAGTAGAAAGCAGAGACTGGCCAAAGATCTATGGTACAGCTATGCCAGAAGAGACAGCAAGTGGATAAAATCAAATGGGGAGTAAAGAAAAACAATGAAACGCTTCTTGTAGGAATGATAAGCAGTCTGACCACTGTCTATTGTTTTTTTTTTGCCCCAGGAAAAATAAATCCTGTTGGAACAATGAGATACCTCTGTGCCTGTCTGTGGTGAGCACTTTCCAATTATGCAAAAGCAAAAGAGCAAAAAAGCCTTGATGAAGAGTTCATAAAGGAATGGAGATGTGGGCTCACGTAGGTGCACTGACAGGAGTGTGTGAAAGGCTTGGAAAGTGAAGAAGTGAAGTTCATATGTCATTCAAGAAGGAAAAGGCGTAGTCAAAGCAACAGGCTAGGAAAACAACCCGTTCTTTCTGGTAGCATTCTTAGTGGATATAAGTGGAATAAGTTTGCACCCTTTTGGGCCTGAGAAAGTAATATTACATTGATTGAGAGGCAAGATGATGAGAACTCAAGTCCCTTGGAGGGATTCCATATTTCAGAGATGCTAGACCAGCCAGGTGTAGGCAAAACAAGCATCCAAAGATCTGGGGACTGGCATGAGTTGGAGTTAGCACCAAGTTTGAATCAGATAGGATGGTGACATTTCTTATAACAGGGAAAGGGAAAGTTTGGAAGGAAAGGTTAAGAATTATGGTTTTGCCATGCTTAGTTTTAGGTGATAGCTAAATACCAGAGGATGCTAAAGAGGCAGACCAAGACCTTAATTTGCACACAGAGACAGATCTAGAGAGATGTAGATCAGTGAATTATTAGCATAGAGATGGCAGTTGATGGTAATTGAAAAAGTCGTCTTTGAACAGGCTGTGCTGGGATGGGTAGGATGGGTGTCATTAATAGCAGAAGAAGCAAAGATAAGGGTGTTTCAGCAAGGGTGAAACATTCAGAGGGCTGGGCTTGTAAAAGGCTTTAATTAAAATTGTGATGCAAAGTCCATTCATTTAAATTCACACTGGCTTTAATGAGTTTTGGATCAGGTCCAAGGCAGAAAAAAACTGAATTTCACAACAGGGAGCAAATGGCAGAATTCAAAGCAGGTTGAGAGTGGGTAAGAGAGACATTGAAGCTCCACCTATACGTAATGTCATCCTTTGGGATTCACCCAGCAGACTCAGGCATTTCATAAGGTTTTGGTATGTTAAATTATGCCCAGGCAGCACTAACTCTTGTGTCTTTAAGAACTCTACTGAAAAAAAAAGTCAGACTAGACTCAAGATTATAGTTAGGAATCCTTTCAGAATATATTTCTGTGCTGTTGATGGAAGGCAATCCTGGCACTCAGATAAACAGGGTCAGATTATTTCCCTTCTTTTCATGCTGAACAATACATAGTATATAAAGCCTGGCAGTACCTCAGACCACTTTCTGCTAAAATAAACTCAAACAGGTTGAGGTAAAAGACATCACTGAAATCTATGGGAATTTTGTCACTGAAGGTATCGAGGGTATCAGTGTGGGGCTTCAATAAAGTCTTTGATATAAATCATAGGATCTGCTTTCCCTGCTGCATGTGAGCTGAAGACAACTTGTCTGTTTGTGGATGCTCAAAAAAAAACCCCCATCAAGTAAAGAAAACTTATGATGTCAACGTGCATAGGTTAAGGTGCTTAATCTAGGGATGAAGGCTTCATTTGATCTACAGCCCCTTTATCTGAGAGGGTGTACGTGGGGTTTTGACATGCTTTAATTTATGTTGTATTGACTTCTCACCATTAATGGATTTGTTTTATCTTTCCCAAGTACTCAACTAGACAAGCCATTGCTTATAAATGACAGAAGAAGATAGTTAGATGCGTGGAAGCAGGCAAGCAGGTACCATGTTGACATAAATCCCTTAAATTTGCAGATACCAATATATTTATTTAAATATCTTTTACATTTGCTTCTTTTTTTTTTTTTCCCATTGGGTTATTTTTGTTGTTGTTATAATGAGCTCTGTGACCTAAAATAACCCAGCCATAAGTGGGGTTAGTTTTATCTTGTAAACGGCAACTTAGTGGAATCTACACAAGTTTAACTAAATTTTATTTCTATCGGTGAGGTAGCATGTCAAGCTGGGTTAATATTTTTCTCTCACAATCCTTGTTAGTTCACTGAAAGGATATATTTGCAACACACTGAAAGGCAGGACCCTTGTCACAGCTTCTTCCTCTGCAGCAATTGAATTAACCATGAGGAAAGATGACCCTGAATATTGGAACAAGTTTTAAGAAACATGACTTCTCACTTAAGTCACAGGACAAATTTTCCATTTGGGATTTTGGGTAAATAGGTAGGGTTAAGAGTCTCATGTTCATGTGCCCAGCTGGGGAACCTGATTTCATGTTTGAATGTGTAAATCAGTGACTGGTTGTTCCAAGAGAGCTGGTGGAACAATGTCTAGGACACTGGCCAGCATGCCAAACCTGCAACTTGATTGCAGGCACGCAATGACAGGCTCAGGTGTGTTTTTCAAGCTGGACACACACATTGCATGATTAGCAGCTGGGCCACAAGCATTGCTGGATCATCCCCCTTGGAACCTGCGGGAAGATGGGAATAGAGAGGAACCTCTGCACGAGGCTGGTACCCAGCCAGGCTCTGCCTGCAGTGGAGGAGGTTTCCCTTGGGAATGTGCTTCCAGACCTCCACTGCCTCCATGGACACCAGCTTGCCTGAGCACGTGGTGGGTGCCCTGTGAGCCACACTCACGTGTAGGGTTTGATACACACATTCCAGAGTCAGGAGCTGATTGAATAGAAACCACAAAAGGACTTTTCCCTCTATCAGTATTAATCTCAGCTCAGCGTGACCTGACTGATAAGTCTATGGTTTTTGACGTAGGAACATGGCAAGTTTTTTATTTTGGATTTGAGCTGTGCTGGCAGGTCAAATCCAGAGTGTGACTGGTAATTTCATCCTCACTAACTGCATTGGGATTAGGTTATGGAAAGCCATTGGTATAAGAAAAGAAACTTTCATAGTTCACCTTAAAAGACAAAAATACACATTATGAAGTTGAGATATATATTCCAATGCTCTCTGTGGAACTTCCAGAGAATTGTGTAATACCTTGCCGTTCAAGAGGAGAAGACTTTTATGACTCATTACTGATCTCTACCATGTTTAGAAGTTAGCCTGGCTTGAAATTCAGTGCCAAAACATTTGCGTGATTTTTTCGCTGGCAATATTTCAGAACTTCTGGGCTTTGATTCACTAGATGAGATAAATGACAAAACATATAACTATACATAATGCCCATTCTTGTTTATAGGTCTGAGAGACTTGGCTGAAACTAGATGATAAAATGCTTCATGAATAAGAGTATTGGAAAAATTAGTCTCTAATAACTCGTGTGCATGAACTTTGCCTTCATTTGTGTAAGTGGTTAAAGAATAGACACATGAAAGTGCAAAGATAATTTGTAAGAGCAAGAATTGACATCCTTGAAAAAGTTAATATCAAGAAATAATTTCACCATTTATACTCACCCTAGTAGAAAGTTCTTTGATAGAGAAGATCCTTCATAATCTATAAACTGGAATTAAAAGAGAAATACTAAGAGGAAGTAATGATCCCATAATATGTTCCAGCCACATACTGTTATATCCGTACAATGTGTGCTTTACCTAACCAGGGATGGTGCTTATTGGTCCTCTAAGGCTGCAGCATAATCTGGAGCAAAATTTTATGTAAAAACTCATGGATTCAGGCACAATATTAAAGTGATAGGATAATTTCTATGGGTAGGATTCTTCCCAGTATTTTTCCCTTTGCTTTAATTTTCATGTCTGAGAAAGAAATGAACTGAGAGGTCTTGGCTTATTTGGAATAAATGAATTGTAATTCTTGTGAAAGAAAGTCCTTCTTCCCTTCCTCTTGGTTTTACCTACATGGCAGAAGAGATGCCAGGACACATCCACTCAAAAACAGGAAAAGAAGGAAGCAAAGAAGGAAAATTAAAGACAGAAGATGATAATGTGGCAGCCACAGGAGACTCAGCAGGGATTAAGTGAGGGAGAACATGAACATGCACTTTGCCTTTTACTCCCTTGTTCGGGATCCCACTGCTCATTGCAGTGAGAGGATGCTGCTGTGCAATGGTGAAGGGTCTGTGCGAAAACTAAGGCACAAAAAATCACCTGCATCTTTCTAATCCCACTTAGCTTCAGTTAGCCAAAACAGAAGTGTCTAGATGGTGTAAATGTCTCTTCCCACCCGGTCATGGCCTCATTCAATGGCTTCACAAGCTGCTATGGCATTCAAAAGAAAGCGGTGCATCTCTATTTTGAATTCTGTTCTTTATTGCAGAAAGTAAAATCATTCATAACAAGTGGCACCTCTTTCCCACACCATCCTGAAAGCAGTTAAGTAGGGCAGTATGAGAAAGGAGATGAGGCCAGACTCCCATTTCCTTTTAAAAAAGTGGTGGGTTTTAATGACTGTGTCCACACATCTTGTGCAATGCCACTGGGTCTGGGTTCTACTGAAAGGAAACACCCTCAGGGAGAGTTGGTTCGGGTGCGTTGCCAAACAGCACTTGTCCTCAGCAGTGCCAGTTTTCTCCAGAAAGGATGAATAAAGCACACAAGCCCTGGTTCATACCATCTGAGATGTTAATAAAACAGTAATAAGTGTCTCCTTTTCAGAAGTATCTGCATAATGCCTTCACAGTTACAGTTAAATGTCAGCATTTGTTAGGAGCTGCTGAGTATTAACTCATTTATTAGCATATTATTATGCTGAGAATTAACTGGCTATTTCTTATTCAAAAACTATATAAAAATTTTGGTGTTTCAGAAACACTTACTCCAGTTTGATGGTAATAACAATATAGCAAGTATGAAATGTCTTCCAGCAAAAAAAAAATGAACATTTTTCCATTTTACTTTAAAAGGTTGGGCTTTGAGAGACTGACTACTTCATAATACTAAGTTTGGGAGATAAAAGCATGTTAAATATTAGATATGAGCTTTTAATCCTGAGGAAATCAATTCAGTTTTGTGATACTGAACTTGCTATGTATTTATATAAATATATATATCTACAAGAGACAGAGAGACACGGAGAGAGGGAGATATGTGTAATTGTAGATGTACTTGTCTGGACAATATTAATAGCATAAAGCTCTTTCCATTTTCCTCACCCTTGTTTTATAAAGTACACTGAGTTCTTGCAAACTAAAGCAACATGCTCAAAAATTAGTTCTATTTTTGATGAAGGCCTTCCTAAACTAATTCATAAACCTTCACAATTAATGAAAATAAGACATGGGAGCCTATCCTTAGTCGCTGAAAAAATTCGTGGGTTTATTTCCCCTTTACAAAGCAAACTGAAGTTTCTGAGTTCTGTTGATTTGACTTTCACTTTCTGTTCCTCCCATTTTCCTCCCCCACCCTGCCTTTCATTTGCCAGAAAGCCCTGTCTAGCTTATTTACATGTGAAAAAACTTGGAGCATCATGTGGTGAGGTTCCAGGGCAACACTGAATCCCATTCAATTCTCATTTCCTCCCTGACAGTCGCCATTGAATCAATCATGTTTTCCATGCCCTCTTCATGACCACCTAGGAGATCCCAAATCACTTTTCATCTGCCGTGTCAATCACACTCAGACCATGTCCACTTTTCATTACTAACACACTGTCATGTGACCAGCTAATCTGTCACTTTCTGACAGCGGTTAGTGTGCCAATTGATTTAATTAGCAATCAATTAGCTTGTTACTATTGGAAGTAATTACCTTTTATAGAGAAAAGAGTGCAGCTGGCCATAGCAATAAAACTGCACTAATAAAACTGCATTTACCTCCCCTTCTCTACATTCAAAGTCACTAGCACTCAAGGGTTAGTGGAATTATTGGTGACATACACATGCTTGAAGAGTCCTAGGGGAATTCTTTGCCCTCCTGCTTATGCTGGCAGACTCTTTCATTAGTATAGTATTTATATCTTAGGAAATAGGTCTGATTAAGGTTAATGTTAACATTTACTTTGTTTACTTCGGCAAAGGCTTCAGCATCAAATGTTTGCTAATGAAAGCACTTTAAAGGTGGCTATATGTTAATGTTTCTGCATTTGCAGTGGCAAACTTTTTTTTTTAAATATGAATACTGTACACCTTTAAAAAGCATGTGTGTCATACTTAACTGTGCTGGTTATGTTACTTGCTATTTTTGTCCACGCTATAAAACATATGCAGAAATTTAACTTGTTGAGGAATTAAGTGCTCTCATAAACCTTGGAAACTCTGCAAGAAAAATAAGAGAAGTACTTTCTAGCTGTCTTCTGTTTAAGAAATTGACATTAAGTTATTTTCTGCTTCATACATAAGCTATTGAACACACACACACATTTTTTTAATCTATGATTGTGCCATTTCAAACACTAGGACCGAAGTACATATCACACACTTGTGCCATTAAATTCAACCTGCAAAATACTCCCAAGGCAGACAATGACTCGCTACATTAGCTCTGTGGTGAACAGAAGAGTCAGTAATGAAATGAGTAAGTAGACTTGTACTCCATTCATCATCCTGTTTGCTTCAATATAAGTGTTCTTTTATCAGCAGTATTGGTACTGATGTCATCACACTAGACATAAATCACAGCACAAGTGACAGTGTCCTATTAAGGGTCATGGTCTAAAATCATTATTTACAAATTAAAGACCACAGTTAGCCATTTTCCCTGTGTGCCCTCATTTGTGATATAGTTTGAACCTTTTTAGCTGGCTGCAGGATAAATAGTCATTTGTAGTTCTGAATAGCTGTGTATATTAACTCACCAAGCACACTACGTTCAAAAAAAAAAAAAAAAAAAAAAAAGGCAAGAAGCCCAGCAAAGTCCAGGGTGTTAAATCTTGGTCCTTGCCATCAATTCCCATTTGATGGGCCCTAGTTGTGAGGATTGCAGAGAAGAGACCATTGCACAGCAATCTGTAATAAACCCTCCTTTGTTATGCGTACAGCAGATAGGACAAATTCATCACGGCTGTAATTAGGTAGAGCTTCTGCTACAGCTGATGAAAGGCAATAGGGAGCATAACACCAGGAACAACCCTGGGCTGCTCCTTCCAGCGACTTCATTCCTCACACAGTCAGGGAGGGGGAAACTCAGTCTCTGTACTCAACTCATTTAAAAGCATCTCTCATGTGTTGGTGCCTTGTAGAGACGGCAACACTTCTTTTGTATATCGTCCTTTGTAGCCCCTTAGAGACATGCTGAACAGAAGGGTGTTGACCCAGAAGAGATATTTTCCTGTCCCTTTTCAGGAAAGGGTAGTTAGAACTCCATATTCCCAAAAGTCTGTTGCTTCAGCCTTTGGATAAGATGATGGCTGTAGCTCCTTCTGGCTGAGGAAGCTATTTACACCCCCTGCTGCAGTCATTCGTTGCACTGGTGTCTGTCTATGGCTTGTTGGCTTCTCACACTGCTCTTGTGCCACTGTTGTTCTGTCTCTCCCTCACATCATTTTATGGAGACCATTAGAACAGTCAATGGATAAGCCAAATAAACTCACCGAACATCTGACTGAATCAAGGCTGATGTCAAGAGGCATCAGGACGTTGCATTAAATTAGGCAATCACTTCACTACTGTTGGCACAGTTACGGGGGAAGTGATTCTATGTCTCCTTACTGCAACACCTACCTGAAGCATTGATTGTCATATTGCAAAGCCATAATAATAACCTTGGATGGACTCTAGTGACTGAGCCTGGAACCCCTCACAGGATTGCAAAGAGTAAAGTGAAACTCAAGCTCACTCCTGAAGCTTCAAATAGTCATAAATCTTATCTTGTTTCTCTCATTTTATCTGTCTGCTGACTGTGAAAAATCGGAAAATATTCTTTAAAGTCAAAGGACATAAAAAATACAGTATTTGGACATTTTCAGGAATGGTTTTGAGATCCCCTGCCAGGACCCATTCTTTCAGGAGAGATCTGTTGGCTTGGGGTGTAATTCTACCTTCCCCCGCCCAATATATTGAAATATCCTGGACAACATTTTATCTTGGTTTAAATAAGGTCAAACTAATATATTAACTGGATTCACATCCATTTCTGCTGAGCATGGATCCTGCCTCTCTCCTTGCCGTTGTTGAGGATGGAGGCTTGTGAGGAGGGAGCAGAGGCTGGCTGGGCACGTGCTGTCCGGCTGGGAGGCAGCACCCACCCCGCTGGGTGCGGCCGGAAAGGTGGATGAGGGTTAATGACAGGGTCTGTGTTATTTGCTCTGTTAGGCCAGTCTTGACTTCCAAATCCATTGAGCTCTGTAATCTCACTCATTATACAGCATGACTCTTTATAATACTTAAATTGTTGCCAAGTACAGTGTTACAGCCGAGACAGAATGAACACTGTTATTAACGTACACGAACTTAAGCAAAGCTTACTCATATGGCTCGTATTACCATTGTATCTGAGCACCTCATTATCTTTAATGTATTTATCCTCATTACATCCCTAGTGCTATTATTTCCATTTTACAGAGGGGCAGAGAAATAACAAGGATGTGTCTAGGAGCACAGTCAGGGATTTCAGCAGGTCAGGTTCCTGTAAGAAAAAAAGTGCAACATCATGGCCGGCACTGGTTGCTGCTCTGTGCTGCAGTGGAGTGCACACCCGTCTGAAATTATTTTGAGCTCTGCTGTAAGCCTGGAGCAGAAGAATGGGCTTCAGCCCCCACTCTGAGGGTGGGTCTAAGTAATTCTGAATTGTCTATCCAGTGTTTGGTTTGGTTTAAAAGTGCCTGTTCCACCTATGTAAGCCTACGTGACAACTGGCTGCTTTTTTTTCAGTGATAACCAAGCAGTTAAACAAAAGAGACTGGATTTTCAGACTAGCTGATATTTCTTTTTGACAGATGTTTAACTTCACTACATGTCTGCAAAGTTCATTAGAGGTGTTGAACCACCATTGGAGAATACATACAGGCTGAATCTTACACAAAAAGGGACCAAACCCATGCTAAGCATATCCAAAGCCACATTTTCTGTTACTTGGTGCTCAAGGAGCACTAACTTAAGTTGTGGGCACATTTTGAATCCAAGATCCAAATCCAGTCTTGTTCTTATATCTTGATTGAAATGTTGGAATACTTGCAAGACCAGCTAATTTCAGGAGACTTCCATCAGTCTGGGACCAGTGGGTGGGTTCTCCTCGTGGGACACCTCACTGCATCAGCAAAGCAATTATGGACTTTGTCTCCAGAGTTTAGCCCTGAACATCAGCAACACTGAGATATGGGAACATTGGCTCTAGGTCCTCACAAAAATAAAATTGAGATGTTTCAGGACAAAGTTCCAATTTTTTCTCCTTTCCAAAATATGTATCAGGCTTTTAGCATTCTGCATTTGAATTCTTTATCTTGAAGATCACTGTGCATGTTAAGCACAAATTTCCTTCTACAATGCAATGATTAACCTCAAATGACCCCAGACTGGTTTTCTTTAAGGTTGTGTCACTTCTGTAACAGAAATATTTTAGTTAAGAATCTTTTGATTCAAAATGTAGAAAATGTAAATTCATATTCCAGGCAATTTTAGTACATCCATTTATGCCAACAACTGATATGGAATTTTTTTACTAGAGATTTTATAGGGTTTGGTTGAAAAACATTTTATTGTAATTACCACTTATGTGGGGTTGTAGCCATTTAAATAACATTTTTATAAGGCACATCGCGTCAAAGAAAGCATCTGAGGTCAAAAATGAAAGCACATAAAGTATTATCCAGGAGGAACTCATGACTTGGGACATTTACAAGAATTGTTTAAACCCAGGTTCAAGCACCTGAGCTGCCTGTTTCATGTCCTAGGTGAATTTCTTAACTATAAAAATGTTGAATTTCCTGTTCCAGGTGTATCTTCAAAGAGAGACTAACACGAAAGCCAAATAGCTAAATTTCATAACTGGCTTGTGGAAAAATTGGGCTGGTGGGAGAATTTTGTCCTGACATGTAACAGAGACCTTTTCCCAAACAGTGACCATTTTCACAGATTGGAGACATTGCTTGTGGCTCGCCCTATTTATTATTGTATCTATACCTATCATTTCCCATTTCTATTACACTCAGAGAGAAATTATTCCAATGTAAGGTATTTTGAACTTCGAGCAGTTTGTAAGGCTCTCTGATTTTGAAGTAATACTACTTTTTTATTGAAGGTGCTTTAAGAAGAAGTCTTTTGTTTGTTTAATACTTTCTGCAGATCATTTATAAATTTTTAAAGGAGTGCATATTACAGTAATCAAGAGTTCGACACTAAAAGTAATTGGTAGAGAATGCAGAAAAAGAAGTATACAGGGTTACTAATATACATCAGGGCTTAAGCTGACATGAATTTTTATCTTAATTATCGGACAAATTTGTACTCCCACTATTTAATTCAATTTGCATGCATCGGTAGACACTTATTAAAGGTAATATTACATCTGTCATTTTAAGACTGGTGAGAATTTTATCATAGGAGCTGCACGAAACAGCCACTCTATTATGCAAAGAACTCTTTTGTAAAGCTTAAAATAACCAGTATTGCATCCCAATTAACTATTTGGAGGAAAAAGTCTTCTTTATGGCACAATTATACATAACATGTAATAACACTTAGGCCTTTTCCTATACTAGGCTGTATATGGACTTAATGAGTTCTTTCAGACCCCTCCTGTCCTTCATATCAGACCGAGCATAAAAAAAAAAGGCAATTGTAAGCTGATTTCAAATAAAATTATTATCACCGGATGTGCACCCACTATGGCAGCTTTTGCAGACCTTTTCTGTGTGAACTGCACCTACTGTAAGGAGAAAACATAGCTGTCAAGTCCACAGGAGCTAACAGCCCCTAATTCATTGTTTTTCTTTGGGGTAGAGCCTTGGTAAATTGCGGAAAGCAGGGAAGTAGGTGGCAATTCTCACTCCTGGAAGTCAGCTGTTCAATTAAAAAGCCATACGGTAGTTACCATGGCACCAGCCCTATTATGCTGTGTATCAGAACAGAGGCTTAAATACTTAAGACAAACAAACACCTTTTCTTTTTTTTTTTTAATAGAAAAGCCTTTTAAGGAAGTCTCTTTATAGTCCTAATGAATACATTGTCAAGTAATTTTATTTGATAAGCAGTTTGCTAGGATATGGAATTTCCCTGGGAAAATTTTAATTTAAAAAAGGTGCTGTGGAAAAAGAATTTGAAAATCGTGCTGATAGGAAAAGAAATATTAAAAGCGGGAACAGCACTAATTCCCTCCTGCACCTCTGCTTTTCAGCTGGTTTTAGGCTAAAATAATATTGTCTTACTTACTTGATTACTTTAGTTGTGACTTGCAGCCATTGACCTTCTGATTAGTTGTCATTAAAAAGTCCGCTTTGCCATCCAGTGTTTACCGTGGGATGCCCTAACAAGATAATATAAGAAATGGCTTTTAATGGAAAGTGTAATTCCTCAGCTGTGAAGAACAAGGGTTTCCCAAAGTATCCACAAATCAAGACATACTGTCAGGTATAACCTAGTATAATTGCCTTGGATTTTTAAAGACTGCAGAACTGACTTAATGGAAGTTGAGATATTTTTAGTATTAGATTATTTTCTATCGCAGAATTAATCAGAGCATCACTTATTACTCTGGGAACAGAAAAAGAAGATGATCTCAGCCTCAAAAACGTACTTTAGAGCTGAGTTGAGTCCTGCACTATCCTGATCACACCGTCACTGTGGGTGATACTGAAGACATGAAGACCATCAGCTGGTGCATTTGGTCTTTGCCTTGTGTCCTCAGCTGAGCTGTGGTCTCACTAACACGTCTCTCAGGACACGGCCGGGACCAGATACGGCTACTGATGCATATCCTGGAATTGATTTAGCTTAGCTGGATCAAGCAGTTAGATATTCAGAATTATTGTTATCTTCCTTGCCTTTTTGATGGGAATTTTACAAAATATTACCTCATATTTTGCATCAATTGTTTTCTAAAAGGCAGGTACTTCACGTCAGGTGTTATTTCACAAGCAATTGGGTACTCATGCTGCTTCAGCCAAAGTTGTGCTTTTTTTTGCTGAAGAAAGAGAGGAAAACACCAGGTAATTTGTCTCCACTAACAAGAAGTTCTTCACGACTTTCCATTGCTGCTATTGTCGAACGAGCCCAAACGGTGAGAAACAATCTGGGAATTGAAATTGTTGCTGGATGCCGTGTCAAAGAACAGCCCATCAATCTTGGGAGAAATTTTGAGGGAACAGGTTTTTCATGCCTGTGCGCTGGTAGGAAGCCAAGTGCGTGTTGCCATTTGATGGTAAAATCAGTGTACACCTGTTCCAACCAGCTGGCGACATAACCTATGTCACAGGGATATGTCACCGCCGCACCAGCCCAAACTGCTGGCGGTGTCTGCGTGACAGTCAGGGAAGACAGAAAAAGGAACTTGGGGACCAAAAGAGGAGGAGTTTACGGTGCCATTTCAGGGACACAGATGTGTGAAGAGTGTGATAAAAGAAGGAAACATCGGAGGGAATAAGCTCAAACAAAAAAGCAAATGTCATTTGCATGATGTAATTATGGAGAACCATTGACTGCTTCGTAATAACACTCAGTAGGGCAATGTTAAACCTACTGTGAGTGCTAAAAAGGCCTCAGCTTGAAAAAAGGTCAGTGTGAATTAGTATATATTTGCAGATTAATTCTGAATGTTATATCATAAATTTCATAGCCTAGCGGTTACTGGTGTATAGTGAAGATGACACTAATGCGATTCAGACAGGATTAATTCAGAAAGGACTAACATCTAGCTTGTCACTTTAATTTGTGGGGAATGAAGAAAATGGAGATATGTTAATATATGTGTATATTGTGTGTATGTAACCTGTGCGTCTGTGTGTTAGACATAATTGTTATTTCTCCTGCTGTGTTGCATCAAATTCACAACCTAAAATCACAGGCCACTTTAAAAGCAGAAACACTATCAAGCTTGCTGTTTTTAAACTAACTGGATTTTGAGTTCGACTGCAGTTTCTTTCTTAGAAAAAATCAAATCCTGCTAGCCCTTCACTGGTGTAAATGGTTATGCCAGTGTACACCAGCTGAGGATGGTGTTGCTTAATCTACTGAACAGAGTGTTATAGTCTTTCTGCTCATCTTGTACCCTTATAAATATTTTTAAGTCCACGGATTCTGGATGTCCTACCCTGAATCTCAAGACCCAAAGCTGAATTGTGATGTTCCATTAGCAGCGTGTCCCCGGGAAGAGGAGGCAGTAGGGGACTGCGAGTGCAGAGCTGAGGCTCTTGCATTTAGTTGCAAATTTCGCTATGGACTCTCTGAGTGCCTGTGAGATTATCACTGAGGGTTGCTTTGGGATTCTTCGTGGGAGCTGACAGGTCTAGATGCTTACTGTGGCACTTAGTAATCTGGAGGACAAGCACAGTTGTAAACCTGAGAACCCCTTCCCGAGCACCGCCTTGCTCTGTCAGCACCCAGCTGCTCTCAGCGCTTCATCCCAAGCCTGGCGCCAGCAGCCGCAGACGCGCTGCAGAGTGGTGTCCATGGAGGTGGCCCATTTCAAAACAGCAACCTTTGACAGCAAAAAAACCAAACCCAAGACTTTCTTTTCTTGAGGAAGGAGTCAAGACCCTAAAGGCTGGTGAGGTGAAGGGTTTCAGCTGTCTGGGGCTTTTAATCCCCACTCTGTTTCTCTCACAGTGGGCACACATGTCTATGTTCAGGAGAAATCCCAGCTTGAGCCCAAGGGGACGAAGCTCTTTGCAGCGGGCTGGAGTGAATATTTTACATTTAAGACAACCACTCGCTGTGCCGGGTGTCCCTTGACTCTCCAAAGGACCAAGTGCTCAACTCTCAGGGGTGCTTACCTCTGGTGTAAAGAGCCACCTTTTTCTCCAAATATTTCACAGGGCATCAAACTGCCTTTTCCTGTAGCTGAAATTTTATCACCCAGCTTCATCCTTTATTAAGTAGCACCTCAGACTAATCTCCAATTCCCATTTCGTAAAATGGACAAATTATATAAAATTTTATAAATATATACACATAAAATGCAATTATTAAAAATGTCATTTCTTCTTTCTTGCTCACTGGATCTAGGAATCCTTTACTATAAAAATTTATAGTATCTAGCCCAATATACCTCAATGAAACAGGAGTAAGTTCTTTTTAATTTCCTGTGCATCTTTTTCCTTTATAACTTTGTTAGAGAGACACAAGTTCTGAACTACAGATTCTTAAAATAATTACAGAGATTCCTTTAAAAATTTTTCTAGCTGCAAATATGTGCTGCCTTCTGTCTTTAACAGGCTGGGGAAGGTCTGAAATATTGACTACCCAGTAAGTCCAGATTTTTACAGGAGTCAAGCAAAAAAATGTCATTATGCTTGGGACTAGTTCTAGTGGGACTTGAACAAGTTGTATTCTTGAGTCAAATCGATTTTTCTGTAATTTTGGGGTTTATTTTTATTATTATTTTCCTGAGATTGGATAATAAATTATGCTTTTATGAAAATAGGAATTTGCATTAATTTCTTCAGTTTTCATCCTCCCCAAAAAGGTGACATTAAAATTCAGTTTCTTACAACTAAAAACTACAGCAATTCATCCTGAAAACAAAGCAGCAAACCAAAATGAGGAGAAGGAGTTCTTTTCTGACCTCTTCTCAAGATCCCATATTTCCAAGTCAAGGCTCTGATGGCTAGAGCAGCAATACCTTCATCACAAGGTTGTCCTAAAAGGACAGAGCAGCACATCAGGGCACTGGGCTGTGAGAAATGAGAGCTTCAGCCCATGTGCTGTGTGCTGCCAGACCAGGGATGCCTACCCAGGTTGTGAGATAACTCTAAAAGTCATCCTTGATCAGCAAGATCCTCCCAATACTAGGGATCTTCAGGGTTCCCTCAACTTAATTTTTGGTTGCTCAGCAGTTATCCTGGGAAGAGAATCCTGTAATCACCTGATACACTGCTCCCATCAGCCAACAGACTGAAAAATGGCCCCATTGTTTGAGCACAATTCAGACTGGATTGGAAGACCTTGTTGCAAATATTCGGTGGTTTAGTCTTTAAGAGGAAAACATGATGTAACCTAGTCACTTGGTGTTCCAACAGGAATA
>VZTA01025311.1:123754-148076 GCA_013398855.1 Mohoua ochrocephala | reverse complement strand
TTTTTTTTTTTTTTTTCCTTTCTGGAAACTAATGGACTCCTTAAATAGCAAAAATTGCACCCTGTAATTAAGATCTTGCTTTTTAAATGATTAATCATTCTAACCCCTTCCAGCGGCATCCCACTTACTGCTGCTCTCATATTGAAATGCAGATCTGAGAGGGAGGGAGCCGAACAGGTCTGTGGAGAGGAGCAATTAAATCTTCCAGCTGTCGCTGGTCCACCCCATCCTCCATTTTTTTCGGGAAGCCCTGGGCGTTGTCCGCCGGGCTGGCTCTGTGCCCTGATTCGCATCCCCCTTTATCATCCTCTCATCTTCATCCTCCTTCCCACCTCCACCCCTTCTTTTTCTGTTGTCTCTTGGTTTCTGGGCTCAGTGACACTTTTTCACTGCAAGGTCTGACCTTTCTTTCTTTGGAAGTGCTGTCAGCTCCCCAAAAATCTGCCTGTACCCCTCTTCCCAGGTGAAAGGGGAGAGGATGTGAATGCATGGCAACATCAGGCAGAGGCCTTGGAGAACCAGCATTCCCAGTTCAGCCCAGAACAACCAGATGCCTGTTCAGGTACTGCTGCTCTGCATCTCTGCCTAAGCCAGTCTTTGAAGCCCTGCGAGGCTGCACCCTCCTGTCCTTCCCTTGGCTTTCCTCTGAACCGCATCCTGCTGCAAAAAAATCAAATCCTGCAAAAGACACCCATGAACATGTGCCACTTCCCTGCAAGGGGTTTCCACAGCCTTGGCACAGCACCTCATTCACACTTCCCCAGGACCAACTACAGATTTCTCAGGATGCTTCATCAGGAAAACTGCTCTGCTGTGTATAAACCATAATCAAAAGAAAGTCTTCTGGCCTAAATCCATTCTGTAGACTCTCCTCGGGTTGGAGGGTATCCTTCGGGTGTTTGCCAGAAGCATGCTGTTGGTTTTCCAGACCATTTCTGCGAAACCATGGGTGGAGGGAAAAAAAACTGGGGGAAATACATCAGGTGTCAGTCCCCAGCAGTGTCAGGATAATGGCTTGGGAGGGGCAGGCTCCCTCCTAATCATCGCCCAAAGGGGAAGGACCCGGGATGTGCGTTTCTGTTTCAGTGCTCTGAAATAAATCCCCCTTTCTGTCAACCCCTCAAGCCGGTCCCATGGCAGGTCTGTGAGATGGATGGGAGTGCAACCTCTATCCCCATGGGCCAAGGAAGAGCCTGGTACTCTGGGTCTATCGAAAATGGACAAGAGTTTCTCCAAGAAATCGGAGAAGGGACTCTCTGGAGTTTCTGCGTCTCTCTGCCAGGTTGATTTTTCTGATGTGGAAACAGAGGAGACAGCAGAGTTCATACTCCTATGAGATGGGGGAGAGTAAGTGACAGAGAATATAAAGAAGAGGGGTTGGGATGGGGACAGAATGCTCCCCAAAGAGTGGAAATGAGAGAAGAACGCGCTTTCTCAAGGGAGAGGAATGGAAAGGGGGTTCCTGTGCTATTGTTACCTCTAAAATACTCACCTCTCCTCTCAAATGTTTCCAAAAGAGAAGATTCCCGGAAGATCTGGGGAAAGGAGGGAGACTGGAGCTCCCCTGGACCATCCATCCCGCAGTCGCCGCACGGCACATTGGACCAGCACAGCGCTGAGCCCCAGGGCAGGGCGTGGGAAGGATGCTCCGCAGTCTGGGGGAGTGAGGAGCGAGCCTCCTCCACAGCACGCATCAGACAGCGAGCCCTCAGCATCTGCACTGCTTCCACTCTGATTTTCAGGCTTATTCCTCACATTCTGGATTGCAACATCTGGCTAGGATGTGTCTATACAACAGGACACGGTTCTCCCCACCAGGTACTGACCCATCCCAGGGCACAAGACAAAATTGCCAATGAGGCCAAGGGGAGTTCCATCCCTCCACCCTCGGCCTCTTGACATGGATGTATCCAAGAGGGAAGAAGGTCCTTATGTACCTTGTCCTGTCTGAAGGGTGTTTTGGTCTCTGTGGTCACCAGCATGGACAACAGTGACCAGGGGCTTCGTTCCCCCCTCACCCAGCTAGAGCTCAGAGGCCTTTTTCCCATGGCAAAATGGAAACATCAACAAGCCACCTAAGCAACAGGGAGACACGCAGAGCACGAGCCACTCTTCCAAAAGGAATCATTCCTTGCAGCTTCCAAACTGTCCTCACACCCTCTCTCATATAGTCTGGATGCTCCAATACAACCACTGATCCTCCAGGATTTTGAAGCATTAAATGCATTTAATGCATTAAAGCATTAAATGTGGGTTTTTTTGCTGTTTTGGCTTTGGTCTTGCTGGGAAAAACATAGGCAACCAGGCTTGTATGGTTAACATTTGATGAAATTAACCCCAGGAGCACCACAAGGGTTAACCAGTGGGAAGCAGAGTGGGATACAGATGAGTCTTGATGGGACCAGATTCCCAGAGCACCATGAGGAAAGTCAGCAAACCCCACCAAGCTCTCTATTTATGGATCCCTACTCCTCTGCATGGCCCCTTTCTTCCTCCCCTTTGCTTTCCTCTTTTTACTCCCTGCCCTGAGTTGCAAGGCGCAGGACCCCGTCCCATCCCCAAGCCCCCTCCATGCCATCATTTGCATTTTCACCAGCCTTGATTAATGCCAGAGCCTGTTTATAGAGTTACAATCTCCAAATTAGGTTGCTGAAGGCATCCCGGACCAGCCCTGGAAAAATCTCGGTGGCTGAAAGGAGCCATAACTAAGCCTCAAGCAGACGTCTTTATTCAGCTGTAATTGACGTTTAACAGACGTCTGTAACTTCGTCTGGACTTATAAAAAAACCCGAAAAAAAGTTCTCCCCTCTCTTTATGTTCCCCCCTTTTATCCAGCAGTCAAAAGTGTAAGAGCCCACCACACCGGCCCCACTCGGTCAGTGTGCAGCAGGGGCCGTGACAATAGTGGGGCTGAGACAAAGCCGCAGCCCACGCTGCACACACTGGCGCCTTGTATGTCTATTTACCTCCTAGAGTGGTTTATGCTAATTTATTGGCGAGCAGCGACCACTCCTGCATACTGATGTGCCGCCACTTCTTTCTGAGCGGGGGCCCTCGTCTGCAGGGAGGCCCGTGGGGGGACCCCCTTCCCCGCCGGCAGCGCCCCAGAAAAGGATGCCGCGATGCTCGAGGCTCCCCATGTGCTCCCAGACCATCCGAGCTCCCATTCCGATCCCACCGTGGCTCTTTATTTTGGTTTCCTTCGGGCGCGGGGCGCTGATGCCGTCCCTTCGCGCAGGGATGCTCCAGGAGCTGGAACCAAACAGGCAAACCGAGCCCACAGCCACAGGAGCCAAGGGCATGGGAAGAAATGCTATAGATAGCTGTGGAGACAAACGGATTTTCATATAAATATATCTCCGTGGTGTTCTGCTGACATGTGTGAGTACGGAAGGGTGCTCGCAAGTCAGGAAGACACTAGAAATCAGGATAAAATTATTTTCTTCTTTCCTGAGTGCTTACATTGTGTACTATTCTTTGCTGCACAATGGTTTATTTCAGCACTGGGACATGAATTCTCAGATCAGGTTTTACCTGCTAGTTCTTGAAGGCAAATTTTCCTTTCTTCCTCGAGAAGACATGGTGCTGCTCAGCCCCGGCCATGGAAGAGCCCTCGTGCTCTCCTGCAGATGATCAGACCATCAGGAGGACAGTCAAATCTCTCTGCAGACCACATCCTTCCCAAACAAGGGTTTTACAGAGCATTTCCAATGTAGAGACTACCCAGAGTTACAGAGTAAATTGCTTTCAGTGGTTCAGGATTCCCCAGAGGAAAGTGAAGCCATATGGGATGCTCCTGCTCTCATCCACAAAGCATCTCCCAGCACCTGCCAAGCACAATCCAAGGCAAAGCCAAGGCTTGGAAGCAAAGCCAGCAGACACAATCAGTCGAGACAAAAGGAATAAAGTCAGGAGCAGTTAATTTTGATGCTGTGGACTTGCTGTACGTAGCACACGGAGCTCCTAAAAACCTGGTCAGTGCCACGACAGTGTGAAAGTCGGGGGCAGTCAAACGTGGGTCTTCGTGTCCACGGTGTGAGCATCGGGTCATGGTATGGCAGATGAAGAAGTCAATGAGTCAGAGAGTTTATCCAAGAGGAACAGAGGCCATTTGCAGGTTTAGCCAAGCAATGGGCCAGGAAGCTTTAAGATGTATGTCAAAAGTCATTCGGCCTCGCCACGAGAGGATGAAGGGAGTTGTGCTCCCGCACTCCCCTCCCCGGCTCTCTTGCTGCTCATTCACACAGGTGATTCCTGGCTGCAGAGCGAGGCAGGAGACCTGTCTGTGCAGTGGAGACCATGACTCATGGCTAGCAGAGACGCACAAAAAGAGTGAGAAATCTGGCCTGAAGTGCCAGAGGAGTGCTAAGGTCCCAAAGCCGAGAGCTTGCCCATGCCAGAATGGCCAACAGCCAGGAAAAAAGAGTAACAGAGAGTTAGGCGGGACTGTGTGAGAGCCTCAAAAGTCAGCAGACCTTGCCTGTGCTTTGCTGGCTCAAGCCTAGAGAGATTTGAGCCTGTCCTTCAGAAGCTGCGGGCTGGGAGGGATTTATTTGGGGTAGGTGCCCTCTGCCAGGAACGGAAACCAGCCCACGCAGCCATTGCTGCCCATGGCGAGCACAAACTGATGGAGCACCTGCACCATAACTCCACCTGCCCCCAGAATGCCAAACGTAGGTACTTCTGTTCCCAGGAAGACTGGAGAAAGTCATCGTGCCTCTGATGTGACTTAGGACAACCTCTAGGCACTGGGAAACCCATCCCATTGCCCATGGCACTGGAGGTGCCTGTGACATCAGCACTGGTGCTGCCCTCTCAGTCATCGAGTGACCCTCCACAAGCTGGAGGAGAGCTCACTGGGCCAGAGAGGCCAGTGTTTCAGCAGCTTTGTGCTGCTAAAGATCCAGAAAGGGGCTGTATCACAGCCATGGATCCAGCGTTTTGTGTTTCAAACCAGGAGGCTCAGGGTTTCTCTCCTTTCTGTGCTGCTCAAAGCAGCAGTAACTTTGGCATCCCCTCTGGCATCTTCCCCTGGGTTTTTTTGCACCAGCTGGGCACAGGGCATGGCCTGAGGAGAGGGAGCAGCTTGCGATGCCGTGCCAGAGCGGTTTATCTTTCCCGTGGAAAAGGAAACAGCCTCTCTGCGTGTCTCTTCCACAGTCCTGCACGTCAGTGGAATGAACCCTGGTCACCTCTATCAGGAGATCAAGGGCTTGCAGGAGTCTGAGGTCAAGCAAGACTTCCCGGGCTGAGGTGGGAACGAGCAGATTTCTCCTGGCTTCCTACAGCAGCGGAGAGGGAGATTTCCTGCACAGGGCTGCTCACAAAGAGCCTGAGCTGCCGTGCATCAGTAACACTCAGGGATGCCTTTGCTCAGGGCTGGCGAGGGAGGCTCGGCAGCAGCACTGGAGAGTCACTGGAGGGGTACACGAAGGAAGGAGAGCCTCCTTCCTCCCCCCAGCGCTCTGCCTGCGAGCGAGGGCGGGCAGGGCTCTGCGAAGGTGCCAGCCCAGGCCCTGGCAGCCTGCAGTCCTGCCTGCACCGCTGCCTTGCAGGAGAGGAGGGAGATGCGAGCACCATGTCTTAGGCGAGGGCACCTCATGCTGGCAGCTCCAGAAATAGCCTGGAAGCCTTTGTTTTAGTGATTTCCCTTCTTTCTCTCAGGGTCACACGGCTGGTGCTGACTGGGGAAGAGGGTGCTCTGGAGCAGAGAGAAGCTGCGGGGACTAAAATAGCATCCCAAACCTGGAGATCATCCTCCTATTTCCTCTGCCACATGTTCCCCTGCAACACCATGCCCAGAGCCACCCCTGCATGAGGCCAAGCCAGGTTTTTCTTGGACACCAGCACCAAGCATCCTCCAAGGCGACATCCCCAAGTTCCTGCTGTGCCCAAACCCAGCAGGACTCGGGGGCTGCGGGGTCGCTGCACTTCCACAGCCCAGATAGGGACACCCCCATGTGTGGTAGCAAACCCCAGACATTTAGGGCTGAATGCCTGACCCCAGTGCCCCAGTCTGGCCTCCAAAGGCTTCTGCATTTTCCCTTTCCTCCCAGGGCAAGCTGCCTCAGCAGGGGCATCCCCGGGCCTCGCCGGCGAGCTGTTATTTGCCAGCCAGTGGCGGGTAAGAAAAGAAACACCCTCCCTAAAAAACAAGATGTCTGGTGTGAATATCCTGATCCTGCTAACCCGAGGGCTCGGCTGGAGCCGGCCGCGTGCAAGCAGCAGCCCCGGGTCTCGCTTAGCAACAGGGCACGGAGCAGCCCGTGGCTGGCAGGGAGAAAAAAGGGTCTTTTCTTGTCGGTGAAAGATTCATCGTTGGGCTGAAAGTGGCCCCTCCCCTCTTTCAAATACTTGTCAGCAGGGAGAATACAGCTTAGATACTGGGCTGATCAGATCATGGCTAATCTGTTATTCCTGGCCGTGAAAACTGCCGGAAGACTTTCAAACAACTTCACTGGGAGCGTGTGCGGCGGGAGGGAGCGGGCAGGAGATGCCGAGCCACTGGCAGCCCCATGCCGGCATCCTGAGGGCATCCCCTGCTCGTGAGGCGTGCAGAGAGGGCGGCACTGGTCCCCCACCCCGTGCTGACCGGGGCATCCTCAGTGCCATGGGCAGGGGCGGCAGAGGGGAAGGGGTCAGTGCTGAGCAGTAGAAGATGGGCTGGCCAAAATGTCCCTGTGGTGAGAACAGGCTGTCCTGGTTGCACGGCTTTTGCTCCCAAACGAGGTGGTTTGAAGATGTTTGTCACTGCTGAAGGACATTTGCCATTCATGTCTGGGAGCCTCATTGCCGCAGAGACTACCAAGAAAAAGATGGCCAGCTTGGAGAAAGGTGCCTTCCTCCCTCTGGGCTGAGATGTTTGTAAGGAAAAAAAACCAGACCAGACAGGTCAGACAATTTGTGTACTCAGTGCTTTGCAGAAATTTCACATGGTGGCCCAGATTCTGCTCCCGTACATGGGGGCACATCAGAGAGATGCAGTGTCCTGCAATATCTCCTACACGTCCCACTATGCCCAGCACTGGGGCCAGTGTGGGTGGCCAGCCCAGGGCACAGTGGCAATGCACCCTCGCTGCCAGAAACCCACTTCTCCCTACAAAACCAGGGTAGGTGGAGCTGCTTTAACCACTGCCACTGCACACACAGGTAAGATCTGATCCCCAGGCCTGGCACATGCTGCTCTGTCTCTCCCCAGATGTTCTGCATGCCCATACATCCTGGTCATGCACCTTGCCCTGTTCCCCAGCTTTCCTGCTGCTGCCTGGTCCTGCTGCATTGCACTGTCAGCTTGGCTTTAGCCCTAAATCTGTCTCTTCTGGGCTCAGCAGAAGCCTGGGCTATTGTCCAGTTCATGCCATGAAGATGGACCTTTGGTGGGACCGCTCTGTGATAGAGAGGAAAACTACCCTGAAGTGGCCCAAACTGATGGTAGCCTGTGGGAGGGGGATGGATGCCCAGCAAGCCTGGGGACTGGCCTGCACCTCGGCAAGCTCCTCTTAGTCAGGAATAATTAATTACCTTCTCGAGGATCTTAGCTTCAGCCCTTCCCTGCTCATGCCCCAGCCCAGGAGAGGAGGGAGGAGGAGACGGCAGCGAAGAGGGTAGAGAATTAATTGGACATTGTGTTGGGAATCGCCTCCTGGTTGCTGTCAATCTTGGGAGTGAACAGCCTCTTGTCTCACTCAATAGGAACTTTATATGCTCCTTTAATCCTTCAGTCTGTATTGTCAGAGCTTCCCCCCTCCTCCTGTCTCTCCTTCCCACCACAGGACTTTTGATGACCCCAGCTGTCTGAGGCAATACAAAGAAGCCCCTTAACTAACACCCTGTGATCTATACAGGCAATAAAGAGGGTCCCCTTGACAAGGATTTGCGGGCAGAATATATGCAAATGCCGGGAGGTGCGCGGGTGGGGAGGTGTGCCGGGAAAACCACTGCGCCGAGGGCACGGCTCCTGGCCCCGGGGATGCCACGGCCCGAGCGGGCATGCGGTGCAGGTGAGAGGTGGCCAGAGAAAACCAGGGCTGTCCGGCGCCGGTTGGCCACTGCACACCCTGCCGTGGGCTCAAGGAAACAGGAGTGCCCCGTTCATCAGGGCTGCGAGGCCAAGCCATCCGTGGACACCTAAATGGGGGGCTCCTGGCCCATGCCCCCCTGTGCTTTGCTCCTTGACGGCCACCTCCCGAAGTCAGGAGGCCATGCTCCTTCCCACATTAGCACATGAATGGGGTTAGGGGTGGGGGGGAGGTGTGAAGGGGGGCAAGCCCCCACTGTCCACTCAAGCAAACAATTTGGCTAGCAAATTGACATAATTACAAGGGACAGAGAGAAAAGAAAGGCGAGCCCCCTCCCCTGCGCTCCAGAGGGCCCGACCCCTGCCGAGTTACTTAGACCCTTTGTGCGACTCAATGCTAGGTACTGATGAGGGGACGTATGCCCTTTTCAAGGGCCCTAAGCGACCGGCTGCCCTAATCTGATTACAATTTACAACGCTCCTTCAGAAGGGGCTGGAGCGGTGCTCACGCAGGCGTGGACACGCCGGGCCGGACACGCACGCGCTCGCTCCGGCCCAAAGGTAGGTGGACGTGCGTGGCAGAGGCGGGAGGATGTGCACGGTGGCACCGCGGCCAACGGCGTGTGAGCATCACCGGCAACACCCACAGCGTGGTTTTCAGTGTGCCAGTGGTGCAAGGTCAAGAAGGCTGAGGGCACGGCCTTGGGGACGTGAGGCTTTGTGCATGTGGGCACAGTGCCAGCGGTGTGATACGCACTGGCCAGCAGCTGGGGTGTGCAACGAGCCCATTTCAGCCCAAATCTGGGGTTGGCACCATGTAGCTGCGCTCACGCACACCAACACACGCGTGGGCACGGATGTAGTAAGCAGGCAACCCCCCGTGTCCCGGGCAGATCCACAGATGGGGCCCCTCTCCACCAAGAGTGGGAGACAGCAGAGGTGAGCAAAGGCCTTCTGCCAAAATCTCCGCAGCAGCTTGCAGGAGTGCGAGCAAAGCCCACCACCTGCCTATTAAAAGAGGGATTAAACTATGCTGTTCCCCCCCCACCTCCTCCCTGCTCTCTCTAACATCATCCCCTTGGGGAAACCACCACCTTTACATGAGATTTTCCCTTTTTTTTCACCTCTTTTCTGCTCCGTGCCACATAGATCCCAGGGGATTAGCAGCCAGGCTGGGCCTTCCAGCCTCCTTGAAGGCAGGTTGTTTCAGCCACCCCCCCCACCATGGGAACCTGCCCCAGGACAACTTTGGTCAATGCCTCCGGTGCTTCCCAGCCAATTTGTACCACCTAATCCCCGCGAGTATCTACAGCCCCTTTCTCACACGTTCTCCCGCCTGCCGGAGCAGCCCAATCCTCTGCTCTCCACGCTCCCCCGTTGAGAAACCCTCCGTCCACTGCTGGGGCCGCGACTGCACTTCAAACGCGCCAGCCCGATCCCGGCATTGTTTGCCAGGGAATTAAAACTGCACGGCCAGCCCCAGAGAGTGATTTAGGTACTGAGACCAGACTGAGCCCCGCAAGAGCACGGGCAATAAAACGCTTCGCTGCCCAGCAGCCTGGGCAATTTAGGTGTCTTCCCACGAGGAGGAGGCAGAGCCCAGAGGGCCAGGGAACTGGGTCAGGGCTTCTCCTTCCAGCACGTGCACACACGACAGGACCATCTCCCAGGGCTCACAGACCCATCCCACAAGAGATGGGGGCTGGCCACCTCGCTGAAGCAAAGAAGGTCACCCAGTCTTTGCCATTACTGAGCCCATGGCCCCTTGCAAGCTGCTGGGAGGAAAGATCAGAGGCCACGGAGGTTGGACACACAGATTATCTGGGATGCAGACGGAACTCAAAGGGTGTGGGATGGAGGGACACCAGGCCGGTGACACAGTAGGAAATGCAGTGCCCAAAAGGTCTGCTGCTGCTTTCAGGTTTTGCAGACGTGTGGGGAAAAGTTTGGGACTCCCTTTTGGAAATGATGTTGCCTATGGTGCCTGTCAGTAAACATCCCTGTGGTGGTTTCTGATGCGCTCTCTGGATGAAGCTGTGAGCAGAAAATGGCTGTTACGTCCCTTTCCCAGTGCAGAGAAGCTGGGAGGCGACCTCCCTCCTTCAGCAGACCCCTGCACAGGGAAAACTGCCCTGCATTTTCCCATCCCTGTCCTGGAGAAAGGATGCAGCTCAATGTATGCTTCGGCCTCTGCAGGGATCATTCTCCAGAGACCATTTCTAACCCCTGTCAGACCTGCCTTTGCCATCATAAAACAAATATACAATACACCACTTGCTGGCAAGAGGGCTGGAGCTCCTGATGGCCCAGCTATGATATTTCTGAATTTCTCTTTAGCCAACCAGCCCTTTCCCTGCATCCCACCCTGCTGCCGTGCTTGAGACCAATCCTACGGAGGATTTTAGGCCTTTTATTACTCTTCTTTTTTTCAATGGTGAGGTTGTTTCAGGCCAAATGGAGGCAACGCGTGTACAAGAGAGAGCGTCTCCCGTGCCTGGCTGTCCCCGTCCCCGCGCCATGGCAGGGGAACACAGTGTTTCGGCACCTCCTCCTCTGTCACAATGTTTTTCAGCTCCACCAAGCAAAGTGTCCAATTAGAGCAGAGCCTCTTGCTTCCATCTTTGCCGACATTTAATTAACATGCTGCTGCTGGCAGCCGCTGACAAATTCCAGAAACATGTTGTAAAGGGTTTTTGTCTTTACCCAGCATGGAAAATGAGGGTGTCATATCCCAAGGGGATGTGAATAGCTACTTTTGACTCCCCCCCTCAGGTGTAAGAATTACAGCTAGATGCAGTGAAGAGACCTATCAGCCCTCCTACCTCCTTTTCCCCCCTCCTCTCTTTTCCTCTCCTGCTTCTCACATTGTATCACCCTGGAAAACATGTAGGATTTTAGGCCTGGTTTTCATCCCTGTTTCCTCCAACTCCGGCTGAAGCCTAATGGTCCAGCTAAGAGACAGGGGCTGTCCTCTTCCCATCAGAATAGCACCAGTAAGTGGAAGGAGCCATCTGATGACACTGGTAGAAATGACTGAAGCCAAAAGAGAGGAAAGGGTCCTGTCAGCCTGTGCTGTACACGCAAACAAGGGTCCCAAGGAGCTGATGGAGGTCTCGGTAGGGTGGTTTAAGGGAAGGTGATGGCAGAGGCCATCATGTATGTAGGAGTGTAGCTGGACTCACAGCTGGCCCTCACCCCCGCCGTGGATGAGTGCAGGGACAGCTGCTGCACCCCAGCATCCCCTCCTCAAAAAGAACCCGCCTGGCCTGTGCTTCCCACAGGGGCTCAGCCCGCACTGTGGGGGCTCATCACCTTCTCGATTGTCATCTCAAGGTGCCAGCTCCCAAACCGAGCATCTCCCCAGCCTGCGCTATCTCATACAGTATCTAACTAACACACCCAGCCTGCATTGCCACCGTTCATGCCTCCACTTTGTCCCCGAGGCACCGGGAGTGTCCCGGCGCCCCTGCTTTTCCCCGGGCAGCCAAGAAGAGCTCTCCTGGCAGCTGCCGTGCCGCTGGCGGGAGAGACGGGTCTGGGCGCCATCCCACCCCGCTCGGCCGCTGACACACGGCAGCACAGGCCTGGAAAGAAGAACACGTCTTTATTATATCCACAGCAGCTCGTTACAAAAGCGGCAGAGTAGGGCAGAGCCCCTGTCGTCACGGGGACAAGACGATCCTTCGGCCCCGGGAGCGGGGCGAGGTCCTGAGGCGGGGAAGGCGGGACGGCGGCGGGGCGCGGCTCAGGGCGAGGCGGGCTTGTCGGGGTTGTGCATGTGGTACGCGTCGCTCTCCTCGTCCTCCGGCACCTGCGGCAGAGCCCCCTGAGCCCCCCGGGCCGGGCCGCGGGCCGACAGCGCCATCTCGTGCCCCCCGCCCCGCTCCCGCCCCGCGGCCCCCTCACCTCCCAGTACACGTCGTCCTCGAAGCAGTTCTCGGCCGCGGCGTCCCCCCAGATGGGCAGCTTCAGGATGCCCCCTGGAAGGAGGCGGGCAGGGCGGTGGGCAGGGGGCCGTGAGGGATGCAGGCGGCATCCCCCTGGGCCCCTTGGGTCCACCCGAGGGGGCAAACGCAGCCCTGGCACAGTGCTCGGTGCCATCCCCCCGGGATGATCCCCCCGGCCATGGACAGGAGCACACGGACGCCTCTGTTTCAGCTGCAGGCTGGCTCAACCCTCCCCTCTCCGTGTTCCTCTCCGGCTTACCCACAATGGCCCCCCCAGCAAATGCCATCAGCAGAGACACCACAATGCCGGCCGCCTGGAACCCTCCCTGGATGCTGGGTGTCCGCGTCCGGTACACGCCGGTGAAGTCAAACGCCTTGATGAACCTGCCGGGGACAGAAATGGGGACAATAGCCCCTGGCAGGAGATATTCCCTGGCTCCAGAGGAACCATGTTGCCCTGTTCTCTTGGGAACTCTTCCCTAGCCCCATCCCTCTTCTACAATGTACCGGGAGAGTTTTGCAATGATGAAAACACTGCTCACTTCCTTCTCTGACCCCTGGCAAAGCTTTACCAAGGAGGAGCCCAAAATATAAACATTCGCTTTGTAGTTCAGGCTTTTAGCCTCACCTGACCCCAGAAAACAATGCAGGGGGGAGGGAGAAGCACTTCCCTACCCATTGTGGCCCAGAATAATGCCAAACAGCAGGACTGTGGCTCACTTTATGAGGCCACCAGGAGTCAATTGCATGAGACGAGGCTACAATTCAGGAAGCTGAACACAGTCAGTGCGCCCCGTGTTTTCGAGGGACAATTCTGAGCAACTCTGAACTATTAACAAAAGCTCTTAATTGCTCCCTGCTCCCAGCCCACAGAGTTTCAGGTAAAATCTGTTCTCAGGGAAGATTTTCAAGCCATCTTACCCTTCCTTTCCATATACATCCTCCGTGGCTGCAGCTGCCGTGATGGCCCCCACAATGCCCCCAATAAGGCCTGGCATGGCATGGAGGTTGTGGATGCCACACGTGTCCTGAATGTGCAACCTAGACTCCAAAAAAGGCTGAGGGGAAGGGAAGTAGAGAGAGATCAGGGAGTTGAGCGTGGCCCTGGAAAGGATTAGTTCCTTCCACGGAGGACCGGGATAAGCAGAGAAAGAGGAGTGATATCGTGTCCCATTAAAGAGCTAAGGGCTTAGCCCCTGTCGTCTGAACCTCAAAGATGTGAAGCTCAAGATAAAATAACAACAAATCCTCCAAACACGCTCCTGTTGGGAGTATGAAACTTCCTGAGCACTTTGGGGCAGCAAAAGGAGTCAGAAGTGCATCTCATAAGGGATTCGGGAAAGCAGGAACTGTCAAAGGGAAGTGAATCCATTCCTGGTCTCCTCAGCAGGGCCAGGGCTGCAGACCCCTCGAGCAGCACTCACCGTGAAGTAGACATACCCCACCGTGGACACGATGCCAGAGATGGACCCGACAATGAGGGAGCCGTATGGAGTCAGCATCATCTCGGCGCTGGTGCCCACGGCCACGCCGCCGGCCAGCGTGGCGTTCTGGATGTGGACCTGCAGAAGCAACCGCCCTGCCTTGGCATCTCAGGGAGATTGCAATTGCTCAGGGATGGTGCAAATGGCAAAGTGGGAGAATCAGCTCTGAAAATGTTTCCAGAGGAAATATCAGGGCCCATTTTCCTGCTTGGTGGTGAAAAACAAGAAAAGAACAGGCAGCTTCTGTCTGTAGCACAGGTGCACATAGACTCCCACTCCCCGTACCACACACGTTCTTTGCATCCCCAGATATGGGTGGAGAGTTGTGATGAGATGGAAATTGTCTCACCCGTGTGTCATGCAAGCTCTGCTGCCACAGAGACATGTCACCCACACATCTAACACGTACAAGTCAGCCCCCCGATTGCTCACGAGCTGCTGCGCAGGCCTGGTTTGCTGGGGAGCGCTGCCAAACACGGCTCTGCAACACGCCCAGCAGGCAAGTCCAGTCCCTGCTGTGACTTGGCTCCACCACTGGCAGGGCATCACCCCCACACCTCAAGCCCTGCAGGACCCATTCCCACTTTCTTATTTCAGAGTTTCTGCCTGGATGCCGGTTTCACCATCATGCCCTGAAACCCTCTGTCTGTCCAGCAAAGCACAAGTGCCAGTTGTTTCCTGGACCCTTGATCAACCTCATTCTATGTCCCCTGGGCAGTGCAGGGCTCTCTGCTCCCATCTTACCATGTCAAGCTTGCCCTTCTTTTGCAGCATGCTGGAGAAGGCCATGGTGGTGAGGACACAGGCGGCCAGCGAGCAGTACGTGTTAATGGCAGAGCGGTGCTGGGCGTCCCCGTGATCAGAAATGGCTGAGTTAAAACTGGGCCAGTACATCCACAGGTACAGGGTACCTGGTGGGATGGGGCGGATGGGATGAGGAAGAGAAAGGGAAAAGAGAGAATGTAGGGATTGATAAAAAAAAACCCTCTAAAGAAGATATTTCTGCATGGGGGGAAATTACATCCCATAGTCCTGCTTCCCCCGAGCCGCACCCTGCACGATGAGACCAGCATGAGGAAAGGCTGGCTGAAAAAGGGAACCAAAATGCATCCTTGTCTTGCCAGGCACCATCTCAGCCCGAGTAGCTCTGAAAGGTGAAAGCCCTCTGGGATACAGAGCTCCTCAACTCCACAGCCTGGTTTCAGTTTTTCCCAGAGCCATGGGAGGAACCAGCCCTGTGCAGCCGAGTGGTCCCCATGTAGCAGCACCGCAGGGACAAGGGCCGACTCACCGATCATAGCAAAGAGGTCGGAGTGGTACACGGAGCCCTGCTTGTCCTTACTCTGCTCCAGGTTGGGTCTGTACAGGACCCGTGTCACCGTGAGGCCAAAGTAGGCTCCGAAGGTGTGAATGGTCATGGAGCCACCCGCGTCCTTTACCTGCAGCCATGGGAAGGCAGAGGTTTGCTTCTGCGGTCGCCACTCATTCTGGAGCTGAGGCCTGATTTGCATCGTGCCCGGCTTGTCTGAGCACTTGACAGAGGGACCCAGTGCTCCTGAATTGCCAAAAACCCCAGAAGATCTCCCTTCTCAGGGAAGTACGACCCACTGCCCCTCTCCTTCATAATCTGTCTGCTTTTGCTGCCTGAATTCTTGCATTTTAAATGCTTATGAAGGCAGTGGCTTGGTGGAGCCATAGCAAAGGGAGGCAGTTTGGAGAGGTGCAGAGAGGAAGGCGCAGAACAAAGCAGGTACTACCTAAAGCCTTACATGAAGAAGGTTGAGGAGGATGTACTCGTTCACTGAAAAGAGTGTGACTTGAAACAAAGTCATGACAAGGAGCTGGATGGGGCTGGTTTTGCCCAGGATTGCCCCAAAGGCGATGCACACAGAGCCCACGCAGAAATCAGCATTGATCAGGCTGGAAAAGGGGAAGGAAAATTGTGGTTTAATAAGGAAATACTCCTCTGCGAATCACTCTCACCTTCACCCAACTCTAGAGATCCCACCTGAAGACAAAGAGGTGCTTAGGAGACATGCCTGGATTTCCCACTGACCTTCCTCCCATCCTTACACCCCATCACTATTCAGGTGACGTGGATGATACGTGTTGTCAGCACCGACATCTGTGGTGCTGGGCTCGGCACTAAGGGGTCCCACTCATCTCAAGTTTCCCTTTGAGCAGTACCACCACAACGGCAGCCACCTTTGGACTAACAGGTGGAAAGCAAGTGGAAGCATGTGGAGGGAAAACAACAGTTTAGAGACTGATTTGTGTTTGCCATAAGTGAGGGATGGGTGTTGCCAGCTGCTCGGCTCTCATTCCAGCTCTTCCACTGGCCAGGCAAGAGGTGCCATCCCAGAGCCCAACTCCTCCTTACTTCTCCACTCCAATGAGAATCTTGCCGTCCTTGAAAGAGTGGAACCAGCCTTGCATCAGGAGAGCCCACTGGATCCCAAAGGCAGCAAGGAGGAAATTGAAACCCACGGCTCCGAATCCATAGCGCTTGAGGAAGGTCATGAGGAAGCCAAAGCCCACAAAGATCATCACATGGACGTCCTGGAAAGCTGTGCAGAAGGGAAGGGACTGTCAGCTCTGTGAGGACAGCAGGGCTGCAAGTGGCACGTGCATTTGGTGTTGAAAAGAAACTGATTACATCAGAAGCAGTAGGGGGGAAATTCAAGCAAAAATGTGCGTTTGCCTCATGTCCCCACATTTCTAAGTCTGGAAATGGCTCAGCTTTTGGAATCTGGCTTTTGGTTAAAAGGCTCAGCCTTTAAAGTAAATGTTTACTAAAAGCTGTGTACAAAAGAAGACCCGAGAGTAATGGAGTGTACAGAGGAAAACATTTTTCTATTCAGATTGCTTTTTCCCCTTTTTGTAAAAAACTCGAAAAATGTCATGTGAAACGAACAGTAAAGTTTTGTTAAAACACATAAGTGGTCATTTTGGGTAGGTCCATTCAGTGCAGGGTCCTGGTGATGGCTCAGAGCGAGGAGAGCACAAGAACAAGGAAAGCTTACAAATACATTTTTAAATGCTTCGGAAATCAGCGGCGAAATACCCTTGAGACCAGAAACCCACCTTGTGAGATTTTTAGTGCTTAAACCAGAGAGACCCAGTTCTTCCCACTAATGGTCAGACCTGCTCACTCGAGCCCCTCAGATGCCCTTCCCCGGGGGAAACCAGATCTGTGTGAGCCTCTTGAAAGACCTTCTTGGTGCAGTAAACCTGCTGTACTTTTTAATGCCGCACGTTCCTATCAGATAAGCATCGCTTTGCAATTAAGTGAGCTGAAACGCTCGCATGCTTACAAATTGAACCATGCAAACCCTCACGCTGCAGGCCACTCAGCCCATGGAAAGAACAGGAGACCCAAGGCTGGGATCCCCCCTGGGAGAGTCCCACCAGCAAACCCACGCTGCAGAGCAGATAAACACAGCAGTGATGGGGCTAAACCAGAAAGTTCTGCATTTTGCGGTGCACAAATTATTGTAGCCACGATATCCAGCAACATCTGTGCACCTCGGAGAGGGTGTAAGCTCAGGGCAAAGGAAATGGAGTGACTGCAAGTCCGCTCTACCCCGAACCTGTGCTGAAATCCATCAGCCCCCCGGTCCATTTCCACAGGGCTTGTGTCTGCTGCTTCCACTGAGGGCTGGTGAAGACTTGCATGAAGTGCAGCTCTGCAGAAGCCATGACTTTTGTCCTTTTGTGCTTTAGAAGACCTTGCAACTTGTTTAAGGATGAGCATTTGGACAGAGTTAAGCCCTGTAGTGCCATGCTAATTGGCTTGCTTTTAAAAAATGCTCCCCCATGCCCATGAAATCACTCTTAAAAAAGGAAGGAGACGAGATCTGCAGCTGGCACTGTTCAGCAGAGGTCACTTCAAAAGCACTTCACATGTCTTAAGAACCAGTCTTCCTTACTGTGGTTTTTCCACACAATCCCACAGACTTTCCCTCTGCAGCTGTATTTATTTCCCCTCTCTCTTTTCCAGTGTAAGCAGCACAATATACAGCTAGAATTATCTGCTGCCATTTGCATTATATATTCATTCTTTCATCCTAAAAGCAGAAATACATGCGTCAGAGTTAAAGCTGTGGACCGAGTGCCTCCCAAAAACCCGGAGGATCCCACTGTGTGTTAGACCCTGCGCGAACTCAGGAGGAAGAGCAGATCTTTCTTCAAACCACACCCAGTCGAAAACATTTTTCTAACCCTTGCCTTTGTTTTCCCTTAGTAAGAATAACACTGTTATCACTGAGAGGCAGCACAGGCATCGCCATGCCCTAAAGGTTTTGTAAGCCCGCTTTTGTGGGAGGACAATTGCCATAACTATCAAGAGGAAGTGTTTGGGCTTTGGGAATGCTACCCGGGACGGAAAATCTCATTTCTTTTTCCCTAGAGAGCAGATGAGTCACCCATTAGGGAATATCCACGTGCAATCCAAAACGAGAAGGAATTGTCACGCTGACTGTACCTGGCAACGGGCACCACGGACACAGCCACGCATTGGCCTCCTGAAACCAGGACAACTTCCCCCTGCCTGCCTTCCCAACCATCTCTGGCTTGAAGGACCTGTTTGTTTGTCACTCCCATCCCTCTGCCATTGCAGACAGGTCCTGTGGACAGCAGCGGTCGCAGATATGTTGGTACAAATGATCTTCGGGCGTTCACACTCTTCTGAGCAGCACTGGATGGACACAAGGATTAAAATTCCAGGGCTTGGCCAGCTTGTCATGTTTGTCCATCTTTGCAGAGAGAGAATGTTTCTGATTAGATAAGGGGGAAGGAACAGCTGTGCTTTTGGGCATGTGAACTCTTCCTCAGATCTGAAACAGAAACGTAATTCAAAGCTAAACTGAGCAGCTGCCCTTAGATTGACTTAGTTGTGTTGAATCCATGCAGCCATTTGAGGGGGAATATTTGGCACTGCAGAGCAGGAGTGGGATATGAGGACAGAAGAGATGTCACTTCCTTAGCTCCTACACGCTCTTTCTTGGACTCCCGGTGTCCTCCCAGCACACCAGCGACAAGAGCAGCCCTCAGGCACTGCTTCTGTTTCACACCAACCTGCGTGAGGCTGGTCCCGAGGGCAGATGTCCAGGGAGAGCCCAGGGCAGCCACGACCGTACGTGAACCTGGAGGCTGACTGAGCAGCGGGTTTCTGTAAGCCAATCCTTTTCTGAACTAGCTAATCCTCAGCAGCCACAGGTTGCTATAGCTCCTTTGATTTAGCAGGTGTTTTTAATGGAAATGTTCTAAATAGATGCATGACTCAGGCCTGTTGCTTCCTTGGAAACAATTGCCTACAGAAGCAGCCTGTTCTGAAAGGCTCACAAAGATGACCAGCCCTGGAGATCAAAGCCACCCAAAGGCACTGCCTGGCCAGAAGGGCTTTAACCTTCTGAATAATTTGTGTGTCACTACGATGCAGAGACCCAAGAACCCTGGGATCCTGGCAGCTTAGGAGGACTCTGGCATTGAAATGCCAGTAGCTAAAGGGTAATTCACAAGTGAGGGGGTGGACGGAGGAAGAAGAGGAAGATGTCACAGGATCTCGACAGCCGTTCCTCTGTGTGCACTGAAAGGCTTGCTCTGATCCAGAGCTGAGGGAGGGGGCAGCAAGCTGAAACTTGCAGGGTGTTGGGAACACGTCAGCCCTATTCCTGGAAAAAAGACGTCACGATACCCTGCTGACAGAGCCCCAAGGCACCGGAGGGCCATGAGGCTTTTCTCTTCCTGTTTGGTGAACCCCAGCCTCAAGGCAAGAGCGTGACTTTCTAGCAATCAGTGGAGACAGCGCCTCTGACAGGCTCTGCCATAGGACAGGGTAGGAGGGATGGGATGGGATGGGATGGGATGGGGACCAGCCAGCACAAGGATTAGGCTTCCAGAATACTCACAGGGGTATCGGAAGTAGAAATCGTTCTCTATGTCACTGGTCAGGTTCATCTCTCGCTTCTCTTCCTCCCAGTGTGCATCGGCTTCGGCGCCGAAGCGCACGAAGACCCCGAAGAGGACGATCATGGCCGCCTCCCAGAGGAGGCACACGAGCGGCAGCCGCCAGCGCATGTAGGTGTTCTTCGCCATGCCTTGGTGCCTCGGCCTCTCCATCCGCAGGGACTCCCGGGGGACTGTGCGAGCCCGCGTCCCCCGCGCCCGCCCAAGGCCCGTCACATATATAGGTCGGAGAGGGCGAGGTGGGGCCCAGGGAGGTGCCTCCGGCAGGATCACATTTCAGAGCACTGGAGCTTCAGCAGGGTTGTTCCTCTAACCCACCTTCCTCCCTGGGAGGAGGGACAGGCTTCAGCACCTTTCCTCCGAGCTGCTCCGAGCGCCTCTGAGCCCTGCCTCCACGGGGACGAGCAGATGTGGAGGCCAGTGTGAGTGGGGAGTGGAGCCAGAGTGTCCAGCCCCCTGCTCTGCCCAGTCCCACACCCCTTCCCTGCCCCTGGCGGGAGCGCCCTGATCCCTGCTGTCCCCTCCCTCCTGCCTCTGGGTGCTCCCCTCAACCCCCTCCCCGCTCTGTGAGCGCCCTTCCCCAGCTGGCACTGAGGGTGAAGGAAGGGTGCCCTTTGCTCCAGCTCTCGGCTTCTGGAAAAGCAACTGTGCTGCAGAAGAGGAGGAAGAGGAAGGTGTGTGCTTCAAACTAGGCACCGAGATCCTGCACGCGTGCACAGACACGCGACGGCCCCGCCAAGGCTGCCACAGAGCTACGAGGACGTTCAAGTGACACACGTTCCATAATTTCCCAAAGCGATTTACCCAGAGCATCCTCCTGGCAAAGGCGAACTGAGCTGGGGCTGCATAACCAGGGCAATACTGTGAGATGGTGCTGGAGGCCTAAACGTCCCCTCCTCCAGTATTAGGTTTCCTTTCATTAACAAACATAAACACAAAACTCCATTTTTCCTAGGGTTTTGAATTATGTGCTCTTTCCCCAAAGAGCCGGGCAAGTCCTTCAAACGGATCCCAGCTTCTTCCTCTGCCTGCAGATCTCTGGGTTGCCTGTCAGTCTTCAAGAGATGAAAGACTGCAGCCCAGGCAAGCTGCCCAAATTTGCTGATGGCATCTAATTGTGGCCCGCAGGCTGAGCAAGCAGCGCTGATTTTGGTGTTGATTAGGCAATAATTTGAGTTTATTATTTTTTCTTGTGCGCTTTCTTCTCAAAATGACAGATGGCAGAAAAAATGCTGTGGATGGTCTTGAAGAGACTGACGGCCACACAAAATCATTCTCCAACCTCATTTGAACCCCGCGCAGGCAGCAGGATGGAGAGACAGCGCTGGGTAAAAGAGAGAAGCCCATCTGCCTTAGCCCTTAACCCTGCATGAGCAGAGCTCCACGTGACTGGGGTCACATTTTGGGGACACCTAAAGCAGGCGGATGCTGCTGTTGTCCGAAGGACGAGCGCTCCCTTGAGCGATGCTGCTCAGGGTGTGGTTTTGGGTCTCCCATTACGCGGGGTTTCTGCAGGGCAGTCTCAGCGGTGCACACCAGGAAACAAAAGATCTCCAGCTAGAAAGAAGCTGAAATCCCCAAACAATACCTGAGCTCTGATTGCCGGAGCACTGTTGACAGTCGCACGTTCTCGTGCCAGCTACGTGGTAAGACCAGTATTCTGCCCTGCCCTAGAGCAGCCCCGAGACACCTCGAAAAAGGCAGCACAGAGGAGGCATTTTAAAACAAAAGGGAACTTGCTAAGGTGCTGTAGCCACCAGCAGCTCTGCTCTGTGAGTACTGTAGCAAAAGAGTAACTGCAGATCTTTTCTAATCCATGGCACCGCCGAAATGGCAGGGTTTCTAGAAAAGCAGCTTGCAAAGCCCTCGTGCAGCCCCAAGAGGCAGCAGTTCTGCCCCACCTGCTGTCCCCAGCCCCTCTCCCCACGTGTGGAGGCCAGGAACAAAGGCTAATGGCTTTTCTGCTGGCCTGATAGTCTCACCTTGCCGCACTGCCTGGCGCTGCCCCTCCTTATCGACCTGCAGATCAGCACTTTGTCACTGCGGTCCCATCGGGGCTGGCATGCTCCACTGGCTGTCCATGCTGTGAGAGCCCATTAAAGGACCAGCTTCTCTTCAGGCTCCTTTTGAGGGCCAGGATAACACAGGGAAGGCTGATGGGGCCGTGTCTGCAGCAGTGCTGGCAGAGCACTTCCCGTGATGGGTTAGACCACCATTGCATCCACCCTACAAGACACCCAACTGTGTGGTAGGACGCGCAGGGCAGGTTTCACAAATATCAAGGTGCTTAAATGTCCACAGATTTTCACCCATCACGTCCAGCACCTGTAAGAGCCACAAGGTTTCCCCAAAAAATCGCTGGGATGATGCTGAGGGAGAAGGAGCATTTGCCTTTCTGCTTAAGAGATGTGGGACTAGGTCTGGCAGTGGGCAGGTCTCAGTTGCCCTGGGTGAGGGTTGTACAGTACTGGTCCCAGCTGGGTCTCTCCCAGTTTCTCACTTTTATGAGCACTAAAAATATTTGAAAGGCGTAGAGACAAAATCTAAAGCACACAGAAATCCCTCCCTTGTGCCAGGAGGCCTTGGGGCAGCTTCACCCTGGATAGGAGGGAATGGCTGCTCCCCAGAATTAGTGGTCAAAGCAGCCACCACCTTTGGGCATGGAGAGGGCACTGGAGAAAGATATGGGGAGGCTTGGAAGCCTTCCTGCAGCACAAGGGAGACTCTGGGCACTGCCAAAGGTGACTTGTTGCTTGTGCAGGTCCTTGAGGAGTGACCTGAAAGCAAAGCATCTGAGTCAATACAAAACAAAACTTTTTTTTTTCTCGGGCTGGCTCAGCAGAAAGGTGAACAAACTTTCCACTGGGGCAGGACAGCGTGGTGGTGTGAGGGGAGATCAAACAGCTCACTTAGGTCTGGGCTTTCTCAGCCCTTTTTTCAGCCCCCACCATTACGTATCCCTGGGAGATAAATGTTGGAAACGGGATAAAATAAAGCGAGACTTTTTTAAGTTAAAAAAACCCCATCCTGTCTGGATCAAAGTGTCAACCACACGTGAGCCAAATTTACAAATGATTTTTCTCGTGCCCTCTCCTTCCTCCCAAGAAACAGCATTTATCAGCAAGTAAATGATTGTCCAGAAAGAACCCAAGGACTGTTCGAGAGGGAAGTCAGTGTCCTTGTGGAGCAGGCAGAGAGGGCAAATGTCTCTGTAAGCAGCACAAGAAGCAGAGGTGTGAGCAGCTCTGACTGGGAAACGTGGTCACTTGGGCTCAGCCAGCACCTCTGCTGGTTTTCCCAAGAGCTGGACAGGCTTCCAGAGAAAACACACTGTAGTGGGCAGGAAAGGAGAAGGAGTTTGAGCAGCTAGCAGCAGTTCCTGCGTTGGAAGCTGTCAGACTTTGCTGGGAAACTCCCCTTTGCCCTGGGTTTGTTTCTGGTCCCGGGTGGACTGTGATAAGGCAGGTTTTGGTCACACTCTGCTAAGTGTCCTCAGCGGGCTGTGGGACAGACGCCAGCGGCCGGACAATGGCAGTGACACGGCGCGGTTAGCTCTTCTTCAGGGCTCCAACAGCAGAGTGATGCTTTGGCAAGCAGCACGAGGTGCCAATCCCCAGCCAGGAGAAGGGACCCACGGCTCCCCAGGGAGCCCCACATCCCCAGGGCTGCGGGCTGCCCTCCGCGCTTTCAGCCAGGGAGACCTGCTGTCCTTCTCCTGCTCTTGGTGGCAGGTTACTCCTGCCCACCCGAGTGGATCAGCTCCTCGTTCCAGCTCATTAAACCCACTTGTGTTCACAGTCACCAGCAGAGCCAAGCGAGCAGTTTAGCACCCACTTGTCTTTGTTGCTTTATAAATACGCCTGGCTGCTCGTGATGCCGGTTTGGGCTGGGGCATTCAGGCTCAGGAGGCCAGGGTGGGGCGGACACCTGGGCGGCTCTGCTCCCTGGGGATCCCTCTGCCCTTAGCCAGTGTGATCACACCTTAACCACCGACACTATGGGGCCAGATGTGCTACAAGCACTGCGGGGAGATGATCCTGGGCAGGGCAGGTGATGACAGCCCAGGGCCTTTGTCCTCCACAAGCGTCAGCCCCTGTCCAGGTGCCCTGACCCTACACCCTTCCATACAATCATCAGGGTTCAAGAGACCTTTGCGATCACGTCCAACCATCACTTTAACCCCTAAACCACATCACCCAGCGCCAGATCCAGATGCCTCTTGAGCACCTCCAGGGATGGTGACTCCACCACTTCCCTGAGCAACCTATTTCAATGCCTGACCAGCCGAACACCGATTTTTTTTTTTCTAACATGGAATCTGAATTTGAATTTCATCCACACGGGCCCTGGGCTGTCCTTGCTGCCCTCCAGGGAGGCTCGGGGAGGAGGATGCCGTATCGGCAGGACCCTCCGGGTCCGCTGTCCCTGTCCCTGCTGCCCGCGGGCGGTGGCGGGGATGGGGAGGTGCCGGTGAGCGGACAGGCGCGGACCTCTAGCGGCACTAGAGGAGCCTGCCCGGGTGCAGGGTGGGCAGGACCGGGCCGGTGTCGCGGCTCAGCCCCGGGGTCCCCGCTGGTCCCTGCCGAGCGATGCCACCGCCGCCCGCTCCGCGGGGTCTTCCCCGCCCGCAGGGTGACGTCATAACCGCGTACCCCGTGACGTCATCGCGGCGCGCGCCCTGCCGGCTTTAAATTTTAAACCGGCGGCGGCGGCCAATCGGCTCGGTCCGCGGGCTGGCCCCGCCCACCACTCCGTCACTGGTTCTCGCCAATGGGATGGCTGCGCCCGCCGCGCGGCCGGCCAATCAGCGGCGAGCGCTCCTCTCGCCGCGGCGCCGCTTCGCCCTCCCATTTTCCGTTCTCCGCCAATGGCAGAGGGAGGCGCGGGGGAGTGGGCGTGGCGGGCTC